>OY728129.1:1370002882-1370535382 GCA_963277665.1 Viscum album
TACCCAGTGTACCTAGACATGGTAATTGATGGGTCTTAAAATTAATTGGAATGGACTAGAAACCCTCTAACTGCTAATTGATTACCCCATGAACCACCTGAACACCTAAATAGGAATAAAAACTCCTCAAGAGATATCCCAACACTCAGATTGTTTTTCTAAATACCACTTCTTGAAACTCTTGCAACTTGGAGACTAAAAATTAAATTTCATTTGAATTCTCTGACTCATAAGGATATAGGTAATTATAAACTCCTCACAAAATGGATACACATCCTTGGAAAGTATTCTGGATTATCCAACAAATCAAGATTTATTAATCATAATGGGAACAACTACTCATTCCAAATTCAAGATTGGATTCTTGGAAATCATCCATCATCCAGATCTAGGGAAAAAGGTTTTTTCTGAAAAAACATCACAAATGATCCTTTATACACATATTTCATTAGGTGGATGAAGTGGAATGAAATGTGGAGGATTGGTAGGGGTGCATGGGATGGGGAGGGTGGGTGTGGGGTGGGAAGGGGGTGGGCATGGGAGGGGGTAGGGGAGGGGGGTGTGCTGGGGGCAGGGAGAGGGGGTGTGCAGGTGGGGGGCAGGGGGTTGCTGGGGGGAGGGGTGTCCAGGTGGGGGGAAGGGGGTAGGGGTGTTTTGGGTGCAGGGGGAGGGGTGTGTATAGGTGGGGGGGCACAGGTAGGGGGGCAGGGAGAGGGGGTGTGTAGGTGGGGGAGCAGGGGAGGGGTAGGGGGGTGTGCAGGTGGGGCAGGGGGCAGGGAGAGGGGGGTTGCTGGGGGGAGGGATGTGCAGGTGGGGGGGGGGATGGGGGGGCTGGGGGGGGCTAGGGGGTGTGCGGGTGGTTTTTTTTATTACATATCGTTATCCTCCCCTCATTTGAATTTGGTATTTTTTTTAATGGTTTCAGTTTATTGTCTTATTTATTGTCAGATTTTACTTGGTTATGGTTTAGTTGTTTTGAATTATTGAATATGATATAGTTTATTTGATTTGGTATTTATTCTAATTTTATACATTATATTTCTAATTTTTCAATTATTATGTATAAATATTGTTCAATGTGTCGGATGAACATCAGTACAAAGGTACAATTTGATTATCATTTATGTTTTCTACAATTTTAACTGTCTCCATATTTAATCCAATTTTATTGCAATATTTTCTACCACTAATTTATGTATTCAATATATTCAATATAATCAATATTAATGCAATGTTTCGATCCATCATACAAGGGGACATGGTGGAGTAGCACTAGATTTTGGAGAAATACACCATCGTGGAAGGTACAACGTGATTATCATTTAATAAACTGTAGCTTTTGTAACCTCACACACCCTTCTTTTAACAATTAATTTTTTTATGTATAGATTTTGTTATATTTTATTGGTTTCAAAACTATCTCCATTATGTTGACATTCACAATTACAGTGTTCCGGTTTCAATGTTCATTACTATTAGTTATTATTTGAACAGTACGTTACATCATATATTTGATTTCTCAATGGTACAAATAAATCTTTATTCCTTTTCATATAAAATTAATGTTTACTAATATTGTGATGATGTATTCTAAACTTCTACAACTATTAGTTATTATTTGAATAGCCTGTTAATTTATATTTTATTTGTTTTGATGAAAAATTAAAATTTTCACATATGATTAGAGCATTAAAACTACTTTAGAATGATAATGGTTGATGAATCATTAGTAAAAATTTACTGTGTTGGGATGTTCTTGATCATACATACAGGGTCACAGGGTGGAGTTACACTACAATTTAGAAAAATACACCATCATGGAAAGGGGAGTAGTGACTCATTTTGGAGCTGTGTATCTTTACAAATTAGTTTCAGCACTGATGTTGGGTAATTTTTTTTTATTTCATCATGTTTCAAACAGATTTATATTTTAGCATATTTGTTACATCTCCACTAGGTACATATTATTTTAACCAGTTATTTCAAACAAAAAATGTACATTCAACATAAAAATCTTCAGCAGGGGGGGATGCTTTCCAACAAGGGGCTGTCCAGTGGGCTCCAGCAGGTGCGGGGCTGTTGTCTAGCAGGGTGGGCTGTCCAGGGGGGTCCAGCAGGGGGGGGGGGGCTTCTGTCCAACAGGGGGGTTTTCCAGGGGGCTCTAGCAGGGGGGGTGTTGTCCAGCAGGGGGGGTTGTCCAAGGGGGTCCAGCAGGGGGGGCTGTTGTCCAGCAGGGGGGATATCCATGGGGCTCCAGTAGGGGGGGATTCTGTCCAGGGGGGGATGTCTGGGGGGGCTACTGTCGAGGGGGGTGCAACTGGGGGGATGATGTCCAGGGGGTCCAACAGGGGGGCTAGTGTCCAGGAGGGGGCTGTCCAGGGGGGTCCCGCAGGGGGGCTTCTGTCCAGGGGGGCTGTCCTGGGGGGGTTGTTGTCCAGGGGGGTCAAGCAGGGGGGGTCCAGCAGGGGGGGTGGGGGGCTGTTGTCCAGGGGGTCCAGCAGGGGGGGATTCTGTATGGGGGGAGGGCTTCTGTAAATTATCATTTTAGAGTTCCTTAATATTTTTATTTTCATTTATTGAATCCAATTTTGTCTTTTATTAATCTGTTATGTTATATTGTTCTTGATCAATTGAATATTATTTTATAATGATTTGTTTCACATATAGGGTTCTCTCATACAACTCAATGATGGGGAACTTACCTCACAGTTTCTGGTCGCTTTCAAGCCTTGGTAAACTGTATGAAACTGAGACGTTAGTTAAGATAATTATCATTTTTAATGTATTTATGGCTTTATTCAGGTATTTATAGATCAATCAATTAACTGGTCTAATTGATTCCCTTGATGGAATTCCCCTTGAGGATTTTTAAGTTGATGGTATGTTTAAACAACACTTACTTGAATTGACATCTTTCTAGTTTACATAGTTTTTTTTACCATGTAATTAATTAGATTTCACTACTTTAGTTTGTATGAATTCAGAGCATCCTTAGTGCAAAGTCTTTAATATTTTCTTTCTTTTACTGATGCTATCAGGAATGTTTCAGACAACCAATTTATTGGAGCTTATTTGTGTATCATTGTGACATTGTTAGCACTTGGTGGACCACCCTTGTTATCTGTATATAGATTGTTACTATTTTATTTATTTTACTTTATATTCACTAATCCAACATATTATAGGATATATTAAAGTAATTATTTTTGGTGAACAACTTAATTTTATGCTCATTTCCCACACATGTATACAGATTGTTACTATTTTATTTATTTTACAGGTCTTGTGTTTTTTTATTTTCAAGAAAATTATTTTTTTATACTTTTGTATTTGAATGTTTTCATTTTTTTCAACTTTTCTGGTTGCAGGTTTATAGGTTTCATGGTTTGAAGGATTGTAAGCTAGCAGGTTTGGAAGTTAAAAGTTGATAGTTTGTGCATTACACATTTACATGTTACTAATTTTCTGGTTTTTTGGTTTTTAGGTTTGTGGGTTTTAGTTGATAGGTTTATAGGATGAAGGTATTCTTATTTGTAAGGTATGCATGATGGAGATTCAAAGGATTCCATGTTTATAGATTTCAATGTTTTTAGGTTATAAGATTACATGTTTACAGATCATTTTACAGATTCACTAGTGGAATCTCCACCTATACCAACACCTCTATACCAATAGTTTGAAAAACCCGTTGTATTATGTAACCTATAGCAATGGTTCAATGAAACCAATGGTGAAGGGGAAATGGTGATTTTTTCTAAAAGTTTTCAAAACCCGTTGGATATTAGGGGTAATTGTGCCAACAGTTTAACAAAATTTTTGGTAATAATAGGTTTTCCAATATTTATCTACGGTTTTTAAGAACCATTGGGAAAAAACCCCCAAATACCCCCTGTCCACGAACATAATCTCTCCTCCATTGAACCGATCATCGAATAGGTGTCTCTGCTAACCCGTGAACATATCTCTCCTCTGTCAAACAGAATCTATCCTCCGTCAAACCCTGCTTCCTAAGCACGAACCCGTGATCCCACTTCCTCCGTCGAATAAAATCTCTTCTCCTCGAATAGATATCTATGATCTATGAGATCTACTCCTCCAATGAGATCTCTCCTCCAACCCTACTTCCCGAGCACGAACCCTACTTGGAGATCTATCTTCCTCCATCGTGATATCACATTCTCTGGAATGAATATCTCCAGGATGCCAACCCTAATTATTGAGCACACTTCCTTCAGAACCCATCTCTAATATTTTGCCCTAAACGAGGTTTCTCGGAGCTGTGAACCCCACCTCCCAGCCGGCGATTTATTCAAGTAATTGTTTTTCTTCCACTTCAAATCGGTACGTTGTAATTGAATTATCTCTTCTTCCTCCATTTATTTTAGCTTTTTTCATTCGATTTTGCGGTAATATTCTTTGTTTTACCCACTCTGTATTAGGATCCCATCACAATCCATATATCATTTTAGGCTATGGATTTGTTTTGGTTTATCTTTGTAGAATAATTTTGATTGATATTGAAGACTTAAATATGATAATGAGTTATTTTATCCTTGATTTATATTAAATTTAAGGAGTATTGACATTATTTCTTTGGTCAGACATAAATACAAGGGGAGGGTTAGGACTAGAGGCAGGGGCCTTTCCATGGGAGGGTTTGGATTAGAGGAAGGGGAAAGGGCTAGGGATGGGGGGTTTAGGATGGGTTGGGGGTAGTTAAGGCCAAGGGGACTGGTAGGGGTTCGGGATAAGGGGTTGGTGTTGGATTTATGGGGGATTGGGATAGGGTTATGTTTAGGGGTTTAAGGTTAGGCTAGGTTTAGGTCAGTGTGGGGGGTAGGTTTAGGTTGGGGTTTAGGTCTGGGGGTAGGTTTAGGCTGGGTCTGGGGGGTTAGTGGTAAAGGGGCCAGATAGGGCCAAGGGATGAGGTTTATGGTAGTGGTCATGGGGGGTGGTTTTAGTGTAGGGGATGGGGTAGGTTTACTATGTTAAACCATAATTGGAGTAAGTAGGATACCAAAAAGAGGCTACCACATCAGTAACACAAAATTCTGAATGATGGTCATAATAAAGAGTAGGCTAGGACAATTCATATTTGTATGGATACAATGACCCTCAAAACCAAATGATCTTGGGATGAGCAGTACCATCAAGATTGACCTGCCTTTCATATACCTCATGAAATGGATTCACATGAAATAATTTTGGAATTGATCATGAAGACTAATTAAATTTTGGACATGATGATGGAAAAACATGAGGAAGGTCTTAAAGAGAAAAAATATTTTACCAATAACCTATCCCAATCTGTTATGAGTTTAGATTCCCTTGTGAGTAATTTGTGGTTATATTCTGATGTATGGATTTAAAAAGAGGATAAAACGAATGAAGTTTATGAAGTGATGGTTCAGGGTAAAAATAAGATTGATGGGGATGAAATTTTTTTCACATTTGATATTTCTAGAAAAGATGAACCTTTGAATCCTAAAGAAGAAAATGAACCCTCCCTTCAATACTCATCTGAATAAAAATAAATGGAATCTCTCAAGCGCTAACATGAACAATAAGAATGGAACATGAAAAAATTAATTAATGAAATGGTGGTTGAGAATTGAGAAAATTATAATGATGAAGATATATGTGTATTTAAATAGGTTCAAAAAGATAAATAAGTGGATGGGGAGTTGGACACTAGTGGACTAACTGAATTCTTCAAGGAAGATTATTGTCCACCAATTGAAGAATAAATAGTTTCTGAAATAAAATAATCCATCAAAACACTAAAAAAGGAGAAGGGGGATGAAGAAATGGATGATAAATCACTAAAAATAGTGATGCCATCATGAAAATAGATTTTATAAATTTTTAAAAAGTGGATAAAAAGGATGCTGAAATTCAAGATTTTATTACCGAATTTAAACGTAAGGAGAAGGAATAAAAAGTATGGGAGGAGGATAAATGTATGGGTAATGCTAAAATTTTTAAAGAAGGACCTCTAACACTAAAAGATGAAGTTACTGTATTAGAATTCATAGTTCTATCACAACATTTGAAGTCCATGAGAAACAGGAAGAGGTGGTGGAAAAATCCTTCAAAAAAATATAGTCATACTTTGAATTCTTGTTTCCTACATTAAATAAATTCAAAAAACTAGAAGTCACCACAAATCAGTGTCATAAAGATGGAAAGAAGAAGAGAGATACCATGCAGCCTGATCAAGTAGAATTTAAAATCAGAATCAATACCGAGCCAGTTAAATTTTCTTCATTCTCTAATTATGTGACACAAAGTTAAATGTTCTAGCTTAAGAACCTTAATGAAAGAACATACAGTAGGAAATTAACTTCTGAATTCTGAATTGAATTCCGTGAGACATTTTTGTACAGGGTAATTTACTTCTGAATTCTGAATTGAATTCTAAATTCAATTCAGTATGTATTTAATTATCTTCGGAATTATGTGTTATACTTGTAGGTAATTTCTAAATTCTGCATGTTGGATGGGGGGTGCAGTGGGCTGGGGGGAAGTGATGTGGGCAGAGGGTGTGTGCAGGGGGGTGTGCAGTGGGTTGGGGGGGAGTGCAGTGGGCGGGAGGGGAGTTCAGGGGGCAGGGGGTGTGCTGGGGAAGGGGGAAGGGGAAGGGGGGCTATTTTTTATGGAATGGGGGACATATATCCATGATTTTAAACTGTGGCTATAGAGATATAGCCAATGTTTAAAGCCGTGGAAAAAGGCCTATAGCCACTGTTTACAACCGTGGCTATATATATTGCCTGACTTAGGATTCTTCCACGGTTTTCAACCATGTAAATAGCCCTATAGCCACGGTTCCAACCATGAATATAGGTATATAGCCACGATTCCAACCGTGGCTATAGATTTTTCCCTATAGCCACATCAATACCATCCACGATTTATGAAATAGTGGATATAACCTATAGCCATGGTTTATAAAACTGTGGCTATAACTTATAGCCAAGGTTTTCATTCCTATAGCCACGGTTCCAAACTGTGGCTATAGCATTATTTTGTTGTAGTGGGAAAATGTTCAAGAAAATACTTCTGAAACATTTACCCCAGAAGACTTTCTACCCTATGTTGATGAACAGGTTTTACAAAATCCAAATCAGGTGTTTCTTAATAATCATCCCAGTGATAGTATCATTAGTGATGTAAATCAACATGTAAGGACTAGAAGTTCCTTGATGAATGAAGTAGAATATCTATCATTTCTTTCCCAATCAGAACCGAAAAGAACTGATGAAGCTTTAGGTGATGATGATTGGATCAAATCCATGCAAGATGAGATAAATGAATTCAAAATGAATAAAGTCAGGACCTTGGTTGAAAGACTTAAGGAAACTACTGTTATTGGAGTAAAATTGGTCTTCAGAAACAAGTGTGATGAAAATGGAGTCATCGTTAGAAAAAAAGCTATAATGGTTGCTAAAGGCTATAATCAACAAGAAGGAATAGAATACGAAAAAACCTATGCTCTAGAAGCTATACTTGAATCTATTCGTATTCTACTCACCTTTCCAGCATTCATTAATTTTAAAATTTTTCAAATGGATGTGAAATGTGCTTTCATTAATTGTTATGTTTAAGAGGAAGTTTTTGTTGAACAACCTCCTGTCTTTGAAGATACAAAACATCCTAATCATGTTTTTAGACTTACCAAAGATTTGTATGGCCTTAAACAAGCCCCACGAGTTTGGTATGATAGAATTACAGGTTTTTTTCTTCAAAATAACTATGCTAACAGAAATGCATATCCAAACCTTTTTATAAATAATGATAAGAAAAATGTTTTGATTGTTCAAATATATGTTGATGAAATTTTATTTGGCTCAACTTAGCAATCTTGAACTGATTCTTTTGTAGATCTAATGAAATCTGAGTTTGAAATGAGTATGATGGGTGAGTTAACATTTTTCCTGGGTTTTCAAATTTCTCAAAAATCAGAAGGAATCTAAATATCCCAAAATAATTATATTAAAGATCATCTTAAAAAGTTTGGTTATGACAACACTAAGAGTATAAGTACTTTTATTGGTACCTCAAACACACATGATCTTGATGAAGCTGGGAAACCAGTAGATCAAACATCTTTTAGAGGTATGATAGGAAGTCTACTTTACTTAATAGCTAGTTGACCAAACTTAATGTTTTCAGTATGCTTATATGAAAGATATCAATCAAATCCTAAGTAATCTCATTTAAAGGTAGTGAAAAGAATTTTTCTCTACTTAAAGGGAACCATGGATCTAGGATTATTCTATACTTCTCGAAATGATTTTGTTTTAAAGAGTTTTTTGGATGCTGGCTTTGGTGGATTTAGAATGGATAGAAAGAGTACATCCGGAACTTTTCATTTCTTAGGTGATTTAGTAGTTTCTTGTTCATCCAAAAAGAAACACTCAGTAGCACTCTCCACTGCTGAAGCTGAATATGTAGCAGCTCGAAGATGTTGTGCTCAAGTGTTGTGGATGCAATACACACTCACAGACTATGGCTTGAGTTTTACTAAGACTCAAATTTTGTGTGATAACACAAGTGCCATTGCCCTTAGTAAAAATCATGCACATCACTCTCTTGCAAAGCACATAGATATTAGGCATCACTTTCTTAGGGATCACACACAAAAAGGAGATATAATTCTTCAGTTTATTGGAATGCAAGATCAACTTGCTGATATTTTCACAAAATCTTTACCCTCCGATAGATTTCAATACATTAAACAGAAGTTAGTAATGATAACCATGAGGTGATCCTTCTTCATTAACTTTTTGTTGAACAATTATCCTTATAGTAATAAACTCCTTTTTATAGGGGGAGTACATTTTCTTGTTAGCATAATCAAAATTTTCATAGTCAGTTTTTTTAAGGCTTTTGTAATCAATATTTTCGTAGTTAGTTTTTCAAACTTTTTTAACTAAAATTTTCGTAATGAAGTTTTCGTTACTAAAATTTTTGTAAGGGAAATTTTCATAATGGAAATTTTCGTAATGAAATTTTCATACTGGAACTTTCGTAATGAAATTTTCATACTGGAAATTTTCGTAATGAAATTTTCATACTGGAAATTTTCGTAATAAAATTTTAGTACTGGAAATTTTCGTAATGAAATTTTCGTACTTGAAATTTTCGTAATGAATTTTCGTACTGAGAATTTTTGTAATGAGAATTTTCGTAATGAGAATTTTCATAATTTAATTTTTCGTACTCATTTTTTTTGTAGTGAGTTTCTCATAGTGAGTTTTTCGTAATGAGTATTTCGTAGTCAAAATTTTTTCAAGAAGAATATCACCTTTTACGAATAAACCTCCTGGCTAGTCCGAAAGGTATGATTTCCTTACTTAAGTGTTCATAGTCATATTTTTCTTGCTGGTATTTTCCTATGAGTTTTAAAATTTCTCGGATTCTAGTTTTCTTAAATCCAATTTTTTTTCTTAAAACCTCAAAAGATCGGATTCAAGATTTCCTTGCGGGTATGTTTTCAACCGTCAGATCAGATCGAAAAGTTTTTCTACCATTAGATTGTTTTTGTAATTTCAATGGTCAACTCCATTTCCTATATAAACGGGACCCACGAGG
Source organism: Viscum album (assembly GCA_963277665.1). Taxonomy (NCBI): domain Eukaryota; kingdom Viridiplantae; phylum Streptophyta; class Magnoliopsida; order Santalales; family Viscaceae; genus Viscum; species Viscum album. Next base: position 1,370,012,480 of record OY728129.1, read on the forward strand.
GTCGTCCCACATCGGTTTTTCAAATCTCTCGCATCTCAAAGCTTTTCCTCTCTTCTTAAGGTCGTTCTGATCTTTGTTAAGCATGTTATGAATCTTCCAAAACCCTCCATTATGAATGTCTGTTGAAGCTACTTCCCATGATATGTTTACCTCAAAGACAATCTCAAAATGGAAAGTTTTCAGAGAAAGACTGGTCCATTCAAAGTTTTACATATACGATTCTATCATCTCCAAGAATATCAGGCTGAATGGTTGGGAAGATGCATGTGTATCCAAGACAAGTGATCAAGATCCGGTCTATCTGGAGTTACTTGTAGAATTCTATGAATCAGCATGTTTTTATGAGGAAGATGGAAGAGAAAAGTTTTATTTCAAGTCTTATGGAAAGACTTACCAAATTACTTACACTAAGACGGAAAACTTGGTAGGGCTAGCATATTAAGGAGAAGATGAATTTTGTTCACATAAACTCCTGGATGCTCAAGTTAGTTTTGTTAAGTTTAAGGCCTTACAATGTCATGGACTTTCTAATGTCAAGATAGCAAAGATAGCTCACCTATCGCCAAATAATCGGAATCTTCAGCTTTGGGTACAAGGTTTCTTGGTTCCAATAAAGGGTGATAAAGATACCCTGAAGAAAAGTGACATATATTTCTTAGACTTCCTAGTGAATCTAATAAAAATAAATCTGATGAGGAATGTCCTTGTGACGATCAAGAACATCAAGGAAGGAAACTTAAGAGCTCAAATCATCATGTACCCTACCTTACTATCAAAGCTGGTAGTTCTGTGTTTAGATACTTTCAAGATTGCATGTAAGTCTAAAGTTCGGAATTGTAAGATTATGGTTTCTAGTGATGACATGCTAAAAAGAATGAATATGGATTTTTCAAAAGACACAAGAGAGTTTTATAATTTTCTAGAGGCTGAGGCTGAGACCATTCTGAAAAATGTGGAAAAAGATGAGCCAGTGAATAAAGTTATTAAGAAGAGGAATCTTAAGGAAGTGGTTGCTGAAGACAAATCCCCCCAAAGCTAAGGAAACCCAGTCCGCACCTCCCAATCCGAAAAAAACATAAATCATATCCAGATGAGGTGGCTGCTAAGTAGAGAGAAGATAAGGAGAAGAGAAAATAAGGGGATCCATAGTTCAGATTGGACCCTGTTGAGGCTAAGTCCTTAAAATATTGAGTTGTTGATGAGTTAGAAAAACAAGCAAAAGAGAAGAAAATAAAGAAAAAGATGTCTGAAGCTGATCTTGTACAATCTATGTTGAGAGGTAATGAATTATCCTCTGAGAAGATTCACATTCTGAAAAATTTTGATGTCCAACCCTTACCAGAGAGTCCTGGGAAGAATTACTTGACTCCGGAAACATCCAAAGGAAAAGTGATTGTTGAAGAAGTTGAGAAAATAGCTGGTGAAGAAGTAGAAGAAGAGGTTTTTGAAGAAGAAGTAGAAGAAGAAGGAAGGAAGGAAGTGGTGATCCGGATGAATTGATCAAACAAGTAGAAGATTATCAAGAAAAGGCTGCATCTGCAAAATTAGTCACTCTGGGAAAAGGAGTTGAGAAAGAAGGTCAGAGAGATGAAGTTGAGGAAGAAGAGAAAGATAATGATTTATCTGATGAGGAAGTAAGCTATGAAAAGAATTATCCTAAAGAAGGAACAGATAAGGAGAAAATTGATGAGGACAAGATTGTTCAACTATAAAAGAGTGAGGAAGAATCTCTAGATGATCAACCCATTCAAAAAACTGATAAAGGAAATAATGTGGTCATGGATACACCAAAAAAATATATCATCAGGAAGAAAGAAGTTGGTGGTTCTTCTAAAAGGAATTTGGTGTATATTGAAGAAGAACAATCCCCATGCAAGTTATCGGATTCGGAGTCATCAGCACATGGTCATGACATTGTTGTTGAGTCTTTGAAAAAGTTGGTGGACACCATTTCGATTTTCCCCAATATAGACTCCGAATGCCAGATGCTGCAACATAGATTAAATTAGATGTCAGAATCCTTATCTATGGTGATGGATAAGTGTGTGAAGATTGAGATCATCCCTAGAAATTTCCTTATCAATTATGATGTACACAGGAAATCATGCAGCAAAATCACTCTGTGGTCTAAGAAAGTTGAAGAAGACATGGCTGAGTTTGATCGTTTTCAGAATGATGTTAAAGATGCCTTTAATACCCGGGACTCCAAGATTAAGAATATTCAGGATAAGCTGATCATTGAGAAACTTTCTCGGAGTGAAAAAGTGAAGGAATTGAATGATAAGGTTAACTATCTTGCTCAAAATTTTAAAAGGGATAGAGATCTCCAGATTGAGCTCCAAGAAAACCTTTTAAAGCAAGATGAGTTAGTCAAGAAGCAGGAAGAGTCCATGAAGGCTCAAGCAGAGGTTCTAAAATCTCAATAAGAAAAGATCACAGATTTGTAGAAGCAAGCTGAGGAGGATAAAAAAGATTTGAAGAAGCTGAAATCCTTGTTAAAGAAGCCAATCCTGAAGTAAAATGAAGATAAATAGACTCAATCAGATCTTTTGTTGCATTTATCTTTCCTTGTAAATTTTTATTTTAACTCCAATAAAATTTTGGTTGGTTCTATCTTTTGTGGTTATGTACTAATGTTTCAGGTACTCTATTTATTTTCCATTCCCCTAAATTCTTTTTGAAAATCACAAATGGGGAGAAAGAAAAAGAACTACTTAAAAGGGGAGAAAGAAAATTTTAAAATGGTGAAGGAAATTTTTCTAAGTGAAGATATCCTTAAAGTAAGGGGGATTTTCTCATTAATAAGTTTTTCATTCCCATGATAATGAAAACTCCACTCTGGAAATTCAGAATACAATCCTTAGAGTTTCAATGCCTAAGGGGGATTTAGTTTTATTCACTATCATCCATGAACAAAGGGAGAAAATTTTTAATTTCAAAGTCTAATGAAAATCTTCAAAGTCCTTATATTCTTTTTCGTAAGGTTTTTTGTGCTTTCCAAAAAAGGGGAGATTGTTGAGTCAATAAGGTTTTCCTTATGACTTTTCCATTCCTTCTTGTTTTGAAAATCACAAACACCTTATACTTAAGCAAATCAATATTTTACTTCTCTAAGGAAAATTTTCCTTCCTTAAAGAAATTTACCCTAACCAAGATTCCCTTATACATATCAATATTTTTCTTAAGTATAAAAATCAGATTCTTACCCAAAACCTCGGAATCATATATAACTTATATATGAAGCATTCTATTTTAGGATCCGAATTCTGGATAAGAACTGTAATGAAGTTCCACTCTGAATTCTGGATAAGAACTGTAATGAAGTTCCACTCCGAATTCTGGATATGAACTCTTATAAAGTTCTACTCCGAATTCAGGATACAAACTCTAAAAAAGTTTCATTCCGAATTATGGATACAAACTCTAACAATGGTAAACTCTAAATTATGTACTATGAACTTCTATGAGTTCGACTCCAAACTTTTACCTGTTCAACTCCGAACTCTGTAAGTTCGGATTCTGAATTCTAGTGAAACCAGACTCCGAATTTCCTTAGAAATTCAGACTCCGGATTTCTACAGAATTCAAGTTCTGAATTCCTACAAAACAGAATCTGAATATCTATTTATTATTGAATTCAAATTTCATTTTGGTTAGACTCCAAACTTTTATTTTCTTACATTCCGAACTTCAGTTTTTCTTATTCTTACACTTGTTTCATTATAAAACGATGTCGTGCTTTCAGTTACACATGTTTTGTTATAAAACGATGTCATCCATTCTGTTTCTAACTAACCGTTGGTTAAGTGACACGTATACAGGTCCCTCTGAAATTCAAGGAGAAATATAACCATTGGTGGAGGAAGCCGACCATTGGAAATTTGCCTATAAATAGGATCTCATTTGAACGAGGTCAATACACAACTTTTTCAACAGTGCTTACATGCTGTTGAAGTGATTTCTAGAGAGAGAGGCTCTTATCAACACTCAAGATTCATGCAGAATGTTTGAACGACATATTCGAACTTTTCCTTGTGCAGACTTCCTTAGTGTGACTCCAATTGTTGGTGATTACAATCGAGGGATTCCGGGGATAGGAAGACAGAGGTTCCAACTACCTTGAAGTTGAGGGCTTCCTTTGTGAGGAACACAGAGGTTCTAACTACCTTGAAGTTGAGGGCTTGTAGGGATAGAAAGACAGAGACTCCGATCTTCGTATTGAGGGCTTACCCTTGTGTGGGTAAGACAGACTTTCTTGAAAGTATAAATCAAAAGACCTTTATCCAAGGTTGTTGGATACCCTTATCTTTGGGTTAAAAGATTTATATCTTGCTACTTATAGTTTTACTACTTGTTTTTCCATTGCAATTTTGTATTGTAAGGAATGTATAACCTTCTTATATTTCCTCACACTTGTACTCTGTTTAATTTATATTCTATATTCTTTAAGGTAGAATCTCATTTTGTAAACTTTGGTTAAGTTTCAATTTCCGGATCCATATTTCTGAAACTGGTTTTTCGAAATCACATTCCATATTTAAGAAAGTGTATAGAACTAGAAGTTTGTAACATCATACTTTGTCCCAATCATTCATTGGTGTTAGAGGTGTTGTGAATTTACTTAGTTTAACTTTGTTAAACTTAGATCATTCCTTGTTTAAGGAAATTTTTTAAAGTGTATAATTCACCCCCCTCTTGTATATTGAGCATCTACATCGTTATTTCAATCCTGCAATATTAATGTATTATAATCCATCATCACAATATTTGGAATCAAAGTAATTCACGACGCCAAAATTTATATTTAGCAGCGGTTTTTTTCGTTTCGCGGTGGTTTAAACCGCCGCGAAATCGTTCTATGACGGTTTAGGAAAATCGCCGCTAAATCGTGCGTCAGGAAATAATTAGAGGCTTTTTTTTAGCGGTGGTTTAAAACGCTGTTAAATTGTTTTTATTTTTTAAAAAATTTCTTTATTTTTCATTATTTCATAATTAGCGGCGGTTTAAAACGCCGCTAAATCGTTTTTATTTTTATTTTTTAAAATTTTTTTTAATTATTTAATTAGCGTCCGTTTTTTAGCGACGGTTTAAACCGTCGCTAAATCATTTTTAATTTTTTTAAAATTTTTAAATTTTTTTAAATTTTTTAATACTTTATTTTTTTATTTTCGTAATTTATTTATTTATTTATAATATATTTATTTATTTATTTATTTATTTATTATTTATTTATTTATAATTTATCCATTATTTATAATTTATATATTATTTTTTATTTTTTATTTTTTATTTTTTTATTATTACCACGCACATGCCCAACCATATCCATACATAAGTCTATGTCCATGCACATGCCCATGCCATATATATAAATTATGTGTTGGGTGAGATTTGAACCCCTTACCTCTTACTTATTCTCCAAAGACTTTACCACTCTAGTAGGCTCTTCATGTGGTCAATAAATCGAATTTAATATACTTATACATATATATTTGGAAAATCAAGTAATACACAACAAATAGATACAAACTAAATAATTATTAATCAATAATCAATAATTAATAGTTAATCATATATAATATATAATATATATTTTATATTTTATATTATATATTATATATTATATATTATATATTATATATTTGGTATTATATAATACATAATATATTATATATTATATATAATCGATAATATATAATATATAATATATAATAGATAATATATAATAGATAATATATAATAGATAATATAAAATATATAAAATAATATATATATATATATATAAGTAATGTATAAATAAGAAATTAATTAAAAAATAATTTAATATATCATAAATAAATAAATAACAAATTAATAAATAATAGATAAATAATTAAATAATTCATAATTCATAATTCATAATTCATAATTCATAATTCATAATTCATAATTAATAATAACTAATAATTGATCATTAAGAATTAAGAATTAAGAATTAAGAATTTATATTCAAAAATTCCTAAATAAATTATAAATAATTAATCAATTATTAATATATATTTAATAAATAGTTAATAAATATTTAATAAATATTTAATAAATATTTAATAATGAAAAAATAAATAAATAAATAATAAATGAATAATCAACTAATAATAAATTAATATTTAGTGAATTAAAAATAAATTAGTAAATAATAAATAATTAATAATAAATATTAAATAATAAATAATAAACAAGAAAGAATAAATAAATAATAAAGAATAAATAAATAAATAAAATACATAAATAAATAGATAAATAAATAATAAATAACTAATAAATAATAATAAATAATAAATAATAATTGATAATTGATAATTATAAAATAAATAGTTCTTAATTAATAATTAATATTTTAATTTTTATATTTAAAATGAAATATTCAATATTTAATATTTAATAAATAATTAATATTTAATTTACACTTAATTAATAAATAATCAATAATAAATACATAAATACATAAAAAATAGATAAATAAATAATAATTAATTAATAATTAATAATTAATAATAACAAATAATTAATAATTGATAATTATACAATTAATAATTAATAATTATTAATTAATATTTTAATATTTAAATATTAATATTAATATTTAATATGCAATATTGAATATTCAATATTTAATAAATAATAAATAATTAAATAATTAATAATAAATAAATAATAAATAATAAATAAATAATAAATAATCAATAAATGAATAATAAACTAATAATAAATTAATATTTTGTAAATTAAAAATAAATAATAAGGAATAAAGAATAAATAATAAAGAATAAAAATTAAAAAATATAAAATAAATAATAAATAATAAGGAAATAAATACATAACTAAATAAATGTATAAATAATTAATTAATAATTAATAATTAATAATAACTAATAACTAATAAGTTATAATTTATAATTTATAATTAATAATTAATTAATTAATAATTAACAATTAACAATTAATTAATTAATATTGAATAATTAATAAATAAATAAATAAAAAATAAATTAATAAATAATGAATAATAAACTAATAATTAATAAATATTAATTAATTATTAATTAATAAATTAATTAAAAATAAATTAATAATTAATTTGTACATAGTGGAGGGTATAATAGGAGACACAAGGGGGCCTCGGAGCGGCTTCTCCCCTCTCGCTTGCGGTGGCTAGGGTTTTTAGGTTTTTGTTTGCCTCCCTTCCCCCTTCGGCCTGGCTCAATTTCGGTGTCGGCCTCATACGGATCGGCTCTCCTCTACAAGGATTGGCGTTGGCATCGCGTGGCGGGGCGCTGGCGAATTTTCTGGATTCTCGGTAGCGTCGACTCATCCAGCATATGATCTGAGTGTCACGGTTGCAATGGTGTGCTCAGAGTGGATCTGTTTCAGTCCGGTGTGGCCAGGTGATGCCTTCGGTGTGCTTCTGGTGTGGCTTGACGGCGGACGTGGAGTTTCTCGGAGGGGGGAGGTCCTGGCTTCGACATTTCTTCTGTTTGCAGGTTTTTATGTTTTGGTTATGTTTTTGAATGTTAAGATGGTGTTGATGTTCGGATGGTTTGTGTGGAGTCGTTGTCGACAGAGGTCCTCTTCCCTTCCTTGTTGTCTCCGGCTTTCCGTGGTGCGCTTCTGGTTGTTCTGCGGTTGGTTGAGGATGTATGCAGTTGTCGGCGGGGGTGTCTTCTGGTGGTGGTTTAGGCGACCGGTGAATGTTTCAAGGCGCACAGGGTCTTCGGTCCTGCGTGTGGTGTATGATTTTTTCTTTTGATGTTGTTCATACTATGGTGAAATAGGAATTGTGGTTTAAGGGTTGGTGGATCTTCTGAGTTTTGTTTTGAATCGCCGACAGTGGTGACGACGTAGGATGGTGAGCTATCCCAAGCTTCGATTAATGCAGATGAATTTGTTTTTTCCTGTGGACGTGATGTCAGCGATGACGACGACTGTTGGTACCACCGGCGTCATGCTGTGAATGGTGGCGCGTGGTGTTGGCTTTCGGATCGAGGCGCAGGGTGCACGGTATGATGGTGGGTGCGCGGCTTGAGGCGTTGTCTCATGATTTTGGTTTGGAGAATTTGAATTTTGAATTTGAACTGGATGTTTTGAAGTGGTGAATTGGCATGATGAAGTCTTGTATTGGTTACGGGCAACCCCTAAACCGACCTTTATAAAATGAAAAAAAAATGATTTGCAGGTAGGTAGGTGTATATAATAACTAAATAATAAATAAATGAATAAATACCTAATAATAAATAATATTTAAATAAATAATAAATAATTATTATTTAGTTAATTAATTAATTTATATTAAATAAAAAATAAACTAATTAAATAAATCATAAAACGTTAAGAACCTCTATAAACCATAAAAACACTGAAATGGTCATAAAATATGATCTGATACTCATTTTTAAGTGCCACAATCAGTAAAATCGAAGATCGTGAAATGAGTTTCGATATGATATGTGGTACAGGCCGAATAGACACATGGATTGAATGTTATAACCGTTTGAATTTTATGAAATCGGTGTCTGCAACTAAAACTTCGGTTTCAGAGGCCTTCTTGTACTTTTTGGCGGAAAAAAAGTGTACAACACTTAAATAGTTGGTATCATACCTAATAAGTGTAGAGCTTATCGCAGGCTTCGATTTGATATGTGGTAGAGCCAAAACGGACACCCAGATTAAAAGTTATGGTCGTTTGAAGTTCGAGTTCGATTTTCGACTTTTGAATTTTGAATATATTTTTTCCTTTGATTATAACACAATTTAATTCTCAGTTGGCCTTTTCTCATTTGATAAACTTTGATTTGACTGGTTGTGGATCTGAAAAGGACTCTCGGATCATAAATTATGGTCATTTGATATCTAAGTCTCTTCTTCTACTTATTTAAGATTTTCATTCAGATTAAAAATAATATAAACTAATAACTATAAATATTAATTAATTAACACATTATAAATATATAAAATTATAAATAATAATCTATATTTAATTGTAAATAATATCAAAATAATAAATAATAAATAAATTTTCAAAATTTTTCAGCAATAATTTCTTAAATTTTGCTATGGTTTTCAAAAAAATGTCGTTATTTCACAGCCATTTTTAAAAAATTCCGCTGTTAAAAAAAGTTAATTTATTTAGAAGATATTTTTTAAAAAAAATTAAATAAATAAATAAATTATGAATATAAAAAATAAATAATAAATAATAAATAATAAATCAATAATCAATAAATAATCAATAAATAATCAATAAATAAATTTAAATAAATAAATAATTAAATAAATTACTAATATAAAAAAATAAAGAAATATAACATTAAAAAAAAATCAAAATTCAAAAATGATTTAGCGACGGTTTAAACCTCCGCTAATCATAAAATTTAAAAAAATTTAAAAATTTAACAAAATTGAAAACGATTTTGCGGCGGTTTAAACTGCCGCAAAAAAACCACCGCTAATTAAAAAGTTAAAAAAATTAAAAAAATTAAAAGAATTAGCGGCAGTTTTTAAAACTACCGCTAAATATTTGATTGAAAAAAATTTAGTAGCGGTTTTTAAAAACGCCCTGAAAAAACCACCGCTAAAACATTTTTTTCTCATAGTGATTGTTTTGTTTTCTTTTAGGAACTAGGATAGGAACAAATAGTGAGATCCCAATGTATATTTCCTTGAAATTGACTAAGGATGTATCTAAGTATAAGTCTTAGGATGGGTCAATGTATAAGAAAATTTTTATGTTTTGTGGTAAAAAATAGAGAAAGTGGGTTCAATGAAATTAAATCCATGTCTTAATATTACAATTGGATATGGATATTTAACACAGGTACCTTGGGATGACAATATTGAAGAGGGTATGTTGAGACAGACTCAACTGTCACCTGGTGCATGAAGAAAAGCCTTTCTTATCCTATGGTTTGACACTCTTGATGGATATGATTTGAAAATTCACAAACTCTTTATGAACTATATGGAAGGAGTTAAATTGATGATTACTATCAATGGGCTATGAAAAACAAGGGGTTTCATATATTAAAAAGATTTTGTCTTGGTTTAGAACTCCTCAATAATTTTTAGACTATGTGAGTTTCCACTATAATGAGTATTTCTAACACTATGCTTTCTACTTTTAGCTATGTAGAGAACTAGAAGAAACTATGTGAACATTGAATTTGATAGATTTTTTACTAATTAGAATCCAAATAGGATTATTACTAGTGTTAATAATATTGTCATTATACCTCATAAATTTTCATGGAACATGATTAAAAATGTTTACCATAACGAACTATTGGTTTCACCAAAGAAGAAAAGGATGGAGTTCATTGAGATTTTGGGTAATGGAAACCATCGAGAAAATATGGTTCAGTTTTCTATATGTCAAGAGTGTTTGAATAATCTCTCCATATAATGTCTCAAGGGACTGTAAAGATGTTTTGATTGTATAAAATAAGGACAAAAATCATGAAATTTTATAGGAAAGATAGAAAATTTGTAAATGAAATGAATGAGAATAATGGTATCCCTATTGTATCATCGAATGTTAAATTTTTTAAACATAGAAAGTATGGTAATTATGTATATTTATGTCATAAGGGGGGAAATATTTAAGATAATCTGTATGGTTTTATGAGTAATGGTTAAACTACTGATGATGAAGAGATGAATAATAATATATGATGGGTATGTTTTGTTCTAACATTCCACGTTAAATATAATAATAATGATTTAATTGAGTTTGATGAATGTTATGACATGATTTATATTTCATATATATAGAGTGAGGTATTAAGGACTAAGATGATGAATACTAGTTAATGGTTTTAGAAGGAAGTGGAATGAATGAAGTGTTATTGTATTGGAATTCATGGATTATTTCATATGAATCATGAAATGTATAAACAATGTTTAGTATATGTTTTCTTGTGAGTATTTATAAATATTTTAAATGGTATTGATAGACTACAAAATTGGTTTAATGATAGAATGATATTTTCATAAATGGAATATAACCCTTAATATTTTCTTAATTTTGTTTGGATAAAGAGATGTGGGATATGAATATGCATTACTTCATCATTTGAAGATTCATCCAAATTAGATAACTAGAATTAAGCTTTTTTAACAGGATATATAAGTAATGACTTATCATTATTTCATTGTTATTATTCAGTGATTCATACAAAAAAAATCACCTCTTAGAGTTTGAGATGATTTATAACTTGATACAGGAGCAACCAAAATATGATATTTTTCCTATGAAATAAAAAGATATCAAGTAATTTCATTATAGTATGTTCTCAATCTATATGGAGAATGAATTCACCAAAATTAATATAAGGACATTTAAATAAATAAATGTTAGGTTACATCATTTTTATGATATTTGTGTCATTTTTCTTTCAACTTTGGTTTATGGATTTTTTGTTGTTAACCTTTTATGTGTCACCCACTTTCTTGTGATCAATATTCAATATCACAATGTATCATTATATGGGTATTAGGTTTCTCCTATATCTCCACGTTTTCACTTTCCACCAATTTTATCTTATTTGGAAACATAGTATGTGTTTTCCCAGATGAATTTTTCACATTCCAATCTCATTTTTAAAATAATTTTTTATTATCCCATTTTTATGATATGGGCTTCTATGAAAGAATTTTTAAATCCTAAACCACTATTTATAGAGATAAAAATTGGTAGATAAATTTATTTTAAGGGGGATAGAATGTTATACCTCGATATTTTCTAAAATAGTTTTTTAATGAATTAAATCATTTCTATATTTTTTGTTACATGCAACTCTGATTTAATCCTCTGTTATACACAACATTGTGTTTAAAAAACGTTACATACTGTTAAAATATTTATATTTAATATGATTGTAATCACAAATATAATGTAATGGTCTATTTATATGATTAATTAAATTATGAAAATATATCATTTAAAATTGTATATATAATGAATTACTGGGTTTCCAATAAATTGTAAATGATAATAAACACTAATTTCAAATAATATAAGTCTTCATCTAAAAAATATTTGTTATGTGCACAATATATTTTTCCTTAATAAATAATATAAATAAGATTAATAAAACTATTTTATTGAAATTTATATATTATATATTCAATAAAAATTATAACATTCATCTCATGTGTTTCTAGACACTAGATTAGATTAAATCCAATTTCATGCTTAAAACTGAATTTAAAAAAAAAATCATTTTTGTCACCTTTGGAAAAATTATTTGAAAATTAATTTTAAAAACATTTAGAAAATTAATTTCACAAAATAATAAAACATAATCATTATTTTAAAATTATTATAAGTTAATTTTTCGTATGTTTTTTTCAAAAGATTAATTTTTTATGAATAGTGATAAATAAAGAATTTTAATAGAAAAGTTCATTTTCATTTAAATAATATTTAATTTTAAATTATATTTTAAATTGGACTCAAAGTTAAATTAGTTCAATTTTATATTAATTAATTTAATTTATATAATCTTAATAATTTTAATATTGAATTTTGATTATAAAATATTTTAAACTTTTGAACAATTTCTCTTTGAAAACCTACTTCCTCGTTTCATCTACTTGACTAATTTTAAATTAAATTTACCCCCTTATGTGATTAAATGTTAGATAAATATATTTAATATTTGAAATAATAATATATCATATTTTATAATAAGGTCAAATTAATTTTTACCAAAATTTATTGTGAAAACAATAAAAATTAATTATTGTGGTATGGGTAAAAATGGATTTACATGGGTTTAAACTAATAATATAAGGGTTTAAAATGAAATAACATGTTTTAAACACCCATTTTATGGCCATATTTAGACCCTATCTTTTGTAGTTTAAAGAATTTCCCATTTTGGATTCTCCTTTCATGATAAAAACTAGGCTATGATTGAATCTTTTCAAATAGTTACATGTGAGCCACTCACCTCAATTATTAAAGGCCACCCCTCCCCTCACTTATCCACACTATAAAACCTTTTTATTTCATTAATTAACAACCCAAATCACTTTAAAAGTTCACTCATTTAATCATATAATCCTTATCTTTACATAAAACTAATAGAGTGTGAATTTCGATGTAAATCCAAAGAGGATATGTGAGGAAGTGGTAACGTGCATGAAAAAGTGTTTTTTATTTATTCATACACTTCCATTATTTATTATTATAAAATTATCATATTATGTAATAAGTATATTAAATATACTAAGACTTTTTATTCTATGTTAATAACTTAAAACCATCTCCACTTCCAAAAAAATGGTTTAAAATAACCTTTTTTGTGTGTGGTGAACTACCACCTCATGAACCGATGTCATTCATTTTATCATTGAAACCTCTGTTAGTTTAGTGTGATGATGGATATAAATTATATATATAGTATTAAAACTATAATGTACCTCTTAATTAATTATATCATAAATATCTTTTTACATTCCATTCAATAGGGGAGATGATAACTTTACTAGTGTGTATGGTGGACAGCCGCCTAATGAAACGATGTGATTCATTTTTCACTAACACATAAAAATCATATAATAAGGATAAATTTATGTGATATGCATGAAATTATTATAATATTAATTACATATATATCATTATTAAAGGTTATTATATTGTATTATTTCATAACTTTTCTCTCATTGAAAGATGATAACATCATTTGTGTACATTTGGATATCAACCATCACAAAGCAATGTGACTCTCTATTTTCATCACCACATCACATGGATTGTATGTATAAGTATTTTTAATGAAATAATATTTTATTTATAATATAAATATAATATATTTCATACTTTGTTTCAACAATTATCATTGAAAAATGTAAATCTTACTTATGTGTATGTATGACGTACTGTTACCATCATCGTAATGTACGTCATTTCTCAACGCTATATATCATGATTGATCCTAAAATTATAATTTATATATAATTATTATAATTATTTTACTATACTTATTCTATATATTATTAAACCATTATCAAATTGAGAGGACTGAAAATAAAAAATCAATATATAGATTAAAAAGTGGTTATCACGTGAAACGTGATTTTAACAAGGAATTGATAATAAAAGAGTAAAAAATGTTTATAAGAAAATAATATATGGTATGATATATATATATATAATTATTTCCTTGTAATATAATTATTATAGTATTATATTTAATATACAAGTGCTTCGAATTAGTGTGAACGAATTCGAGACTTATAGTACGGGATTTCCATCTCACTTTTACTCTTATGAGTCACATTCCATATTCACAAACTATTTCATTTATGTGGTGTATATAGTGCCAATGAATTTATTTTATGATTATTATCATTAAAATTAATTATATTTACTTATAAATTTTGGGATATATATTTCAGGGGGTTTACAGACCCAATGTTACAAAAGTGGAAAGGGATTTTTGTGTCAATTTTCCAACATAGATACATATGTTATGTTATATAACTATATTATTTGAGAGGTATATATGAATAAATTTTGACATGTAACTTAAATAATTTATTTATTCTCATTATATTTTATGTTTTATTTTATGTTATTCCGCCATCGGGCTTACGTTTCAAACTTACCAAAGTGATAAATATTTTATGTTACAGTCACAAAATATATCAGGATTGTTTTTGAAAATGTTTCTTATGATTTTATATCATAATCCATATCTAATGAAACTCATGGAATTTCTTATCCACTGGTTAATTCATGATGATACAAGTTTTACATTCATTTTCCTCTATGTACCTAAGTGTTCAATAAGAATTTTTTTAATAACAATCACCAGTTTGGTCGAAACACATTTTTCTTCTAAATAAATGTTTTCTAAAAACAATTAAAAATAATTTCAAAAAAATTTCAAAAGTTTACATAAATATAGTTTTTCCTTTATTTGGATTTTTACAAATTGTTTTGAAAGGGGTCTTTATGTAATTTTCTAAAATAATTTCTTTTTTGATTTTACTGAATATGTGAAAGGAATGTCTGTTTTAAAATTTATGTAAATAATGGAATTCCCCAACATCATGACTGCTAATTTATTTGAAAATAACTTCATAAATTCTAATGGATATTATAAAATATAAGTTTTTTTAGAAAAATTTATGTTTTCAAATGTTTTTCAGTGGAAAAGAAAATTTTCCTTAAAAAATTTAAATAATTTTTATGTTTATATTATAATTTTTCAATGTTATATTCATCAAAAATGATTATGAAAATGTTTTATGTTTTAAAATATTATTTTAACATAATGTTTAATTTCCATAATAAAACATCAATGTGATATTCAAAAATTCATGTCGGTTTTTCATTTCATATATGTTATCAAACATATTTTCCTTTTTTTAAACCTTAAGGTGTTATATTCTAGCCCCTTCCAAAAAATATTCATCCTCACAATTTGTTCTTGATATCGATAATTGAGGGATTAAAATATAAAAATACCTTTTTTGAATACCATATCATTAAAACTTTTAATAAAACATCCTATTTATTAGAGATAAAGGGAAGTATTAAATTCATCTAGAATAATACATAACTATTTTTTCAATAAGTAAAAAATTATTGGGAAGTGAAAATATGAAAATGGATGAACATAATAATACCATAATGATGATGTGAAGTGAAAAAGATTATTTATAATAAAGAATTTAATTATCATGTGATAGTAAACGAACACAAAAAAATAAACACCAGAAACCTAAAAAGGGACATCAAATAATCATAAATGAATGTAATGTGGGAGAGATAACATTTCAATTTTATTTTACAATAGTTGTGGAATTCTATTTCATTAAGACTAAAAATATAAGGAAAATATACTACCTTGAAAAGAATAATTTCATCCTTAATCAATTTCTACCATAATACCATCTCTTGATTCAAAAAAATGGTTATTGAAGATAAAATATTTTTATTCCGGAAGCACTAAAATCAAATTCCAAAGGATCATAGAAATCTATAAAGGGATGAAAATATATTTCTCTTATCTTTATATAGTAAGAAAGACCAAAATGGATATTACAGGGTAATATAATTCAAAAAAATTAATAAAACATCATAAGATGAAATATAAATTTAATCTCTAAAGCCTGAACAATAACACCCAAGGTTAAAATTAGTTCATTTTAATAATAACTAACCTTAAAATTATTTAAAATATTCTTGAATAAGGTTGAAAGGAAATTCTTTGAATGATTTGATAACATATTCAATCAATTAGAATCTTTCACTCTTAAAGTTTCATACCTAAATGTATATTACCTAATAATATATGATAATCATTTAAATATATCACATGAAACACAATAAATCCATAATAAAATAATATATTCTTATAAAAATTATCACAATAAAAAGATGTTTTATGATTCTTATAAAGAAAACACCACTAACAAAATTAATTTAAAAATTAAATTCTTGAATCCCAATACTTATATAATTTCACCTTAATAATGGTTATAGAATAATCATTCCATTTAAAAGGTTTTAACATTTATAATATGTCATTTATTTAGATAATACATATGTTCCCCACATTTAATACAACAATAAAATAAATGGATATATATGATGAATTTTTTTCACTACATTAAACTCTTCATTTTTTTCATATAAATTTTTTACTCTATGACCATATTTTTCACACATTAAACATATTATTATAACTTTTTGAGATTTTCATGGGAGTCTATGCACACCTACATATAATGAAGAAAATTATGATATCTTTCCTCCACATTCTCCTCCATGCATGATTTCTATATACTCCATCCTTCTCCTCTTTGGTGAGTTATAAAGTTTCTTAAGGTATTGATTTTTAATCATATATCATCATAACATATTATGATTAATCACAATATCATTCACCTCAATCATCATCCCATTTGGTTTCTTAGAATCAACACATTTTCCACCACATTTAGAATTAACCTTATTCCTCCTTATTCCTACCATTGAATAAATAAATCATGGTGCGAGCAACAATAATAATAATTCAAAAAAATCATTTAATTTTTTTATAAATCATTACAATTTATATTAAATCTATGAATCCTTTGATTTAAACTAAAGGTTTTAGGTGTAGCAGAAGCATGGTTGGGACGACACCCAACATTGATTTTTACCATGATGAATGATTACTCTAGGATCTATATGAAGATGAACGCCAGTCTCTATAGAATATAATCAGACATTTAGATAAAGAAGAAAGAGGCCCAAAACCCTTAGATAGTATCATTCACATCATGATTATAATTAATTTAATTAATTTCATAATGAAAAATAATACATGGATATTTGGTTTTTTTCTTCGTTGTTGATGTTGATTGTCCCAAATGACACTTTTGGATTATCTTGTTTCTCTTGTAATGATCCTAACTAGAATGCCTCTAGCAGTGATCCACATGTTCTCTTATGGCCTCTGGTTGACACCGCTCATTTTTTGAGTGTGAGTGTGGCGAAGTAAGTATCTTATTTCAGTCATTCTTGATTGCTTGTTCTTCATCCTTGAATAATGTATGTCATTCTTAAGAGGGGAGAGGAGATTATTCAAGAGGGAAATTGTTTGGATCATTAATTCTCATTTTACCAAACATGTGCTGTGGTGTATGGAATAATACGCCTACTTCTCTATTTATATACATGGAATTTCAGTTACAATATTTAATTTCATAGCAACAATTAAATAAATTCATGAACATAGAGAAAACCCATACTCATTATAATAATACAGCCTCATTATTCACGGCGCTCCAACTTGTGAAAAATGGAATTATAAAATTAGATTCCACGTCACAAAATAATTTTAACATCATTATTATTTTAATCTATTGCAACTTGTTAAATAATTTTTTGTTGTCTTGCAAATAATTATTTTACTATCAGACCGACCATGGTCCGCTCAAACTCCACTTCCATTTATTGAACACCTGAATAAATAAATAAATATTTAATTCTCTTAAATAAATATTTTATTTACAAACTAGTAAATAAGTTTTTATTAAATGTTTAATAAAATAAATAAATATATTTAATTTAATTTATGTGATCATTTTAACTTGAATTAAATTATTCCATGGTTTTGAGAATAATATTTATTTCATTAACTAAATTCAAATAGAATTTAACCGAGCCCACAAAAACACTTAGTGTGAGGCCTTATAGGTTTCTATCCCTTCGGTATTAGGCTGGCTTTCCTAAAGTCCAAGAGTACTATCTAGCAATAGGTCAAGGAACCCATGATAAAGAACGTAAATTCGCAACAGCAACAACCACATATGGACACCCATTGTGTAACATAATCCCCTTATCGCAATATCTCATCAAGAAGGTTTCAGGATAGTGTCATCAACTTTTATGCATTATACTTCGTTCTTTGACTACCTAAAATAAACTCATCGTTACACCATGATCATGAAATTTCATTCAAAAGTTCTGTTTCAATCAAAGGGTCGAGATAACAACTTCCATAAATGGAAGGAAAAAAATCCTTCCTCAAGTTATCCATTAATAACATGCCACTCATGATGAACCCAACGTACCCTACTTCCTGCCAACTATCTACGTGATAGTTTTCGTCAGTAAATCAAAGTGCACGAGTCGTGACACGTATTAATGATAATATTAAAGTCCAAGGATCATTTAACATGCTCACAGATAGAAATATCTGATGACATTAAAGAATAAGTAATTTCTACTAGCAGGTTTGTTATCGTAATATCCAATCATAGAGATTACCATGTGCGAACTTCATGAGATGAAGGCTCATCTGCTTACGAGTACCCGCACCTGAAGGTCTACATGCTATGTTTCCCATCATAGTATCTCATCCAACCACAGAACTATATTTAATGATATAGTTATATAATTTCAAGGTTCTCATCATATTGGGGAATTGCCATGACCTTATCAATGCAACTGATACTCTAGGATATTATTACATCATAGTCATGATTAACAATGAACAACATGTCATAATACATTAAATATCCGTGTAATAAAAGTAAAACCAGTTGGTTCAAGGACACCAACTCTAAAAAACTTCCACTTGGACTAGATCCAACTGCCTACGACTTTCAGTCCGCTAGACCTCATATGATGATCATGTTTCTACTGAGTCAAGGATTTATCCAAGGGGTCCACCACATTGTCTTCTATGGAAATAATTCTCACTACAAATTCACCTATCTGAGAAAAATCCCTCAGAAGATAATACTTCCCATGTATGTGCCTCATCCGCTGATGTGACCTTGGCTCTTTTGCGAGAGCCACTGATGTAGTATTATCACATTACAATGTAGTGGGAACTTTACTGATAGGTATCACATATAGCTCCTAGAAGAATATTTTCATCCAAACTGCTTCTTTAGCTTCCTGAGAAGCTACAATATACTCAGATTATACTGTAAAATCAGTGACCACACTCTTCTTTGAGCTCTTCTAGCTCATTGCACCTCAATTCAAAGTGAATATGTATCCCATTTTCAACTTCATGTCATCTTGATAAATCTAGAAACTATCATCTTCATATCCTCTGATGACTATTTCCCCATCTCCCCTATAAATTAGAAAAATATCCTTAATATGCATTAGATACTTTAGGATAGTCTTTACTGCCATCCAATGGCAGTGACCTGGGTAAACTTGATATCTACCTACTGCACTCAATGAATAGGTGACATCCATCCTAGTACATAGACTGGAATACATGAATGACCCAATCATTGATTCGTATGTAGCCTTTTCCATTATATTTATTTCCTCATGTTGTCTGAGGACACATTTTCTTGGAAAGATGGATGACATGTGATGCTGGCAACAATCCCCTCATGGATTATTCCATAAATAATATCTTCAGTATCTTATCAATGTTTGTAGTTTGAATTTGGCCCAACAATCTCTTAGATCTATCATGATTGATCTTGATCCTAAAAATATACTCTGCCTCACACAATTCCTTCATGAAGCAGCATTTATTCAACCATTCCTTAGCAGACTGTAAGCCTTGTATCTCATTTTCAATAAGTAATATTTCATCAACATATACTATTAGGAAAACGATTGTACTCCCACTAAACTTTTTGATGACAAAAGGCTCACATTCATTCTTAATAAATCCAAATTCTTTTATGGCTACATCAAAACTAATTTTCCACGACCTGGATTCTTGCTTTAATCCATAAATGGATTAAAGAAACTTGCATACCTTATTGGTATCCTTTGGATTTAGAAACAATTCAGGTTGTCCCATGTAGAAATATTCTTGAAGGTCCCCATTAAAGAATTATATTTTGAAATCCATTTTCAAAATCTCATATTCATGGTAAGCCATAATATAAAGTAGAATTATGATGGATTCCATCACTACAACTGGCGAGAAGGTTTCATCATAGTCAATTCCTTGATGATGTTTAAATCCTTTTGTAACCAGTCAAGCCTTATAGGTACTGACTTGTCTTTCAATGTCCAGTTTCTTCTTGAATACCCATTTGAAACCTACAGGCTTTACATCAACTGGAGGATCAATCAAAATCCAAACTTTTTTGGTACATGGAATCCATTTCAAAATACATGGATTCTTGCCACTTGCAAACATCTGTTCCACTTACTAATTTCTTTTAGGTTAGAGGACCATTATAATCATCTAATAATGAATCACCATCCTCATTAACTATAAAATTGTATAGTTCTGATTCTCTAACCTCTCTTGTACTCCTACGCAGTAACTGTGTCACTAGAATAGATCCTTCTTCCACGAGTATTTGTAGAATGTGTTTCGGTACCAACTCTGGTGTACCTTGAGCCTCAACTTCATCGAAGTCTATCTTGATCCCACTATCTATTTTAGATATGTGATCCTTCTCAAGGAATATGGCATTTCTTTCCATGATAACCATTTTTATGAGAGGTTGTATATGTAATATCACCTTGTTTCCTTGGGGTATTCTATATAGGTACAATTTGTGACTCAGGATGCGAGTTGGCTACCTGAAGTGGCCTTAACAAATGCTTTGCTACCCCACACATGTAAATTTCATATCATGGATTTTCTTCCACTGCAGAACTCGTATGGAATAAAATTTATCGATTTAGTTGGTACTTGTTTTAGAATGTGTGTCATTTTTAGTAACACATACCCCCAAAAGGATAATGGAAGACCTGAAAGACTCATCCTCGATCTCACCATGTCCAACAAGGTGTGGTTCCTCCTTTTGATTTCACCATTCCAGTGAGGTGTGTGTGGAGGATTGAGTTGGGATAGGATCCCAAACTCTCGTAAGTTATCAATGAAGTCCTGATTAAGATATTCCCCACCTCGGTCTAAGTGCATTTTCTTAATCTTCTTACAAATATGGTTCTCAATATCATTTTTGTATTCCTTGAACTTATCAAAGGAATCCGACTTATACCTCATTAAGTAGATATATCCATATCTACTTAAATCATCAGTAAAAGTTATAATGTATAAGTTCCCAACCTTTGTTTCAACTGGAAATGGTCCACACACATCGGTATGAATCAATTCAAGAATCTCTTTATCCATTCACCTTTCCCACCAAATGGGGATTTTCTCATTTTTCCTTGTGAACATGCATGAAATACACCAAGTGGTTTTAGTTAAAAATCTAAATTTCCATCTTGATGTAACTTTGTCAAGAATTTATCATTTACATGACCTAGCCAGTGATACCAAATTTGGGTGTGGCATGAGTTATGTAATGTATCTTTTTCATCGATTTCCATTACATGGCTTGTGTAATCCAACACATATACACCATTTTATAATTGGTCCCTACCAAAAGAAATGATATGTTTATAAAAGAATAAAAATTTATTTCCAAACGTGAAAAAAAATCTATCTATATCTAGTCTGTATATAGAAATTAAGTTTTTGGTTACAAAAGGCACATAAAAACAACCATATAACACCAAGATCATCCCAGTTGGAAACGTGAGGTGGTAGTCCCCATCTGATACAACCACATGTCTAGATTTGTTGGCAGCTCGTAGATCTACCTCCCTTCAATCAAACTTCTTATATCTATTTGGTTCCTGTATTTGGATACATATGTGAGCACCACAAGTTGTATCTAATACCCAATTTGTAGAAACATATAGATTTAATTCAATAACAAATGCACCTAAAGCTTCCCCTTGCTTATTAGGATGCGTGATGTTCTTCTTCCAGTGTCCCTTCTTGCCACATGTGAAACAAACAAACTCATATTCCCTTGCCTCCCCTTTGGTTTTCCTCTTCTTGGAAGGTCATGAAGAAGCTTTGGGCTTAAAGATATTCACCTTCCCTTTCCTCTTATTCACCATAAGGACAAACGGCTTTTCACGGTTCATATCTTTATCAGCTTGGAGAATAAGGATAAGAATATCAGATAGAGACTTCCCAATAGTATTCATATTGAAATTAAAAAAAAGTTAGAGAATATCTGAGGGAGTGATGTGAGAATGAGATTGGTGCCCAGTTCTTCGAGGAGTTTAAACCCTAGAACCTCCGAGTGATCAATGTAGCCAATGATATTGACTATATAAGGCCTAGATGGGGAACCTTCTCTAAGATTACTCTGAAGGAGTGCCTCAGAGATCTCAAACCTTTTTTTTCTAGCTCTCTCCTAGTAAATACCATGGAGGTGCTCGAGCATACTATAATAATCCATGTTTTTATGAGACATCATGAAATCACTAGACATTGATGATAACATCAAACATTGAACGTCAACCGCATCGTTCATATGTTTCTTATAGACTAGGAAATCCTCATCACTCACCTCTTTGGCAAGAGGATCTGGTAATGATGACATCAGAATGTAAGACTTCAGTTCATGTCATCGGATAACCCAAAGGCATCTAATATATTCCTGTAATTTATTTTCTATCAGGATATTGTACTTATCCAGAATTGATCACAGGGATAGTGTGTTTGACGATCTTGTCATTTTTCTTCTTCAATTAAAATAGAAGATAATTAGAATTTTCTTGATTACATTTTATAGGAAATAATAAATTTTATTAAGTCTCCCACTATTTTATCATGTCCCAATGTCCCTCACCATTGAACTCAGAATGTCCAGTTTCCATGACATTCAACTGGAAGGAATCCATATTCCCCTTCACATAACCCCAACAAGGGTTGGTCAAGCTATTAAAAGGTATTTAGGTTGGTTGTCCTTTTCCAACTTCGGGCTTGTAACTCCTTGTTCTATTGAGTAGACTCCCCAATCCTGAAATCATGACTTTTGATTTCCTCAACTCTTACGTCCAATATTACATGAATTCTAGCAATGGATACTCCTCTTGATGTAATATGGTTAAGTCAACCCAAAACCTCTCATAAGGGATTTCTATATAAAATTAAGTTCCCAACAATGTGTGGTCAAACATGTGGTTTTATTGAGTTTTTCCTTTAATCAAGTAACAGAAGGCTTGGTCTGCATAATATTTTATTTGAGGAATTTTTTAACTCTTATGAATTAATTACTTATTATCACATGATTGTTAATATTAAGTGGAACTTACTTAAGGGATTAACCATATCTTGATAATATTTACACTTTAGTATTGTTTATTTTAGTTCCATCTTGCATGCTTGTTTAATTCATTAATTATGTGATCGTAAAAAAAATCCATAATGATAAACCATGAAAATGACAAAAATAAAATAAAGTAAATGGAATGATCATGATATTTTATAATGGTTAGTTCATCTAGAGGTTGATAAATGAACCATGTCCTAGGGGAGAAACACCTTGAACCTTCTGGGTTCCTATTTACAGCTTCCACCTATCCACCTCTGTATCTCCTGGGATTGGTTTCTTATCGGCCCCAGATTGAACCACCTCCTCTATATCAGTAATATCATCCATTACATATTCCCATTTTTAACTCACATTTATGTGAGGGGTAAAATGGGGTTATACTTAAAAGAAACCTTGAGAATACATTCCCTACATATTACTGTGGAGAAGGTTCACAGGAATTCTTGTTTAATTCAAATAAGTATATTAAAAGAAACCATCCACATACAATGGTCTTGATCTAGATCCTGATCATTTGTACATGCAATGATATTTATTCATAAATAAAACTATCATTAAATTCTTTAATCATTCTTGTTTAAGATAAATCATTCTCAAATCAATTAGTTATCATCTTTAATTAATCAATCCATTTATCTTAAATAAATTTCTGTATTTCCTTGAGATTCTCATCAATCATAATTTTAAACAAATAAATTCATTAAAAATTATCTTTGTATATAACTTTTACCTTGGAGGCAACCTGGTGAATTCCTATTCATAACTACCCAATGAGTAAAAATAAACATTACGCAAATATTAAATTAAATACATTTATATAAAACACCCATCACATTTTGTGCCTCATCTTTACACCCACATGATGGTACATGTCTCAAGGGATTGTAAAATATATCAATAAATTTTATTAAATCTGTGTTTTTTGGATTAGTACTCGACGTGTAGTTCCAACTACACAGTTTTTACTATTTTTCACCATCCATATGAATTAAACGACTAGGGAAACAGTGTGTGAGTGTACTTCAGAAATCTTCAGAGTACATAGCATGTCCATTTGTCCACACGGCGTGTAGTTCCTCGTTACACAGTCTTCAGCTGGGCTAGCCATTTATGGGGTACACGGTCTAACCCTAACCCGAAATCACTACATGCCATGTCCATTTCGTTCACACGGAATGCAATCTGTAAACTGTGTGCCCCCTGTTCCTAGTCAACACACGGGCACATTTAAGACTTTGAAAGACTCCAAAACATGACTTGGTTTGGCAGACCGGTCTGTTGCATTGAATCTCGACTACACAGCTTGTACTGCCGAAAAAACATCGTGTGTTCAGGTGTTTCATGGACAGGGAGATTTGGCTCCTCAGGATGAGATCCTATTTTTTATTTTAATCAAAATTAATAGAAAAGATCATTTCTGTATGGTGAACAAGAAACAAAATAGGAGGAATAGATCTCAAATTTTATATTTGTAGAACGATAAACTTGAATTGAAACAACTAAATTATTAAATTTTCAAGTCAACAAAAAAATATTTAAACAATTATAAACTATGATGTAACCTCTCTGATACCACTTGAAGGTTCCAGGTACAGTGGAAGCATGGTTGGGATGAAACCCATCTTTGATTTTTACCATGTTCAATGATTATTCTAGGGTCAATACGACGATGAACGCCAATCTCCATAGAATATAATAAAAGATTTAGATAATTAAGAAAGAGGCCTAAAACCTTTAGAGAGGATCTTCCACATCATTTTTATAATTAATTTAATTAATTTCATAAAGAAAAATAATACCTGGATCTTTTTGTAGATGATTTTGATAATCTAGAATTACCCTTCTTGATTATCTCGTTGCATTTGTAAGGATCCATACTAGAATCCTGTTATTGGAGATCCACACATGCTTCGGCGACCTCTGATCGACACCGATCGTTCTCCAGGTGCTAGTGTGGGGAAGTGAGTGTCTTATGTCGGTCATTCTAGATCACTTGTTCTTCAGCCTTGAATAAATTCTCATGTTCATGATATAGAGTGAAGAGGATTCGAGAGAGAAATCGTTTGTCTCAATAAATCTCAATTCACCAGGCATGTGGTATGGTGTATGGCACAATAGGCCTAATTGTCTATTTATATACATGGAATTTAAGTTACAATATTTAATTACATTGAAACAATTAAATACATTTATGAACATAGATAAAACCCATGCCCATAATAATAATACAATGTCATTATTCATGGTGTGCCAACTTGCAAAAAATGGAATTATAAAATAAAATTTCATGTCGCAAAATAATATCAATGTCATTATTATTTTAACTTGTGCCAACTAGTTAAATAATTATTTACCATCTTTCAAATAATTATTTTACTACAAGACCAACCTTGGTCCACTTGAACTCTACTTCCATTTATTGAACACTCGAATAAATAAATAAAAAATTTATTCTTATAAATAAATATTTTATTTACAAAATAGTAAATAAATTTTTATTAAATAGTCAATAAAAAAAATATATTTAATTTAATTTATGTGATCATTTTAACTTGAAAAAAATTATTCCATGGTCTTGAGAATAATATTTATTTCATTAATTAAATTCAAATAAAATTTACCTGAGACCACCAAAAACACTTAGTGTATGACCCTCTAGGATTTTTTCTCGTTGGAATTAGGTGGGTTTGCCTAAAGTTTAAGAGTATTGTCTAGAAACATGTCAAGGAACCCAAGAGAAAGAATGTAATGTCACAACAACAAAATGCACATAAGAATGCTCACTGTGTAATATAATCCCTTTGTCGCAATATCTCATCAAGCATGTTTCATGATAGTGTCATCAACTTTAATGATGCATACGTCATTCTTTCACGGCCTAAAATAAACTCATTGTCACCCCATGGACATGGAATTTCATGGTATGGTTCTATTTCAGTCAAAGGGGTGAGATATCAACTTCCTTAAATGGAAGGGGAAAATCCTTTCTCTAATTATCCATTAATAGCATGCCACTCGTGATGCACCCAACGTACCCTACTTCCCGCCAACTGTCTACAAGACAGTTTTCATCAGTAAATTAAAGTGTGCTAGTAGTGACACATATTAATGATAATATTAAAGTCTAATGATCATTACATACACTCACAGATAGAAATATCTGATGACACTGAATCATTAATAATTCCTACTAGTGGGTCTATTCTCATAATCTCCTATCTTGGAGATTACCAAGTGCGAACCTCATGAGAGGAAGTCTCATCTGCTAACGAGTACTCACACCTGACAATCTGCATGCTATGTGTCCCATCATAGTATGTCATCCAACTGTAGAACTATATTTAAGAATATTGTTAACTCATTTCAAGGTTCTCATCATAGCGGGGAACTTCCATGACCTTATTAATGCAACCAAATCTCTAGGACATTATTACAACATGGTCATGTAGAACAATGAACAATATGTAATAATACATAAAATATCCATGTAATCAATGTAAAACTAGTTGGTTCTAGAACATAAACTTTTACATAAACTCATTTATCCTTCATTATAATCTATTTTTCAACTTTATAATGGTTTATAAACATTTAGTGAATTTATGAAACATATCTCTCAGAAGATTAAAAGTAATTTTTCATCAAGTTCTCTTTATCATGCACAAAGTAATGGTTGAGTAAAATACAAATACACCCTTTATCGAGTTATTACACCCTGTTACAAATATTCTAGAGCCACATCTACTTATAGGGTCCATACAAGGATGAAATTTAATGGATTCCACTCACTCTAACCCTAAAAACAATTCTGGGATGTTTTCTTCTACTTAGTCTTATCACAAGGGTGATCACAAAATTATTCATGTCTTAATCCAAAAAAAATTAATATTTTATTATGTAACTTCCCCAACCTGGAATCCATTAAACTGGTGCATCGGGCCAAGTCACTACATGATCTAAAGAACTCCTCTTGTACACAAAAAGTTTCCGACTAGCAGTGAGGGTTTGATAGGATATGTGGGAATACTATACCCTCTTTACAAGAGTAAGCCACAATAGATAATAATTTAAATAATAGAAACAATAATAAACCAACAATAACATGCATAAAAACCCAATTCCCAAACTAGGTACATCCATATAGAATAGTAAATATCTCATTCCCTAATAAAGTTTCAAGTGAACAAAACCTTAAAAGAAATAAAAACATTAGAATCCCCAAAATTGTCCCGACTAAAAGTATGGAACCACGCCCATACATGTCCCATTTCCAACTCAACTCCCTATCATAGGGACCTTGCCCTTATCCTAACCCACATGCATGATATCTGGTCAGGTAACCAATGGCGGCCCGAGTAGGGTGTGAGTATAACTCAGTAAGGAACCACCAATGGTGTCTACAAAAATAACCTGTAAAATAAGATAGTTCATGCAAGTGATAAATAATAGTATGTTAATGTAAATAGTTCAAACGGTCATTCTCGACTATGTTCCTTTAAAATCACACAACCATTGAATTTGGGTTCACTACTAAGGCATCCAATGGTTTAATAAACCTTATCAAGTGTTCAATGGATTATGAAGATTCAATATTTTCCAACATATAGAAATTAAATCAAGTTTTATATCACTAGGAATTACATTATAGTAATCTTATATTCCTCACCTCGAAGCCTCAGTTCGGAAGGAATGAAACTGTCAGGGGAATATGAGATTGTCCCCTTCCCTAACCATTTAATTTGGGTGTGGAGCAAGAACCTCATTCCAACTAGACCCATGGGTATAGATACCCAAGTCCATACCCCACTCTACCAATCCATGTTCACATACTTATTTATCATTTCCCATAATTAACCACATCATTATAGGAATAGACCATATCATTTACAACATCACTATAATATCAATAATTAGGGAACACACATTATTCCTCACTCCATTAACACATTTATCATTTATATTACTTAACCCTTTACCCCATTACCATTTCTCATTCCTATCTCACTAAGCATATTCAAGTGTATACATAATTCCTTACCATATTCCAATTATCAACGTTTAACCCATTTAAATGTCAAAAAAAACAATAACTTATCCTTAAACAACATTAGACACAACTATCCACCATCTATTAAAAATCATTATATATACCAATGAGACTAATCTTTATGTTTCTATATTATTATGAGTCAATTTCACACCTTAAATTTTCGTTATCCCTATTGGGAGGTCCATCACACCCCATGGGTAGACCCAATTTGGCCAAGTCATCCTCCTTTCATCCCATCGAGATCAATAGGTGTTCAATTTAATAATTTAGACACCCAATACACCACATATCATTAATAATATCAACAAAATTTCATGAAGGGAAACAATAATGAAACCTTACATGAACAAATCAGGGAAGAAACTGTGGGATATAACTTCTAAAGCACCTACCTTGAATCTATCAGTGAACATACTCTATATTAAGTTACTGAATCCCAATTCAACCAAACATTGAAGTCTCATCCTAAAACTCACCAGAAAGAATTGGTTTTAGATCTTTTAAATGATATGGAAAAAAGGTGTGAACCCTTACCCAAAAAGAGAAACAAGGAAGATATTAGACTTACCCAGATATTTAATCCACAACTGACGACATTCTAAACAACCTAGGATGGAATAAGACTCACCCTTAGGAGATCTTGGAGGATTTGGTTCATTCCTTTGGTTTCCAGAGAGGAGGAGGAGTAAAATCTTGAGTGGTACATAAAAACCACATAGTTGATTTTTTTAAAATTTTAAACATTTCTAGGCCGCACGGATTACCCACACAGTTTTCCAAACTGTGTGAAAACTCTGCTGAGGCTATTGTCAGAAAATCATTCTTTTGCACAGTTTTCCTAATCTGTCTGTACGGCTAAGTCTAACTGTGCATAGACCATGCAGCTTGACCCAAAAACTCATTTTCCCTCTTTTTTGTGTCTCGAACCCCTAGAACAAACCCAAGACTTCTTAAGGACTTTGTAAAACACTTAATTGACCAAATAAAGGTCTTGAACTGATGTATGAGAAAAAAAATACTTTAATAGAGATCCATGATCTTACAACCTCCCCACCTTATAAATGTGCATCCTCGAGCTGCTCTTCCCAAGCATCATTGAGTTCCCAAAGAAAAGATATTGGGCCATGAGTCCCATATATCAGATTCTCACCCCCATGTTTCCTTCTAAATGTTTCCATGCTGACATAGAACACGAACTAAAGACACAAATATTCCCTACAAAACGTTCTCACTATGATCCACAATACGAATTGGGTGATCCTCAAAGGATGCATCATCCTCAAGCTTGATATCCTCAACATTTAACACAAGTGACGGATTAGGGTGATACTATTGATGTTGTGAAACATTGAAAACATCATGAATCCCAATATATTGTTTTGGAAGATCTAATAAGAAGCCATTGGTCTGATCGTTTCCACAATTTCAAATGGACCCACATATCTAGGCTCCAACTTGCCCTGTTTCTGAATTCAATAGTGTTCTAATCTTGGTGACACCTGAAAAAACACACTATCACCTACCATAAACTCCAGAGGTGTATGACACAAATTATCATATGACTTATGTCTACTCTGACCCATTTTTATATGATTTTGAATCAATTGATCCTTCTCGGACATCTCCTTCACTAGAATCAGTCCCAAAAGATCATACTCCCCAACCCCTAACCAACTTAGTGGAGATATATATATTATCTAATAGAGTTCCTTGAAAGGATCCAGCTGAATCGTGGCCTGAAAACTATTGTTGTAGGAAAAATCGATGAGTGACATGTGTTTATAATGACCCAAAGTTTTTCAATGGAAATTAACTTCTTATAATTTGGTCATAAAATCACATAAAAACACAACATAATGAACTACTAAGTGCTAAGTGACCTCTAAACATAAGTTTGTCACTTCTGTATTGGGAATTTTAAGAATCTGAAATATATGGTTGTGTTCAAGATGATTTTTGGAGTCTAATAAAACAAAAATAATTTTTGGTGAATAGTAACATACCGTTATGAATAGTAACATACCCTTATGAATAGTAATATGACCCTTATGAATATTAAATCATCTAACATAAGAGTAACCTTACCCATGAATAATTAAAAAAAATAGACATCTTGGAAAGTGACCTTAATAAACCTTTTGGTATTTTGTAAGTCATAAATAATTAATTATAATTAATTAATTAATTTAAAAGAAAAATTATTTTCTTAAATTATTTTCATTAATTAAAAAATCAATGTGTTATAGTTTTTAGATATATTCACAAGGCCCAGCGTAATTTTTGAAAGCACTATAAAATCAGTTTTAATTTTAAAAACTGTTTTTTTAAGTAAATTGTGATTATAATTAAATTTTATATTGATAATATTTTGAAAATTATTTTAAAAAAATGAACTTCATTTCTGGATTCTACACATTGAAAAATGGTGGGGGTAAATTTTTTGGTTTTTTCGGAAATACTTGAATTTTTGATGAATAGTGAAATACCGTAATTTACAAAAATAAGCTAAATAAGAAAATTATTGAGTCATGTGTGATGTTCTGATGATGTAAGCACACTTGGTTCAGTATCACATGATAAAATTACTATTCTTGGTCATTAAAAATTCACTATTCCTTATATTGTGGGAAATTAATAAATAGATGAATTTTATATTAAGGAAACCCCTCTCTCCTCTACTATATAAACCACCCTTCAAACCCTCATTTCCTCACACCTCTCTAGCTCCAAGACTTCTCTAAAATATTAAAAAACATCTTCTCTAGACTTATACCATGTTCAAGAGTTTCTGTTCTCATCAAAAGACCAATCCAAGCTTCATTAAGGAGGATCTCAAGAGGAAGACTTAAGAGGTAATTTCTCTCCCTCTTCTCCTTTTATTTCCTTTCAAGTTCAAGTTCATTTCTTGATATCTCCCCACCTATCTTCATATAAATGGTATTTTAACTCCAGTATTATAAATATATTGTAATTTTATGATGCTAATGGTATATTATATCATCCAATCCCTTTCCCTCTTCCTTTTAATTAATTAAAGAGAACGTTGTTCGTGAGGTATTAATTTATCACCTTCAAGAATGACATGCTTTCTTCTTCAATTTCTACCTTCATATCTGGTCATGAAGCCATTTTTATGGTTTAACCAGAATTTTTTATATGTATAATTTCCTATTTAAAGTTTTGGAAATAACCATATGTCCATATTACCAAGTGATAAGTTAAAACAATTTGTTGTGATCGAAAAACCGCCCAAATTAACCCAAATAATCATCATTTAATTATTATCTAATGATTCATCCACATGGATATAATATGATTCATTATAACATCATTAAATATCCTTTAATATCATTAATAACATGTAATATTAGTTCTGGATGTTTACCCATGTTCTACCCAAACATCAATTTAAGAATACAAGTGAACCACTCAAGAAAACCATAATAACAAACATTCCTGAATAATGTTTTTAAACTATATAACTCATCCAAAGGAACATAAAATCACTTAATGAAACCATAATGAACCATATTAATGTACACAAGGATTTTGATTTCTAAATAATTAATATAATGTCATTATACTGGACATTAAAGAGAAGGAAGCATTTAGATACATGGTAAGGGGAAATTCCCGAACCCATCTTTCATCCTTCGGGTTCTCCCTCTTTCACTCCATTATTTTTTATATGGTTACTCCTTAAAGATTATATTTTTCATCATTGTCTTTCATTTTCTAGGATATACATGTTTTTCACTGGTATTTATGAAAAACCAAATATTTTCCAAAAGAAATATTCTTTAAAGAACACACCTTTTACTTCTCATTCAAGATTGACAGTTCTTGTAAAATTTATGTTATTCCATAATTATTTTGGGGAACCAATTTTTATGAATGTGTTCTTATGAGATGAAACCCATTCCTTTCCATGGGTTCATTATGTTCACTTATGTTATATTTTCATTGTTTCATGCATTATAAATGATAATGTTATGATGTGACGGGTGCGCCCAGAATTATATAGTGCAATATGAATGTTTAAATGTGATGGGTGCTCCTGGAATTATACAGTTCTCTAATGCATTGGTTAAAGTGATGAATCTCATGAGTAAATGTGAAATGATGTGTGAACAAGATTCTATCTTGGTTCACATGTATGTGTGGTATTTAACCACTATGACATGATGTTTCATTTTTAAGCATTTCCACATTTCAAGTATTATATTTATGCTTTCTCTCATGTTCATGATCGTTTTCCCATGTTATGATTATGATCAACCCATGCTATATTATTCTTATCCATCCTCTTATTGGGCTTCTAGATCACCCCTTTTGATGTATTTCCTCTGGTGGATACATGTACTAAGGAGAGGACAAGGTCCAATAAGAAGCTAGAGAAGAAGAAATTAAATAAATGTTTATGATTAATGTTGTATTTGTTATGTATGGTCCTAGTTTTCCAAAGACAATAAAAATTTGGATCCTCTATGAGTAATACTATTATGTTTCTTATCCTTAAAATGATGTAATATTAATGTAATAAAAGGTATGGTTGCTATATGTTTATCCGACGATCCTCCAAAATCCGGAAAACATGCTCTTAGCATGTATTCTAATACCTGAATTGTATGCTCTAACTATATATCGTTCTGCAGGTGGAATGTTGTACTCTAAAACACTAAGGTACCAAGTGCCTTTTATAGTCCCTACCATAAGTTTAAGGGGTAACGTGGATTACGATACAAACCATGGTTCTCATCACACCATGAAACCGTACTATTTATCGAACATACAATTCTCCCAACTGGTCGACTGTATAGGTCTCCTAGATCAGTATGAAATGAGCCACTTTTGTCAGCCAATCTACCAATTCCCAAATTTCATCATTCTTCGAAGTCATCCTTAGAATACCCACTATAAAGTCCTTTGTGACATCATTCCACTTCCACTCTAGAATAAGAAATGACTGCAACACCCCACCTGGACACTGATGTTGATCCTTCAACTTCTAGCATGTAAGGAATTATTCCAAAAAAAATTGCAACTTCTTTCTACGTTTCCATCCTCTAAAACATCCAACAAAGATCACGGTATATATTTGTCAAGATCGGCTGCACTTCCCACATTAACACATGAATCTCATGCATCAACCCCTCTCGTACAACTATTGGAACCACAAATGACTGTGAACATAAGGAACTCAATCAGCACCTAAAGTCCAACCAAAAGGTGACTCTCTACCTTTATAACCTTCCTTCTTAGCCAAAAACTTTGGATCCACTATATGAATCTCTTAACTCAACTCAAAAGTGCAGATCCAACTGCTATAGTGGAAAGGGTCATATGTCTGTTCCCATCTCGTACATCCAAATGCATCTCATCAAACAAGTTCATCATCTTCCACTCTGAACTGGATTTTCAAACTACCTAGTTCTGATTCTTCTGTCTTAGAGAATTAGAAACACTATTCCCCTTTCCTGGTGTGTAGAATAACTCAAAATCAAAATACTCCAGGTACTCGACCAACCATCACTATCAAAAATTCAAATCCCGCTGAGAGAATATGTACCTGGGACTTTTATAGC
Source organism: Viscum album (assembly GCA_963277665.1). Lineage (NCBI taxonomy): Eukaryota > Viridiplantae > Streptophyta > Magnoliopsida > Santalales > Viscaceae > Viscum > Viscum album. The sequence goes on from OY728129.1 coordinate 1,370,046,731, forward strand.
TGGTGAAACCCATGAAAGGTTATCTCAACAAGTATTTCCTCCAACACATTAAGGAATAAACAACATCCACTAGCTCTAGGTCATGAGTAGGATAATTCCTTTTATGTGGACTCAACCATATCGACACATAAGATATATCCTGATAATCTTTCATCAACACTGCCCCAAGTCCAAAACTAGACGCATTACAGAACAAGCTGTACCTCTTACCTAGTTTGGGTAAGACCAAAATTGGTGTTGTAGTCAACCACTTATTCAACTCCTGAAAATAATTTTCACAATCCTCTGACCAATCAATCATAACCCCCTTCCTAGTTAGGAACGTGAGTGGCACTGCCAAATGATATAAATATATAATAAATCATCGATAATAATCTTCCAAACCCAAAAAACTCCAAACATTAGAGAAATTCTTGGGATTTCCCCAAGACACCAATGCATGCACATTTTCTGGATCCACTAAAACACCTGACTCAAAGATTATGTGTCCTTGAAATTTCCCTTTATCAATCCTAAACTATCATTTTGATAGCTTCACGTAAATCCTATTCTCTCTTAGTATACTCAAAACAATGCCAAGATGTTTTTCATGATCATCAAGAGATCTAGAGTACACCAAGATGTCATCAAGAAAGACAAATAAAAAATGATCCTCATATGGGTGGAATAAATGGTTTATCAAGGCCATGAACATAGATGGTGCATTGGTTAATCCAAATGGCATCACCAAAAATTAATACACCCAGTACCTACTTTAGAATGATTTTTAGGGTATTTCAGAAGGTCTCACCCTCATCTAATGGTACCCTGATCTCAAATCAATCTAGGAAAACACTAAGGCACCTATAAGGTGATCCAAAAGGTCATCAATTCTGGGAATAGGGTATCAATTCTAAACCATCATATGGTTCATCTTCCTATAATGGGCACATATCCTCAATGATCTATCATCCTTCTTTACAAACAACACTTGAGATCCGAATGGTGATGTACTAGGATGTATAAACCCCTTGATCTCAAATTCCTATAACTGAACCTTCCTCTCTTGGATCTCTGTTGGAGCTATTTGATATGTTGGAATGGAATTTGTCTCCAATACGAGAAACAACTCAATTGTAAACTCAACATATCTCTTGGGTGGTAACCCGCAAAAGTACTTAGGAAACACATTTGGAAATTGGTACACAACAAAAGGGAAGACTGGTTGCACCTTCTCCCCATCATCCAGCATTATTCATTCCACTTGGGCTATGGTTTCTCCCAACTATTGGGGAACGGCCCTACATGGCACGCTCGATAATCCTACTCACCACGAAGGACCTATATGCTTACATTGAGAGATGTTTACATTTCCCGAAAATGGTAATAGTCGATATGGGATTGAAATAACACCAACCAATCCATTCACAAAATTGCTTCAAAAACTGGCATCTCTAGGAAAACAATCTCCCATAGATGATGATACCCACTAAACTCCATATAAAAATCATTACACATCCTGATGTCCTCAACTCACTCCCCTAAAAGAGTATCAAGAGACATTACCCCACATACAGTCTCCACAGTTAAGCCCAACACTAATACCAACTAAACAAAAATAAAGGAAACCGTAGAACCTTTATTAAACAAAGCACTAGAAAGCATAGAAGCTACAAGAAGTGTACCTAGAATAGTAGACGTTCCTACCTCACCACCTTCAGGTGTAGCCTGAACATTATGGAAAAGACCTCATCACTTACCCAGGGATACATCCTGAGTACCCTTGACTACACTACCCTAATAGTAAGGATGATTTATCCCCAAAGTCCCACATCCACCGCCCCAACTAGTATGACCCATGGGGATCCAAATAAACTCTTGATAAAGGGTAACTGACCCCATACCTACACTTGGAATCGTAATATGACCTCCATCATTCCATAACTATCGTAGGTTCGTGTAGAACCTCTCCACGTGGTATAACTTGTTGCACACTCGATACTAGACTATTGGGTGGGGACACAGTTCATTCTTGTACCCCAGCCTTCCATATTGATAACAGAATACATGGTCACCTCCATAAGAAGATGAACCCCACTTCTACTGGCTTTTTGTGCTTCCACCATTCTGAAAATTTCCAAAATATCATTTCCCACTATCATAATCTTCCGTACTCACTCACCCATCTAGAACCAGAAGTTCACTACCTGAAGCTCCCTTCAGGTTCCTCTCTGAGATAGGGGTTTGATCCACTAATTCCGCAAACTTTTTCAGATGAATTATATTCACCTAATATATGATCTCGCATCTCAATAAATCCAATAAGTGTTTCTCTATGGATTTCTTATCTCCCATCAATGTCAGAGCGAAGCATATCAAATCGGTGAAACAAATAACATAGTCCATTACTGACGATGTCCCTTAAGTCAAACTAATAAATCCATAGCCTTTTCTGTCCTCAATGTTTATGGGTAGACATTCTCAAGAAACTTCTCTTGAAAATATGTCCACATCATTCCTTCATCCTTATCCATCTGAACCATGATGTCCCACCAACTCTTTTCTTGACCTCTCTAAATATAGGTAGCTAACTTGACTCGCTTCACTAGAAGTTTCTCTAAACGGTCAAATATAGTTTGGATGGGCTCTATCAAAAAATCAGATGCCTCTGGCCCACCCTCTCTAGTACGGGTCAGAGGGTGCTACAGCTGAAACTCCCTGGTCATCTACAACTACTCATTGCAACCCACCTTTGGTATCATTCTATAATTTTCATAAAATGATAAATGTTCTCATGGAACATCTCTTCCCTATCTTCTTGTTTGACCTCATTCTATTTCTCCACTACTAGATGAGTGTTCTCGGTAATATCCTCCTGTCACTCAACATGGACATGTCTTAGAGGTGTCATTTCTCTAAAATTCGAAACATAAGATTTAGAACTCAACCATAATGATATTATTAAATGGAAAAAGATATAGGTAGGCTCATCACTCACCATAAACAAACCAGTTTTCATACACTACCCAAAAGATCCCACTCACATCCAGATCACTACCCTTGGCCATATTTCCTAAGATCATGGCTAACACGAGTATCTAATTCACATGGTTACAAGCCTTATCTTTTAAACCCATTCAAATCCATTTCTATATCCCAATTTACTCTTAAAACGTGTTAATCCAATTTTACCTCTTTATAAATCACCATTTTCTAATTACTACATGACATTTTCACTTCTATTTTTACCCATTCAAATCATCTTATTAGGAAAATTTTTATTTCTTTTAAGAAAAAATATGTATCCTAACCTTTATATCCTAGACACCCATCTTGTGTGTGTTCCTACCATGATGCATGCCACTTACCTACATAGGTGCATAAAATGATGCATGAATGCACAACCTCATACCCTTACAAACACAAGATAAATAACAAAAAAATAAAATCACACAATAAGTGCATCGACCAGTGGTTAAATGTCATAAAAAATAACCACCCACAATAACACAATAATCCCCTCCCATGGTGACTTTGGTTTTCCCTCATACATGGGTTAGCTAATCCTAACCATGAGCTCATTAACAAGGCCCAACAATTTTATAACCACTTTTCTAGCATCCCCAAATATTAAGAAAGAGAAAAGAACTCCTCTAATACCACTTTGTAACATCCTCGACCAGGAATCCACTAAACCGGTGCCCTGGGCTGAGTTTCCACATGAACTAAAGCGTGCCTCTGGTACACTAGAGGTCTCATAATAGTAGCAAGGGTCTGATAGGATATTGGGTATAATATACCCTCTTTACTAGAGTAATCCACAGTAGATAATAATTTAAATAACAGAAACAATAGGAAACAAACAATAACTTTCATTAATAAATTATTCCCAAACTGGGAACAACCATATACAATAGTAAATATGCCATTCCATACTATAATTATAAGTGAAAAAAACCCCTACAAGAAAGGAAAATAGCATAATCTTGAAAATGGTTCAAACTCTAAGTCTGGACCCTCACACATACATGTCCCATGTCCAAATGAACTCCATAGCATAGGGCCTTTTCACTTTTCTTGACCTTCATGTATGAAATCTGCCCGGGAACCCAATGGAGGCCCGAGTACGGTGCCAGTATAACTTAGCAGGACACCACCAATAGTGTCTAAAAAAATAACCATTAAAAGTAGATAGTGCATGCAAATGAGAAATAATGTCAAGTAAAGGTAAATAGTTGAACATGTAATTCAAGACTATGTTCCTTTAAAATCATACAGCCATTGAATCAAGGTTCACTACTTAGGCATCCCATGCATTAATATACCTTTTCACATATTCAATGTACTATGAATGTTTAATATTTTCCCACATATGGTAATTAAATAAAGTCCTATCTCACTAGGAATCACATTATAACAACCTCAGAATCCTCACCTCGAAGACTTAGACTGGGTGGAATGCAACCATTAGGGGAATATAACATTATCCCTTTCCCTAGCCCATTTATTTGGCGGTGGATCTACAACCTCAGTCCAACTTGAACTGTGGGCGTAGAACCTAATTTCTATACCAAACTCTACCAAGCCATGTGCACATGCTTATTTATCATTCACCACAATTAAGCACATCACAACAAGAATATCCAATATCATTTACAACATCACAAAACATCAATAAATGGAAAATTAACATTTTTCCCCAATCCATTAACACATTAATAATTTATAATACTTAGACCTTTTTTTCATTCCCATTTATCATGCCTATCTCACTAAGAATATTCCAGTGCAAAACAAGATTCTTTATCATATTCCAATTATTCCCATTTGACACATTTAAATGTCAACCAAAAAATCCCTTATCCTTTAACAAAATTATACACTACTATCCTCTAGGAATTAAAAAACATTATATAAACCTACTAGCATGCTCCCTATGTCTCTATATTATTGTGAGTCAATTTCACACCTTATATTTCTGTTAGCCCAATTGGGAGGAACGGAACACCCCATGGGTGGCCCTAATTTGGTCATGTAGTCCTCCTTGCATCCCATGGGGATCAAAAGGGGTTAAATTAATTATTTTGACACCTAATAAAAAACATATTTTTAATGGAATAAAGAACACATCATGAAGTGAAACAATAATGACACCCTACATGTACAAATATATAAAGAAGCTATGTAATAAAACTTATAGACCACCTACCTTGAATCTATTGGTGAAGGAACTCCCAATCAAGGTCTTATATTCCTAATGAACCACCATTTGAATCCTCATCGTAAAACTAACCGAAAAGGAGGGGTTTTAGAGTTTTATAAGTAGATAGAGAAAAGTTGTGAACCTTAACCCAAAAAGAGGAACAAAAAAGAGAATAGACTTACTCAGATCTTCAATCCACAACTGACAACACTCCAAACGGACTAGGATTGATAGGGATTCAACCTTAGGAGCTCTTGGAAGATTTTTTTAGTTCTGAGGGTTGCAAGAGGGGATGAGGATGAAAATCCCGAGTTCAACATAAAAACCACATAGTGGAATTTTTAAATTTTTTTAAAATTTTCTAGGATGCACGGTTTACACACACGGTTTTTCAAACCATGCAGAAACTGTGTGGAGGATACTATATGAAAATCCTTATTAGGTAGGGTTTACATGAGATTTATGAAAAATTAGTTCTAATAATGCACAGATCGTGCAGCTTTCCCAAAAAAATCATTTCCCCCGTTTTGTGTCTTGACCCCCCTAACACCACTGAGCCTTCCAAAGGACTTGGGAAAACTCTTAATTTTCAAAAATAAATAGATTAAAGTAAAAAATGAGAAAAAATATACCTTAATGGAGATCTAGGATCTTACATTATCCTATGATGCCATATAGAGTGACCCATCCATTTTTTTAACATATTATTACTAGATTTTGAACAAAAACATCAAATATTACCAAACATGGATAAAAAAATTTAGTGTCATTGGGAGACTAAATTCATAATATGTCAAAGTGAGAATAAAAAATAACAAATTTATTTTAATCTTTATAATGATTTCCCAATTCCCTTTGAGCTTCTACAATATTTTGGGATTACCTGGGAATACATAAAAAAAATACGAGATCAAAAAACCCATTAAATAGATGAACATGATAAGTAAACAGAACATAAGGTATAACATTATATCATAAAGTAGATGTCCCATGAGTAATCACATGAAATCATTAAATTATGAACATGTAATCATAAGATCATGGAAATATAGTAAAAGTCGAATAAGAAATAACATTTCATAAACATGAGTAAAGGATAACTTCCTAAACATAAACAAATGGTGGGAAAAGTCCTATAATGGATTATTTAAACTCTTAAAACACATATATAATGTGTCATGAGAAAATTGATTTACACAACTTATTGAAGAACTATCTCGATGCACCCGTAATAACAATTTAATGATTATGTGTGCCATAAAAAAAATCAATCAAAAGGTATGAACATAAAAATTAACCATGGAATTTAAATAGGTTGTATAATCATGCCTCATATCCAAATAAAATAAATATCATTTTGAAGGAATTTGAGAAATAAACGTAATTAATTTATTACCCCCATCAATGGAAGGAAGATAAGCTAGTTATATATGGGAGAGACATATATACATAATTTATAATAATTACATAACTTTAAAGGTATATTAAAAGTGAGTTAGGGGATAATGACTATAAAACAAAGAAAATTTTTGTATAATATGATCACTTACACCCATAAGAAAAAAATTACAAATATCAAAATATATATTATATTTAAAAAGATTTTTTAAATTACTTATAAAAGTGGGAGATTGGGTTTTTATTTGAAGAAACATGGAATATTATAATGGAATCTAAAAATAATTTAATAATTTTGGCCAAAGGAAAAGTCGTTTACACCATATATGTTAAAATATAAAATTAATTTTTTTCTTTTGAAATGAAATTTATAACATTACATATGAAATATGTAGAAATTTTACCACAAAAATAAATAAAATGAAAAGATAAAATTTAAATAAAATCAAAGGAGATACAAAATTTACTTTATTATTTATTTATTTCCATAAAAATACATCAATAAAACAATTTTTAAATATGGAAATAGAAGACAATGGTTTGGAAAATAAATAATTAAAAATAAAAAAAATTATAAATTAATTCATTCCTTATATAAAAACTAAAAAATATACATTTTTAGAAATTATAAATAAATTAAAATATGGTCAATAATGTCATTTAAAAAAATTATAGCAGAAATATTAATTTTCTTTAAACTCTTAGAAGAACATGGGAAGGGAAGAAAAGGTCTTGGAATGGAAACATTAAAATATTCTTTTTTTTAAGAAATTCACTTAAAAATATTGTATCAATAGAGAGATAATTAATCAGTGAAGTGTTTTTGTGTAACATAGTTAATGATGTCGAATTATAATAATATGAATATAAATTGTGTTGGGAATCCCCTTAACGAGATATTGACTCATCACATATGTACTATATCTTCTGGAATAATAAACTTATATATATTATTTAATTTTATAATAAAAATTTTCATGTTTATTACCACTGTTATAATATTTATAACTATGAAATATTTATTTCGTTAATAAATTAATTTCACATCATAAATTTTGATGATATTCATTTCATATATCCAAAATGACTTCGGTATGTTGACTATGGTAAAACAAAAGGAATTGTTCAATTATATCTAGAAAGTTTAATATGAAATAGTTTCCATTTTTACATTATTTATAATATTAAAACAAATCATGAAATATTTTATTGAGAAATTAACTATGTTAGAATTACAGATATATTATCCCCTACATAAAAATAAGTAATGTTTCTATTTTTCAATGATCATGAATAAATGAATGAAAGTATTAATTTATATTTAAATATTAATAATTATATCCTAAATACCATTTTGTTTCCTTAAATAAACATATATATATAATCCCTATTTTGAGGTGATGAAAAAATAACATCACTTCATGGAGGTGGTAGTCCACATGTTTACACGAATGACATTATTATTTTTCAATGAATGGAAAGGTAAGAAAATATATGATATATTAATTTATTGAAAGATAAATAATTTATGAATATACTATATATAACTTGAATCCATAATCATTGATATCCATGATCGGATATTATGATAAATAAATTACATTTGTTCATGAGTTGGTCGTCCATTATACACATGAATGGTGGATTCACTTCCAATTTCATGGAATAGAATATAAATGTTGGTTATTCAATTTACATAGTAAAATCACTGTATATTGGATATATTTATGTTATCATATAATCATCATTAAATAATATTTTTATTATCTATAATAAGAGTTAAAATAAAAAAATTGATTAAAACTATAACTCTTCTTTGGACAACCTCTTAATGTTTATACAGAATACTTCAATGTGTTGGTTTTCTTATCAGTACAAGAATTCTATAAATTTGGTAAGGATTTATGGAATATATTTGTGAAAGTATTTGCTAAGCCAAAATTATTGTGGAGTGTGGATATGAGGGTATAGGAGATGTACTTTTATAAGTGAGGGGAGGGAACCCACATGGATATTTACTTAAAGAATAAAAAATGATAAATATATAATCAAGATAAATCATCCAAATGGAAATTAATTATATTTTTGGACATTATAAGGCTGAAATATGGAAATAAAGTATGATTTAAAAAGTTTTATTGGAAAAAATACCCTTTAATTTTGGTTTAACCCCTGGAAAACTTGTTTTAACCTTAACCATGGAAATTAATTTCTCTATTTCTACAATTTTTTATGAGAAAAAAATTAAGTTCAATATGTTACCTAATATTATATATTATGATTTAAAATATCTAATACATTTTACCAAATAAAATTCATAGAAATAGATTAATTTAATTTAAAATTAAACATGCATATAAGATTATAAAGTGGTTTTCCAAAAAACATTTTTATATTTATTAAACATTTTTATATAAAAATTCAACATAAATATGATTCAAATGAAATAAATTTTATTAAAAATATTATAATTTAAGTAATATTACATTTAGTACATTTTAAAAAATTAATCTTTGTAAATTATTTAAATAAAAAAAGGATGTTTTTAAATTAAAAACATTATTTTTCAGTATTCATAAAAAAAAAAAATATTTTCCTGAAATTATCTCAATCTCACCCAAAGATAGAACTGATTTTTCTTTGAAAAATGAAATTAATTTCTAAAAATAAATTATAAAATTTGAAAAAAAAAATAATTTTAAAATAATTGTACAGAACAAAATCAAAAATGGTTTTCAGGAAAATCCACTTTTAATGGAAATAAGGATTTTACCTTAACTTCATGACTAGTAATCATAATTATATGAAATCAAATTTATATAGGTAGATATATAATCTATAGATTCATTTAATTAATTTATAAATATTTTTTATTTTAGATAATTATAATGGAAAACATTATGCACTTAAAAAAAGTTTCCCAAAAAAATGGGTTTTTATGCAAAAAATAGATATATACCAAAATAATGAAAATTTAAGATTAAAATGAAATTAATTATAATATAAAAATAAAATATATAATAATTTATATGAATAAAAAATAAAAAAATAAAAAAATACATTAAATTACATGATTTAATGAAGATAAATGATTATTTTACAAAAAATATATTTTTTTACTATTTACTAAAAACACCATTATTTTTTAAAAATCCAAGTAAATAAACCTAAGATAATTTTGATATGAATATTTCAATAAAAATATCCTTTTGATATAATACCAGTGTTAATAATGCTAGAATGTAATTATATTATTTGTTCTGAAATAGTACTAAAGATCCTTTTTGAATGAAATGTTTTTTAAGAATAAAATTTCTTCCTTAATATTTACTTCTTATTTATTAAGAAGTTTTACAAACATTTATATTTATTAAGATATATATATATATTATCCATTTAATCATATTCTTACTAACCATATTGATGGCTAGGTTATAATAGTCATATTTAAAAAATTATATTTCATAGTTTGTCTAGGCTTGGTGTTTCATGACATATATGCAATAAAAATAATTTTATATTTAGGAAAAATATAGAAGGTTTCCATTTAACATACATTAAATAAATTTCATCATTGAAGTTTTACCTTCTTCTTAGTAATCAAGGGTATCACATTTGAAATTCTATTTACTCAAAACTCACATTATAAAAATGATTAGAAAAAAACCTCTTAATAATATAGAAAGATAAGTACAAAGGTCATCTAGAATAAAACATAACTTGTATTACAAGCTATAAAACATTTATTGGATGGGAAAATATTAACATGGAAGAAAATCATAATTCCCAAAAAAAATTATGGAGATTTATAGACATCATTAATCACACGAAATTGAATGATCATGATAATGTTAAAAAAATACAAAACCATAAACCCTATAGGTGTGAAAGATACCATTGATTAATGAAAAATGATGGTAATAAGAAGAAATTTTTATTTCAAGATCATTTTCCTATACTGGGATAATTCATTACCATCTAGACTAACAACATAAGGAAAATATATTTACTTGACAAATATAATTTTACCCTTTAATCAATTTCAACCACAATAACATCTCTTGATGCAAACAATTAGTATTTAAGATTAAATATTTTTTTATTAATAAATAACTAAAACCAACTCCTAATGAATAAGATGATTCCATAAAAGGATAATATGTTATTCCTAATGTCTCTATATATTAACACAAACCAAAATGGTTAGCATATGATCTGATAAATCCCAAAATGAATAAACCTTTATATGATACAATAAAACATTAATATATAAATTTCAATTAATAAAACCCAAAGTTATACTTAAATCATCTGATAAATAATTCACAATAAAATTCATGAAAATATTACTCACTAATGATGATTCCACAATACGTGAATGATTTGATCAAATATTCCTATGAACAAATTAAATCAATTTTAATGTATCATACCAAAATCTATATTACCTAATAATATTTGATAATTGTTGATTCAATTAGGAAATCTTATGACTTCTCCATTCCTTATGGTCTTATGTTTTGAAAATCACAAACACTTTTTCTTGTGTTCAGAATTTTTTCATCAGTAATGTTTTTTTCTTAATATTTGAACATGGCATTCCATTATAATTAAAGAATTTTCATTTTGTTATACTTACAGAATTGTCATTCTATTATACTTACAGAATTTTCATTTCATTATACTGACAGAATTGACATTCCATTATAGTTAGAGATTACTCATTCTGTTTTATGATTCTGAATCCGGTGCAAAATTCATTCTATTTTATGATTCGGTATTTGGTGAAAAAGTCATTCTATTTTATGATTCCGAATCCAGTGAAAAATTAATTATGTTTTATGATTCTGAATCTGGTGGGAAAGTCATTCTGGTTTATGAATCTGAATCCGATGAAAAGGTTGCTCTGTTTTATGATTATGAATCTGGTGCAAAAGTCATTCCGATTTTGTGATTCAGATTCCGGTACAAAAGTCATTTAGATTTTATGATTTAGATTCTAGTATAAATGTGATACTGGTTTGACAATCTGATTTATTTTCGTATGAATCTATTTTATTGAAAAAAAAATTCTTAAGAATCCATTTTTCTTAATAATTTTATAGTTTTTTAATGTATCATTCCAATATTATCAGATTCCAAGTTTTCTTATATATAACCCTTATATTTAACTTGACATCATTTATTATACTAGAAATGATGTCATACAATCTGTTACAAACTAACCATTGTATGTTTGAAACATGTCCAGGTCCCTCCAAAATTTAAGGAAAATATGATCATTGGAGTGGAGCCAACTATTAGGAATTTTTACCTATAAATACAAGTCCATTTTAACGAGTAAAGAACTTCAACGAATGTAGATAGTGGATGAACTTGATGCATGTGAAAAATCTATGAAGTTTTTTCTAGAGAGAGAGGCTCTAAAAACATTCGGTGCTTCGTTCGGATGTCATGAACAACTTGTTCAGGTGTGAAGAACTTGTTTAGACTTGCTTTGTGCAGACTCTGATCGTGATGGTTATGGGATTCCAGGTTTGGAAGACATAGGTTCTGATTTCCTTCTAAATCGAGGGCTTGCGAGGATAGTAAGATAGATATCGATCTTCGGATTGGGGGCTTACCTAGGTTTGGGTAAGACAGACTTTTTTGAAATTATAAATCAAGGAACCTTTATCCAAGGTTGTTGGATACCCTTCCCTTTGGGTTAAAATAATTGTATTATTACTTGTTTACAATTTTATGTTTTTTTTAATTCTGTTATACTCTTAACTTTGTAAAAGTTAGAAAGTATAACGTTTTTATACTTTATAATTATGTTACTCTCATTATATTATAGATTCTATATGCTATAATGTAGAATCATTTCTTTAAGTGGTTTTTTGAATTTTTGTTTAACTTTTTCAAACTATGTTTTCTTGAAGTTAGAATCTAGCCTTAAGAAACTTTTTTTCTAAAGGTTAAGAAAATTTCTTTAAGAAAGTTTTATATCAACTTTAAAGGTTCTAAAGGAATTTTTAAATAATATAATTCACCCCCTCTTGTATTTGATAATATCGTTACATATTCGATCCTAAAATTGGAATCATAGGTGGTTTCTAAATAATTATATACACATATAAGTTTTCTTGATCATGTTTTCTTTTTCTTATTTGTTTATAAAATTTTGATTCTGACAAGTTTTTTCAAAAGAAATATAATTTTTGTATGGTAGGAATTCGTGTTGAATTTATAGATAATCTCAATCCTACTAGACCAACAATCTTAGATGGAAATGACTATGAGTACTAGAGAGACAGAATGAAGACTTTTGTGATAAATATATGTGTAGACAACTAAATTATGTAAAATGGAGATTATAAGATTCTTGATAAGGAACTTAGAACCTTTACTAATCCAGAAAAGGTGGAATACCAGCTGAACATTAAAGTACATAATAATTTGTTTGTTCCATGACTAGAAATATATATATCCTGATTTCATCTTGTAAAGCTGCTAATAGTATTTATAAAAGCTTGAAGTAACTCACTTTGGAACTTCCAAAGTCATTGAAACTAGATGATCTATGCTCAGAGTTGAGTATCATGGTTTCTTCTTTCCTTATGGAGAACTCATATGTTAGGTATAACAAAGATTTTTGATTATCGTCAACATTTTACAATCCATAGGTGAGAAAAGTGTAGATGATGATATTTTGGTAGACAAGATTATAGACATCATGCCTAATGAATGGGAATCCAAGTAGACTGCTACAGATGAGAATAGAAAGGTCACATAGATTTATCTTGATGAATTGTTTGGAACTCTTATTCACCATGAAACTAGAATGAAGAGAGATTCTGATAATATTTAGAAGAATGATGGAAATGGCAGTGTTACTTTTATAACTACTTTAGATTGTATGAAATCCAAGACTCCTGAGAGAATTAAAAGATCAAAATCTAATAAGTTTGTTGTTCAATATGAGTCCAGTGAAAGTGAAGCTTCATAAAATGAGTTATCCAATCTTTCCCTAAGGATGAAAAGATTTTTGGGCAGAATAACTTTAAATATAGATATAAAAATAAAGATGGAAAGGATAAGAAAGAAGGGGAAGTGGCATGCTATTAATATAGAAGAACCGGTCATATCAGACCTGATTGTCCCTTACTAAAGAAAATAGATAATAGGGATAGGAATTCTGAAAGAAACAAGAAGAAGATCTATAGATTAAAGAATAAGAAAGTCTTGAAAGCTAATGACACGTGGAGTTCCAGTGGTGGAGATTCTTCTGATGACTCTTTAGAATATGAATCTTCTGAGAAAACGAATATTGGTCTAATAGCTCGAGCTCTATTTCAAAATCATGGTCTTATGGCTAAGGTATGAACTGCTGAATCCTTAACTGATATGTCTTTGAGTGAAAATCTTCCTGATAAAATTTTTCTTCAGATGAAGAATATACTTCATCAGATAGCAATAATGATTTTCCTTCCTATGAGGAAATTTCAATATTTTCTATGTTTCTTGGAAAAATAAATTTTAAAGTTTCTAAGAAACTAGAAAAATAAAATTCTAGTGAATTTATTTTAAAAAAAGAAATATCAGATCTTACCAAATATCTTGATAAGAAAAACTGATGTTTTAGAAAATATTTCTAAGAAACATGAGGAACACTACTACAAAAACGGGTAAGGGAAGCACTGCCCTTTTATCATCGTTAAAAAAAGCGTTGATAAAGGGGGCCTTTATCAACACTAAAAAATAGCTGCTAAAGTGGGGGGCTTTAACAGCACTACAAAAAAGCACTGTTAAAAGTGACCCTTTATCACCACTTTTTTTAGCGCTGATAAAGCCCACCCCCCCCCCCCCCCCCTTATCAGTGCTTTTTTAGCCCTATTAATGGGGACCCCTTTATCAGCACTTTTTAGTAGCGCTGATACAGGGGGATTTATCGGTGCTTTTTCCTAGCAGGAATAAATTTTATGTTTCAAAAAAAATAATGAAAAATACTATATTGTTATATAAGTATATTTCTATTGATATAAATATAATATATATTTTTTAAAATATACATATGAATTGAATATTACATTTAATATATAGGAAATTCAGTGAAATGGATTTAACATATTTAAAAAATATAATTAATTAATAATTTGCTAATTATTATCGATTAATAATCATTTAATAACAATTTGAGGACAAAAAAATCAAAAAAATTAATAAAAGATCTAAAATAAGTTGAATATGTAACTCAAAATTCAAACACCCATAAATTTTGATCTGGGTGTCTGTTTGAGCTCTACAGCATAACAAATCAAATCCTGCGATGATCTCTATGTGTTTCTGACCAAAGTTAGCTTCTGAAACATTTCTCAAGGCCAAAAAAGGCCAATAAGGCCTACAAAACTGAGTTTTTAGTCAGGATACCCCGATTTGTTAACATTCAAACATGTATAACTTCTGATCTGGATATCCATTGGGCCTGTACCACATATCATTTCGAATATTGTTTCATTTTATTCGACTTGACTGGTTGTGGAGTTAAAACGGGCTTCTATATTAGATGTTATGGTCGTTTTAACATTATATGACTTTTAAAATACACACACAAGTATATGTATTTATTCGTAAATATATATATGTGTGTGTGTGCGTGTGTGTGTCTTTGTGTGTTTATTGTATATATGTATATCTGTATTTATTTATTTATTCATAAACACGCATAAAGAATATATTTTATAGATTTATTTAAAACTAATCTTATAAATATATATTAATATACGAATAAATATACGGATAAAAAATTGTAACTAAAAATATATATATAAATAGATATAAATATATATTAATATACGATTGAATATATATATATATATACTAATATATGAATAAACATATATGTGTTAATATAACTAAATATATTTATATTAATATGAATCTATATTAATATAGAAATAAATATAACAATATATATATATATAAATAGATGTATCATTTAATAGAAAAAGAAGAAATGGCTTAGTGGTAAAGGTGCAGGCGCGCAAGGGGGAGGTCGCGGGTTCAATTTCGGGTGGAAGCAAGGAAGTGTGCATGCATGTGTGGGACGCGCGGGCAAGGGCAGCGCACGGGAGTGGGAGGGGCCACCTAGCGCTGATAAGGGGGGGTGTCAAGTGCTGTTAAAACCTCCCCCCTGAATATAAATTTTTTTTAATTTTATTTTATTTTTTTATACTTTTATCATCGCTTTTTTTAGCGCTGATAAAAAGTGGTCTTTATCAGCGCTTTTCTGAGCACTGATAAAAGGGACCCCCCTTTATCTTTTCCTCGATTAACAGTACTTTTTTTAGCGTAGTTAAGGCAGTTTTCTAGAGATGATAAAACCCATATTTGTAGTAGTGGAAGTTAATTTTGAGAAGGATAAACATCCTAAGGTTCTTAAAAATCTGTTTTTAGATAAATATGTTTTTGAGGATAATGTTAACTCTAAGTCCATTATTCTTGGGTATAAAAATTTAGTCCTAAGACTAAAGTCTGAAATATTTTCTGTGAAGAAACTTCTTGAAAAATTTACTTCTTGTAAGGAAAATTATGACAAGATGTATTCTCAAATCCAACCTCGTGGTAACAGTCAAGGTTTAGGTTATTCTCATGAAAAACCTATTTTCAAAAAAAATTATTTTTTTCCTCCAAGAACCCCTTTCTGTAAAAAATTTCAAAGTGGTGGGTATTATAAGAAGAACTATTATTTAAATAATATTCAATTCCTCGGGTTTCATAAACCTACTTTTCTAAACAAATGTAGATACCCAAAATTTTATTGTCTAACAATTCTGGATCCAAACAAGTTTGGATTCCGAAAACCTAACTTTTCATTTTCCATGTTAATGAAAGAAGTACCAACAATATGTGGTACATGGATAGTGGATGTTCCTGGAACATGACTGGTAATAAAGACTATTTCAAAAATATTTTAAGGACTAAAGGTGGAAAATTAACCTTTGGGGATAACTTTCAAGGAGAAATTATCAGTATAGGTAGTATTATTCTTCTTGGAAAATATTTGATTTAAAATGTTTTATTTGTTAAAGGTATTAATCACAATCTAATCAGCATAATTCAATTTTTTGATGAAGGATACCTTGTGAATTTTAGGAATGACAAGTTCTTAGTACACAATTCCAAGGATGAATTTATTCTCTCAGCCCATAGGCAATAGAATGTATACACACTCTACCAAGAAGACCTTAGAAGTCAAAATATTCCTTTCCTAAGTGCAATCGAAGATCAATCATGGCTTTTGAATAGAAGAATAGGACATTTTAACTTAAGTAATCTTAGTAAACTTTCTAATAAAGAACTTGTTAAGGATATACCAGAACTTAAGATTGTTCTCCATGATTTTCTGATCCTTGTCAATATGGAAAGAAACAAAAATCTAGCTTTTAATCTATAAGTTAAGTTCCAACTTCTAATTCCTTATAGTTAGTGCACATGGACTTATTTGGTCCAACACAAACTGGAATTATTGAAGGCAAATACTATGTGTTTGTCTTAGTTGATGACTACACTTGATATTCTTGGGTCTATTTTCCCAAAAATAAATCTGAATCCTTTTCTTATTTCAAAATTTTCAGAGCTCAAGTAAAAAATGAGAAAAAAACTTATATTAATAACTATTCATAGTGATCATGGAGGATAATTTCAAAATACTGATTTTGAAACTTTTTTTAGTAAAAAAGGTATTACTCACAACTTTTCAACTCTAGGAACTCCTTAACAAAATGGTGTTGTTGAAAGAAGAAAGTGTATTCTTCAAAGGATGACTAGAACCATGTTGAGTGAATATTCCATAGATAAACACTTTTTGGATGAAGCTGTAAGTACTTCCTGTTATTATATAAATCGAGTTTTTAATAGAACCTTTCTTAATAAAACATTTTATGAGTTACAGACTGGCCGAAAACCAAAAGTTTCTTACTTAAATGTTTTTGGTTGCAAAGTATTTATCTTGAATACCAAGGATAACTTACATAAATTTGAACCCAAATCTGATGAAGGAATCCTATTAGGATACTACATGAACTCTAAGGCATATAGTGTTTTCAATAAAAACACTTGGACTGTGGAAGAAACAGTACATGTTAATTTTGAGGAAAATGATCCTTTTTTTTCAAAAAACCTTAGTCTTTTCCTGATATATTTTCAAAAACTAATCACCAACATTTGATAGAAGATCTTTCAGTCAAGGATAATTTTTAAGAAAATATTTCTAAAACAATTACACTCGAAGATTTTCTACCCTATGTTGATGAAAACGCATTTCAAAATCCAAGCCAGTTGTTACTTAGGTATCATCCCTGTGATAATATCATTGGAAATGTCAATCAACTATTAAAAACTATATGTTCTTTAAGGAATAAAGTTAAACATGTTTCATTTATCTCCAAATTTGAACCAAATACTCCTGAAGAAGCATTGGGTGATGAAGATTGGATAAAGGCTATAAAAGACGAACTCAATGAATTCGTAAGGAATCAGGTTTGGACCATGGTTGAAAAACCTAAGAAAACTTCAGTTATTGGTGTAAAATGGGTTTTTAGAAACAAATGCAATGAAAATGGAGTTATTGTTAGAAATAAAGCAAGATTAGTTTCCAAAGGGTATAACAAACAATAAGTCATAGACTATGAAGAAACCTATGCTCCTGTAGCAAGTATTGAATATATCTGTATTCTTCTATCCTTTTCAACATTCTTTAATTTTAAACTTTATCAAATGGATGTAAAGTGTGCTTTACTTAATGGTAATATATAGGATGAGGGTTATGTAAATAAACCCCTATGTTTTTAAGACATAAAATATCCTAATCATGTTTTATAAACTTACCAAATATTTATATAGAATTAAAAAGGCCCCTATATCTTGGTTTGATAAACTTTCTGGATTTTTTCTTGAAAATAATTCTGTTAAGGGAACTGTTGATCCAACCCTTTTTATTAAGAAAGTTTTCAAAGATGTTTTGATTGTTCAAGTTTATGTTGATGACATCATATTTGGATAAACATAGTAATCCATAAACAATTCCTTTGTTTTTCTTATGAAATCTGAGTTCGAAATGAGCATGATGGGTGAGTTAAAATTTTTACTGGGTTTTCAAATTTCTCAAAAACTAGAAGGTACATACATATCGCATCATACATATATTAAATATCTTCTTCAAAAGTATGGATATGACAACACTAAGAGTATAAGTACTCTTATTAGTACCCCAAATACTCTTCATCTTTATGAAGATGGAAAGCCAGTGGATCAAACTTCATTTAGAGGTATGATAAGAAGTTTACTATACTTGACATCTAGTCATCTAGACCTAATGTTTGCAGTATTCTTATGTGCAAGATATCAGTCCAATCCCATGGAATCTCATTTAAAGGTAGTGAACATAAATTTTCACTATATAAAGGGAACTTTTGATTTGGGCCTATTTTATTCTTCTGGAAGTGTTTTTGAACTTAAAAGTTTTTCGGATGTGAACTTTGGAATTTTTAAAATGGATAGGAAGAGTACATTTATAAATTTTCATTTCTTAGGAGATTCTTTAGTTTCTTGGTTTTGAAAGAAACAACATTCTCTAGAAATTTCCACTGCTGAAGCTAAATATGTATGAGCTGGAAGTTTTTGTGATCAAGTTTTTTGGATGAAACACACACTCACAAACTATGGTATGAGTTTCTCCAAAACTCAAATAATGTTTGATAACACAAGTTCCGTCATTCTAAGTAAAAACCATGCACATTACTCTCATCCAAGCACATAGATATTAGATATCACTTTCTTAGGGATCACACACTAAAATGAGATATTATTCTTCAATTCATATCAATGCAAGAACAAGTTTCAAATATTATTACAAAGCCATTGTTTTGTGATAGCCATTAATACATTAAACAGAATCTATGAATGATCTTGTGAGGTAATCATTCATGTCTACATCTGGTTAAAATAATCTATTAACATTACACTACACTTTATTTCAAGGGAATTACATATTTTTTAATCTTTCTTTATGTTTTTTTCCATCATAAAATTTTACCTTTCTCTATTAGAAATTTTGGAATTGAAAATTTCGGTATTGAAAATTTTGTTATTGGAAATTTAGGTATTAAAATCCCAGAATCTAAAACTTCCAAGAGAATTCTTATAATACCGATAAACTCCTCAGAGTATTCCAAAAGGTAAACTTTCTTAATCTATATGTTCTTATATTATGTTTGACTTGTTGTAATTTCAAAATTTTTAAATCCCAGTTTACCTTACTACAAAAGGTCAGAATTTGCATTTTCCATAATCATCCTCAAAATTCAGATCAGATCGGATCTTTTTTAGCCATTTGATTATCCGATGGAAGTTGAAAGGTCATAATCCTTGTCTATAGAAGGGGTTCCTTGTCTATGAGTGATGCACCATCCTTACTGATTTCTGTGTCAAAGTTCTATTTCCATCAAAGTCCTTGTTCTGATTCCTTTGTCTCTTTTATCCCGAATTACTCCTGAATCCCCAGTAGATCAAATGTCGATTACCAAAGAAATAATTGATTGGTCAATCATTATGGAAAGGTTGGTATACCCTAACTTCTATGTAAAATATGACTCCCTTATCTCTAAAGTCATAAGGACTAACAGATGGGAAAGTGTTTGTGTGGATAAGGAGAAAAGTCAGGATCCGGTTTTTCCGGATCTGGTTATTCAGTTCTATGAATCTGTTACTTTCTTTCAAAAGGATGGAAAGGATTTGTTTAAGTTCAAATGTTATGATAATACCTATAAAATTCCCTATAATAAGGAAACAAATGTTCTTAATATACCTTATGAAGGAGAAGTTATTATATGCTCTCAAAGACCTCTTGAGAAGGAATGTTCTTTTGAAAAAGTCAAGGTTTTGGATTACCTTGGTCTTAAGTATGTTAAGAATTTGAAGATTCTAAATCTTGCAAAAAATCACAAAATGGTAGATCTCTAGATGCATGGTTTTATTATTCTAAGAAAAGGGGATAAGGTCTCTCTAAATATATGTGATATCTTTCTTTTAGACTTTCTTGTCAAATTATGAAAGATCAACTTGGTTAAGTATATCTTTCTCACCATCCTAGAAATAAAAGGCGGAACAATAAGATCTCATATTATTATTCACGCGAAAACTTTCCCAAAGATAATTTTCATATGCCTTCAAGAGATGAATATCCCATGCCAATCAATTTCAAATAATTTCAAGATTTTTTTTCTATTTGATGACACTCCAAGGAGGATGAAGGTGGAGTTCTTAGTAGAATCCAATAGTTTTGAAGAAATAGTTTTCCATAAAAAGGGTGATGTTCTGAATTCCTCAAAATCAGTACCCAAGAAAAGGAAACATGAATAACTAATCTTTCCAATACCAGTTTTTGAAGTCCCAGTATCATCACCTCCTCCTACAAAGAAACTAGAAACCTATTCCGATGCAACATTTGAAAACTGTATAGAAATGGAAGATACTAGAAAGGATAGAGATCCTTCCTTTGGCTTAAACCGTCTAGAGGATAAGGCCTTAAAAATCAAGAAATCTAAAAATCATGAGAAATAAAAGAAGGAGAAGAATTTAAAGAAGAATTCCTTGGAAGCACAAGTTTTTCTATCTTTACTGAAAGAAGTAGAGAATAAGTCCCAACAAGTACATGAACCTCAAGTTGTTCTTAAGAAACCAGTTTCCCCTACAAAAACCCTGAAAGATAAAAAAATCCTAGATTTATCTAAAAATGTTCAAGAAATGGAAGATCAGATAGTTCAAGAATACTATGATGATATTTTAAGGGAAGTGGATGATTACATTAGAACTCCTTCGAGTTCAGTCTCTAAATCTGTTTCATAAAAACAAGTCAAAGAAGAAGTTGAACAAGAAGTTGAAGAAAAAGTTAAAGAAGAAGTAGAAGTTAAAGATGAATAAAAATATGTAATTTAAGTAGATGTGAAATAAGAGGTTGATCAATAAGGTGGTAAAGAAAAAGAAATTCAGAAAGAATAAAGTCAAGAAAAATTTCAACATCATGAGTTTGAAGGGGAAGAAGATGAACAAGAAGATATTAATGTTATCCAGGTATCCGATGAAAAATCTCTAGTTCAGAACCCTATTAAAGGAAAGAGTGTGTTGATTGCCACATCTGATAAGGAAATTCCTCATAATTCTTCTAAGAGAATGAAAAAATTAGTTTCCTTAACTTCAAGAGAGACTGACAGAGGTAAAGATGTTTCAGGTTCCCAATAATCATCATCTGTTGAACATGACTTTGTCAAGCTATATTTTAGAATGTTGGTTAGTACCATTCCTGTTCTTGTAAATATAGATTCTCGGAGTCAAATTATGCAAGAAACCCTAAATCAGAACATGGAATTGACCAATATGCTTATGGACATGGTGGTCAAGCAAGAAGCAAACTTCCGTAATCTTTTGATTGATTACAAAGATCATAAGGTGACTTGTAAGAAAGTCTTTAACCAAACAAAAACCAGAAATTAAGATCTAAGATAGTTTGGTGACTTCATGGATTCAACAAATAGAGATTTCAATACTTGTGAAACCGAGTTCAACAAGGTCACAACATCAATCTCTGAGAAGGCTAGTCAACTCAAATCCATTTCCCGATCTATAAGAAGTGAGAAAGAAGTAAAAACTGAATTAGATAGAAAGGTAACTACTCAAGAAGAAAGGATCTTATCATTAGAAAAGAAGAATCGAGATCAGGATATTTTGTTGAAGGAGTTTGAAAAAGATCATAAGGAAGTGAATAAACATAAATCCTTTATAATGAAAATGTTGTCTGAGAAGAAGAAAGATGGATGATTTTCTTTACATTAAGAATTTTTTTGTAATATAAACTTTATTTCCAAAATTTCCTTAAGAAGTTTCTTGCATATATTTATTTTGTTTTCGAATGTATGCTTGCTTAACCTTACAGGTGCATCTTATACTTCTCTATTTTTCCCTCTTCTTGAAGATCACAAAGGGGGAAAATTATTTAAAGGAATAATTTAATGAAGATCTGAAAGGTAAAGAATCTATTAAGGGAGAGTATGGTAAGAAATGATAATGACCATGTAAGGGTTATTTTTCTTTAATAATAGATGTTTATCTAAGGGGGTGTTTTCTTCTAAGAAGATATATTTTCTAAGGGGGAGATATTTTCCTAATAAAGAAAACAAGACACTAAAGATCAAGAATATTATCCTTGGGAAACATAACATAAGGGGGAGTTAGTCGTATTCATCAGAAATATCATTCAAATGGGGAGATAAGTTTTTCACACTTGTTTATCTAATTCCATATATTCTTCCTTAGAAAAGTTGTTTGTGCTTTCCAAAAAGGAGGAGATTTTTGAGTCAATAAAGTTATCTTATGACTTATCCATTTTTTTGAACAAGGCACAATTTAATGAATAGTTAAAAGAAGGATTACATGAGTATGAAAAGAGGAATGTTATTATAATCGTTTTCCAAAAGAGGAATCAAATCACCAGGAAAATAATCATGACAAGTAATGACCTGGTTGACTCATTAATTTGAAAGACCATCCACAACCATATTCACTTCACAGAAAGCATGTGTAATAATGTAGTTGGTTTACAAGAGAAAAGGGTGAAAATTCAGCTAATGGGATGTAAGCGACCAAGAAAGATGTACCACACCATTCCAAATAGCATGGAAAATAGTGGTTAAATCAATTTAAATCCAAATATTTTCCCAAACTTTTCATTTAGAAAAGCCAGCAGAATGAATGACCTGCATAATTTTCCCTTCAAGAGACGAGTTCATACCACATCCACTAGAAATGCATATGAGACATTGGCCAAGATGGTCTCTAAAAATAGCACCACATCCAGCAGGTCTCGGGTTGCCTTTGGAGGCACCATCGACATTCACTTTGATCCATCATGGGAGAGGGGTTTTCCAAAATTCCTCAAAGGCATGTCTATGGTGACGATAAAGACCAGAAATCTGAATACGATGAAGGATCTAAATGTCTAACCTGGTGTTTATCTAATTTAATATATTCATTCTTAGAAAAGTTGTTTGTGATTTCCCAAAAGGGAGAGATTGTTGAGTCAATAAGGTTATCTTATGACTTATCCATTCCTCATGGTATTATTTTTTGAAAATCACAAACACTTTTTCTTAAGTTCGGAATTTTTTCATAAGTACTATTATTTTCTTATGATCTGAAATTTTCATTTCGTTATACTTAAAAAATTGTTATTCCATTATACTTAAAGAATTGTAATTCAATTAAACTTACAGAATTTTCATTCTGGTATAATTATATAATTGAAATTTTATTATACTTAAAGATTAGTCATTCTGTTTTAGGATTCCAAATCCAGTGCAAAAGTCATTCTATTTTATTATTCCAAATCTGGTACAAAAGTCATTCTGTTTTATGATTCTGAATTTGGTGCAAAAGTCATTCTGTTTTATGATTCTGAATCTAGTGAAAAATTCATCCTGTTTTTTGATTCCAAATCCAGTGCAAAATTAATTTTGTTTTATGATTCTGAATCTGGTGCAAAAGTCATTCCAATTTTATGATTCTAATTCTGATACAAATTTCATTCGGATTTTATGATTCTAATTCCAGTAAAAATGTGATAACAATTTCACAATCTGATTTATTTTCATATGAATCCATTTTCTTGATAATGTTTTTTCTTAAGAATCCATTTTTCTAAATAATGCTTGAGTTGTTTAATGTATCATTCCAATATTATCAGATTCCATGTTTTGTTATATATAACGTGTATCTTTAACTTAACATCATTTCATATACATGAAATGATGTCATACAATCTATTAAAAACTAACCATTATATGTTTGACCTGAGTCCATGTCCCTATAAAATTTAAGAAACATATGACTGTATGATTGGAGTAGACTGTTGGGATGTTTTCCCCATAAATACAAGTCCATTTGAATGAGCAATGAACTTTAACGAATGCAGAGAGTGGATGAACATGATTCATGTGAAAAGCTGTGAAGTAATTTATAGAAAGGGAGGCTCTTAAAACACTCATTTCTTCATGAAGATGTTATGAAAAACTTGTTCAGTTGTGAAAAACTTGGTCAGACTTTCTTTATGCAGACTTCGATCATGCTAATTGTGGGCTTCTGGGTTTGGAAGGTAGAGGTTCTGATTTCCTTCTAAATCGAGGGCTTGCGGGGATAGAAAGATAGATACAAATCTTCAAATTGAGGGCTTACCTGGGTTTGGGTAGGACAATATTTCTTGAAATTATAAATCAAGGAACCTTTATCCAAGGTTGTTGGATACCCTTCTCTTGGGGTTAAAAGAATCTTATTGGTACATGTTTACTATTTTAAGTTGATTTAATTCCGTTATATTCTTAACTTTGTCAAAGTTAGAAAGTATAAATTTCTTATACATTCTAATTCGGTTAATTTGATTATATTACATATTCTATACACTTTAAGGTAGAATATTTTCTTTAAGAGGTTTTGTAAATGTTTGTTTAACTTTTTCAAACTATGTTTTCTTAAAGTTAAAAGCTAACCTCAAGAAACAGTTTTTATTAAGGTTAATAAAAATTATTTAAGAAAGTTATATATCAACTTTAAAGGTTCCAAAGGAATTTTTAAAGAATAAAATTCATCCCCCTCTTGTATTTGAGCATCTCTTTACATATTTGATCCTACAATAATACATTTATGGATAACTTTAATCTCCATAAAACCAACCTAAAATCATACATGCTTCTAAAATTTTACACGGTCCATATATGTTTTATTGTTATTATAACCAGCACACAAATGACAAAAATACATATACAATATAGTTATTGAATCCCAATATGTATATAATTTCACCGAAATTATTAATATAATATAGTTCCATACATGGTCTAGTTTTTGTCTTTTATATGTTGTAATTGAATCATATAATTCCACTATTTCCCACATTTAAAATAATAAACTATAAATTGATATCTATGATGAAATTTATTTTATCAGTTGAACTACTCATTTTTATGAAACAATTCGTTTCTCAATGAAATTATTTTCCACAAATAAATACTTTTCATGAATCTAGGGGTCATTCTCCTAAGTGTCACTTTCGAAATATTTGGAATGATATAAATCGAGCCTTCTTTTCCTCTATGGTATCCTCTAACCAAGATCTTAGAAGACTCCATTCTTATCTTCTTTAGTGAGTCTAAGAGAAGTTTAAGGTAAATATTTTCAACCATATATCATAATAACTTATTATAAATAATAATAATATATTTCACGTCAATCATAATTAAATTTTTAACAAAATAACCATATTTTCCATCAGATAGAAGGTTAATATCTTTCCTTATTGATTAAGTCATTGGAAAAAAACCAAAAATAAAGGTGTGAGAAAAAATAATCATAATACTAAAAAATCATATATATGATATCCAATTGATGAAAACTTATTTTAAATATTTTAATAACTAAGGTTAAGTAAGTTTATCCTTGATTATGATCTATTCAAGTCCTTCATTATAGTTTATAAAGTGTTTGGGAATTTCCTAAACATATCCCTCATGAGTGTAATACTAGGTGTGTAGAAAAGCCTCTTCTTATTGTCATGGGTGGTGATAAAGTCAAATCACAATGCCCCCATTTGGTATTTTTTACACCTATGTAACAATATTACAAATCCACATCCTATTATAGTATCCACATAGGTGTCTAATTACATGGAAGTACTTACTCTATCATACACCAAAATTATAGGATATTTTTCTATATGTAGACATATCTCTATGGTTCTCAGAAAATTATTCTAGTAAAAATACACAAAACTTATTACACCATCCTTTGATACCAATTATATAAACCCATTCTATTTTAAAAATATTATTAAATTATTTTATTCCAAATGATCCAATAATTTTATAAGGCCTACTGTCTTTGGGAGACTATTTTGAAAATACATAAATGTGGGCCAAAATAGAACGACGTTATTATAATCACCATAATGTTCTTATAAATACGTTTCACTCCTACAACTACAATGGATAACAATGGTTATACATAGACAAAATGGGTGATCCAAAAATACTATGAAGGGAACAAACCTGATAAGGAAGCATAACTTTTGAATTAAAGGTATAACATGATATCAAAAAATATAAGGCCCATGAGTAATCACATGGAAGCATGAAATAAAGTTCATGGTATATTAAGATCATGGAAATATATGAAAAGTCAAAAAAATATATAAAAATACATAAATATGAGTTACAAATAACTTCTTATATAATAATACTTGGTGCACTATGTCCCGTAATGGATTAGGTTGACTCCTTAATCCCATACATTACGTCACATGATATAAAAGCTTTACCCAATACATTGGAGTTTTTTCTTAGTGAACCCATAATAACAAGTTCATGATTATGTGTAACACAAATAGAAAATAAAACATAAGTTATAGATATAATAATTTTCCATAAAATGAAAACAAGTTACATAATCCTTTCTCAAATAATAATTAAAGAAAATGTCAAAATGAATATATTTTAGAAATGAAGAGAAGGCATGTATTACCCAATAAAAGGATGGGAGTATAAGATAGGTATATATGTGAGGGAGTTATAAACATAATCATGAAGAGTTACATGACAATATATATATATATATATATACATTCATTTAGATAGAAAATGGTCATAAAAATATTTTTTAGAGTGATTCCTTACATGCATAAGAAAACAATTCTTGATATCAAAATATCAATTACATTTTAAACCCTTTTTAAAATAAATATAATGAAAGGAAATAGGCTATTTATTTAATGAAAAAAGTAATAAGATCTGTAAATCCAAATATTAGATAATGATTTAGGTAGTGGGAAAATATTTTGATGTTATTTCTATTAAAATAAAAAATTTATTTTTTCTTTTGTAAAAAAAGTAAAAACATTTCGTATAAAATACATAAAATGATTCCTTATGAAAATCATTGAAAAAATGTCAACTGATAATAAAATTACATTTTTAATTTATTTATTTTCATATAATTACATTAATAAATTGATTTTAATAGTATTGACATGGAAGAGATTTATTTATAAAATAAATCTTAAAAATATTTAAAATGATAGTTTTTAAAAAAATTCACCTTACATAAAAACATAAAAATGATTAATTTTTAAAAATTATAAAAAATTAAAATGTGGTGAAAATTTACCTTTTGAATAAATTTATGAATAAATAATATTATTATTGAAACACTTTCATGATCATGGACATAGAAGAAAATATTTTTGGTAAGAAATTTTAGAATTTGATTTTTTATGATTGTATCTCATAAAGATCATTTCATTAGAGTGATAGTTACTAAATAAATACATCATTTGTAACAAATATAAATACAAAAAAAGAAATTTTAAATGAAAAACAAAACAATCATAAGTCATTTCACAATTATTCATACCAAAACATAGTCAATAAAGTATAATTATAACCCAATGAAGGTAAATTGAGTTAAGAAACCCCTAACCTCAAATTCAACTCATCATGTATGTTTTTTATCTTTCAATATAATAAAGATATGTTAATTATTTACAAAATTATAAACCCTTATAATTTTTAATATTCAATTTATGTGATTTTTTATCATGTTATATTTATTTACTTAATAAATTAATTTCACAATGTATGCTTTGATGATATTTGGTTCATATGTCCAAAATGGTAGTAGTTGGATGACTATTATAAAATAATTAATTGTTACATATACTTTATAATAATAATCATAAAATATTTTTCATTTTTATAAATATATTATAATTTTAAAACAACCATGAAATATGTTTTTAAAAAATGAACTACCTTACAATCATTTTGATAGTTGGTCAAATGTACGCATTAGTAACATTTACATTTTCCAATGGTCCTGATGAAAATTAGGTAAGTATTATTTTAACATTACCAAGTGGTCATATATCATAAATAAAAAATTATTTCTTCAAATAAATTTTTGTATACTATCCATGTGATGTATTGATGATAAGAGAATCACATTATATCATAGAGTAGGTAGGCCACACATTCGCACAAATGACTTTATCATTTTATTTAAAATGGAAGGATAAGTAAATATATTTAATATTCCATTTACATGATGATAACTATAGCATTATTATCACATATATATATATATACATCATAAATATCCATGAGAGGAAATAATGGAAAATTAATTACTTTAGTTTATGAGTAGGTAGTCCTCCATATATAATAATGATGGTTTCATTTATAATTTAATGGAAGAAGATATGGATATTAGTTATTACATTTTTAGGACCAAGATAATACTAAATATTATTGTATTCAGATATTCTATTTTTTTTGTTAAGATAATATAAAAAGAAGATAAATCAACTAACTTTATTTGGTAAAAATCAGACTCATAAATTGAATTTAGATCATCAGACACAAAATTCATAAGAAAGTCCATCATATTGAGAAGAATATTTTTTTGACATAAGAGGGTCATCCAACTCACCTTGGCTCCAAAATTGGGTTTTGATCATAATAAGGATGAGAATCGGATTACACAGGTATTCGTTACAAATCTGAAATAGATTTTCTTTTTTTACTTCCCACAAATCATAAGTAAGTTGTAAAACTTCTGATTCCAGCATTATGATAGAAAGGGGGAGAAAAGACACTTCCATTCATATTTTGGAAAAACGTATTGACGGTGGTTGGAAAGAGATAAATTTATTGAAATAATATGAAGTTATAAAATATCTTAATGAAAGTCGGATAAAGATAAAGAAGATCTTCAATATATTCAATGTCATGAAGGATATCATACTTACAATAATAAGTTTGTGAAAGGAACAATTTATTGATTAAAACTATATCATTGTTATCATAATCAGAAGAGAAAAGAAGAAGTGTCTTTTTTAAATTATTTTTCAAATTGTTGTCAAAGGGGGTAATGATGCTTTCTTGAAGTTCGAAGAATTTTATTACCTCTATTTTTTTGAATTTGTATGGAGAATCATAAATGGAATAAATATTTTGGTCACATTTAATATAGAGAAACATATTCATGAATATATTATCTTCATCATAATGGAGAATTTAAAATTATATTTTCTTTTGAGAATCGTAATGAGAAGACATTTTTTTCTTCGTATATTTGATATAGATGAAATGTAATGAAGAAAATGTAGTTGAGAATATTACTTCCACATTAATGAAGAAATCAGAATGGGTGGATAGTATTTCAAATGGGGAGGAGAAATGTAAATAATTATCTTGAGTTCTGATTTTTTTTGAAGTGGGCCAAGAAAATTAGAGTGACAAAAGGTTATCATTGTAATGGAGAATTGTAATGAGAATTCAGAATGAAAAATCATAATTGGATTTAATATTCTTTATAAAGTAAAAATAATTGAATAATTCAAGAGAAGATATGAAATTCAAGGAAGGATTCTAAAGTCAATGAAAGATCTAGATGTCATAGGGGATTGAATGGGTTAAATAAAGATATTGATTTCAAGGTGGAATAAATGAGTGAAATAACGATCCAAGGTTTAAAGAATATTTATGATTCAATAAATTTTGAGAAGAGTGGAATCCATTTTGAAGACTGCCCAAACTATTTTGGTGAGCATATAAAGAGAGTAGAATACATTGTGTTTTTTCTGACATGAATTTATCATGAAATATGATTGAGAAGCTCCAAAATTATAGCAAATTGAAGTTTCTTGATTTTTTTAGTTTAATAATTTTACCATATATAAGAAGAAGACAAAAATATCGAATTAATATTTTCAAGAGTTAGACTATCCTTTTCTTATTGGGTTTTATGTACTCGTATAGTAGCAGTCCAAATTTTTTTCAGCGGTATTGTAACAAAGTTACATTTTATGTTTTCAGAAAATATGATTTGGGAATCTGACATGGGAATCAATATTTGTTCTCTAGACACATATTATAATTGGTTCATAATTCCCTCAACAATATTCTGAAAGAATTATATTTTCTATATTGAGAAAATTCGACTTGGGAATGGGACTGTGAATCAGACCGAGTATCATTAAAAGTATAGTAATTTCTTATCATATTTTGAGTTAAAAAGGGAATAATTGTTTTGAAACAAAATATTTGAGAAATTTGATCAACAATCATTATTACCTTTTATTAAAAAAAAATTGTATTATATAATTTCATGCTACTTGAAGCACATGTACTATTGTGTTGAAGATAGCGCTATGCGAGTGTAAGTGCATATATTACTCATTGTATTCCACAGAAAAGGATTGTTTTATATTATATTAAGAGGCATTGCATTATTTCCAAACCATATCAATTACTAGATACTCTTAGTGAGTAGTGAATATTGAAATTTTGTAAGTTCTTGTTGTTATTTGTTTGATTTTTTTTAGTATAAAAATAAGTCTTTAATATGAGGAGAAAGTTGTTTCTTAATAAATTAAACTTAAAAAACGATATCACTAATTCACCCCTCCCTCTATCAGTGATACTAGAATCCTAGTTGTTAATCTTAATTGGTATATGAGTGAGAGTTCCCTTCATTTACTCTTTGCTGAAATTTATAAAAGATAAGTTTGATGGAGAATTTTAATTGTGTTAACTATAAGGTGATTACAATATTCGATTGTAAGAACTATTAAATATGGAAATATAGAATGTTTAAAAATCATAGTTCTCTTGGGTATGAGTTTCTTGAAATAACAATAAATTAATTTCTTCCTATTAAAGATAAGGTTCATCTTACTAATGTTGAAAAGAAGGTTCTTGGGAATTATGGAAGAGCTAAAAATGTTTTAGTCTCATCACAATCTGAAAGTGAGTTTTTAAGAGTGAAAGGTGATAACACTTCCCAAGGTATCTATGATAAGATTGAAATAATTCATGACAGAAATATAAAATTGTGGAAGAAAAAATTACAAATCTATAGGATAAAGTATTTAAATATGATAATAATATATTGGGGACAGATTTACCATGGAAAATGACATTGTAAGAACTATCATATGCCTTAGTGACTATTTGGGGGATTCTAGAGTTGTTGAAAAGATCATAATAATTATTCCCAATAAATTGGATACCAAAGTCTCTTTATTTGAAGATATAGACCCGAAAACATTATCTATGGGTAATTTTTATACACAATTTTAACATATAAAATTATAAAGGATAATATTATTAAGATAAAAACAAAATTTGGTAGAGAAATGACTTTCAAATATGTCAAGAAATGAAGTACTATGAAGGTTCTTGATGAATACGATGTTTCTAAATCTAACTATGAGAATGAGGTATATAAAAATCTAGATTATATTTAATCCTTCTTTCAAAAAAATTAAAAATATGGGAAGGTAAAAATAAAGGGAAACATCCACTGAACTATTTTGATTGTTGATCCATTGTGAACATTGCAGCTAATTATACACAAAGAATGAAATAAGATAACAGTGATGAAAAATAAAAAAGGCCAAGAAAGTCATGAATGAAACATAATTATATGTATAAATATTTTTCTAATGGTAAATCTAAAAAATTATTTAAATCTAAAAGAAGAATTTTCTTAACTAAAGATGATGATGATGAAGAAGAATGTGAAGCTGAATATGAAAAATATTTTCAAATGTATAGAGAGAATACTTTTATTGCAATAGTGAATAAGGAAGAGTTCGAAATAAATAATTCTAAAGAATAATAATAATAATATTAATTATACTATCATCTTAAAAAATAATTGAAAGAGTGTCTAAGAATGATCAGAAAGAAAGATAAAAAATCATGAAATTTATAAATGAAAAAAAAATTCATAAAATAATAAAGAATGTTTTCATGTTGATAAAGTCAATATAATGAAATATATTTATTATTTCAAGAAATATCCTGAAGGAAAAAATAATTTTATTGAACATCATGAGGTAAAGGTGAAAAAAATAAGACGAGTTGGAAAATGTACAAAAAACATTCTAAAACTCAATGAGGGATACAAGTTTCAAAAATTCTATCTCTGAATATAGAGATAGTTCTGGTAAAGATAAACCCTAGAAGTTACCTTAAAAGTTTGAGAATAAAGGTGTAATTGTTTCTAGGATGCATAAAGTTGTCAAGGTTATGTGTGTGGCCAAAGATATAAAAATTTAAGAATCATATTTTTCTAAATAAAATTGATTCTGAAAATGTGTATAAACATTATGTATATGGAAAAGTTATTAAAAATAATAGTTTCAAAATGGATAAAAAATATTTTTCTGATAAAGAATATTTTGGTTGAAAATAGAAAGGCTTGGCATCAACAAAGTTTTATAAAAAATGTTATTAAGAAACATACTCACAACACTAGTCAATCTGAAAGTTTCAAAGGAAATAATCTTTCAATGGATTCTTATAGTATTTTGGTGGATTCAAACATATGGAAACTTTTTGTTTCTTTAAACAATAATATTACTACAATTCCACATGTTATGGAGAGAAAGTATTGAGGGGGGGATCTGCTCAAAAGAAGCGGTCTAAGAAGGAAGCTTTGAAGAAACCTGATAAGGTTGGAGTGAATGTCGAGAGTAGGTTCCAACCCTTGGAAACTATTTGTTTAATATTTGAACAACCTTAAAATATTGTTACGGGTAGTCCTTTTATGTTAGCAGTAAAACAAAAGTTTTATAAAAATTCCCAGAAGGTAGAGTTGAAGAATGAAAATGGAGAAGAAAAAGATATTTTTATAAAAACTACCTTGGAATCTATAAAAGGAGAATGACATTGGATTCTTAATAGTTGATTTTCTTCTTATATGATAGTAGAAGTAATGTTTTCTAAGAATTTAACATACATCATGGAATGAATGGTGACATTTGGAAATGATATATCTATGAAAATCAAAGGTGTTGGATCAACCATCATTGGAAAAGAAAACATGAAATCTAAGAAAATTTTACATGTTGATGGGATGAAACACAACCATGTGAGTGAATAAAAACATTATGATGAGGGTAAAAAATTATCTTAAAAAAGAAAGGTTTTTATGAATATTGAATAATATTGAAAAAAAAATTACAAGAGGCCAACATACAAAATGAATCTTATTTCAACTTGTTGAAATACAAAACTCCTGCTACTTGAGTATTGTGGAAGAAAATAAGTTGTTTCATAAACAGCTAGGACACAAGTGTAGATAAACCTTTAGAAATCTATCAAAAAGGGATCTTTCCCATTCTATTCCTGATAAGTCAAGTATAAGATATTTTTGTTTCACTATTTATTAGAAAGGAAAAATTACAAACTCAGGGAATAATAAAGTTGAGACTTGTTCGAAATAAACCCCAAACCATATTCATTATGATATCTATGGACCAATGATAAAAAAATGGTTTCAATACAATATGCATTAATGTTTTAGTACTATATAAAAAGATTCAAATTATTATCATATATAAGGTGGGATCAACATATTTCCAATCCTCATGTTTTACATGTCTTATCCTAAACGTAATTAGAGTTTAAATTTGTTTGGAATGATGTGTGTTAAAAAATTTTGAACCACTTTTTTATAATATTAATTTGAAACAAAATTATATATCTCCTTATAAACCACTTTTTGGCCTAGAAAATATGTTAACATTACAATAAAATAAATATCAAATTATAAGCTCCTTAGTTGTGAAAATTCGTGCTCTGAATTCTATTTACATCAACCAAATACTATATCATTATCAATGACCAGCACCATGAACTATTTTTTCTGGGTTGTTTTCACATAAAGATTATATTCTAAACCACATCTTATAAATTACAACATTATTATGTATGATTCATATTGAGAATACCATTATCATGGTAACTACTTTAGACCATAAAATTCATTCTTTAATTTGAACAATTTGGTTTAACCATTTATAATTAAGAAACCCACTAGTTGTTTTATATAAACCTCTTCTGGAAGTTTTTAAATAATCAATTCTATTATTTAATTCTATTTGATATATTTTGAATAATAATTAAAGTGACATTTAAAACAATATCTATGTATACACAAGTTTATACATTGGAGAAAATGATCCATTAAAATCTACTACTTTTATTTGTGCATGGGCTCTACCCACGTGAGCTACCTTAATTGGATTCGTATTTCTATTTTAATCATTTTTGTCCTTAAGGATCCATTTTATCCCAATCATGTAATGATGTTTTTTATTCTTCATAGAAACCTGTGTCTAATTGTTTTCAATATGATCCAATTATTTATTAATATATTTAATCAATTACTCAAATTTTGTTTAATTTTCAAATATGGTATGATCTACTATGAATAACTTAGAAACATGATTTAAACTGTTCAACTTTATTATTTGTATTAGATAATATCAATAACTAATAATATTGTATAGATCAACCTCTAATATTCTATTTACTCTTTGTGGTGTAGGATGACTTTCTTAAACAACTATTTCCTCTACTGACTCGTGTTAGGAATTTTTACCATTTTGGGATTCTTAATTTTGTTTGAATGTTCCACTATATCAGTATATGAATATTTAACATTTCCATCATTTTCATTTTCTCCATAAAAAACATTATAACTTATTATTTTACTATTTTTAAAAACATTCTCCTCAATTATCTTAACATAATTTTTCACCATAAATCTTCTAAGATAATTGTTGTAGCATATATAAGTGTTACTTAACATTGAGTATCTAAGAAATAATATTTCATCTTGCGCATTTCCATACCTTCATGGATTGATTTATATGTTTTGGATATAAAATTATATTCTAAATCCATAAATTTTTTTTATGGAAGGATTCCCCCAATGACACATTTCCTTCATTGTCCTTTCTTTACTTGGACTTAGCACTGCCAGGTTTTGAGAGTACACTACAACTTAAATACCATATTTCTAGTAGTGAAAAGAAAATCCCCTATCAATCAGTATAGTTTTACATATTATTCACTTTTAAAATTATTCATTAAATTAACCCATTTTGTTTCATAGTTCTAATCAACAAAACTTCATGTTTAATACCGTGATTATTGAGATAGTTCTCAAACTCAATAGATGTGTACTATATTCCACTATCTGAATGTTGAATTATAATAGTATATCTACCCCCATTTTCATGTCATTATAGATATATCCTCATGCACCCCATAACTTCCCTCTTGATATTCATAAACATGATACATGACACTATATTTTATTCATCAAAAAATTGAATGAATTATCATTATCTGTACATTTTAGGTATGTTAATTAGATTAAACACATCAATGTGAAGCATATCTAGTTGATTTAATGACCATTTTTTATTTGGAATATATGTATTTCAATTAATTTTCAACACATGAATTAATTATATGCCTTATCATGTTCGTGTTCCACACTTGTAAAATCTATAGTAGGCTTTAATTTAGACAAGTTCTCCATGCTTCAATGTGGAATATGGCCAAATATCTGATGCATTAAGTTATTCCCTTCTTCAACTGGAAAAAGACATGTTCTCTCTTTTTTTCATCTATTACATATTATTATTGTTCCTCTATCCTTTTAAGAGATATTTTCCATTTTTCCATTGATAACAGATCCCTTCTAATTGTATGTGATTTCAAGTACCAAAACTTAGGGTTAACTATTTCTCAGGAGAATGTATTATAATCCATCCATGTATATAACTTATTCTATCTTTATTTTATATATAACCTGTCATGTATTTCGAATTCCATCGATCTTCAAGGCCCCTTCATTTTCAAACCACAATATTCCATCAACTATTACCTTAAAATTATTTAGTAGACTCAAGTTTTTAGTAATATGGGATGATCACCCATTATCAAGAATCTAAGTGGGGTTTTTCTTCATTAATTTAAGATCAATTTCTGTTAGATTTTATTTCTCAAAATTATTCCTCTCATTTTATGAGATAACTCATCATATAGAGTCAAAAGAATCCCTCTCTGAATTTTATTCAATATGTGGGGTGGAATCATGTTCATCTTCTATATCCAATACAAAGCATTTATTTTTCCAAATTATCTTTTGTGATTGACCATTATTTATTTGACTCTAAAATATGTATTCACTATTTCCACTTCTTATTTTCTTCCAGTCTATGATTTTATTACCAAAGTTGGAAACAAACAACAATACCCATGGAAATTATATATTGTATATGATTTCAAATATGACTACATCCTTTTTTCTATATATCTGGTCTTTATCAATTCATATATTTCCTTGGATTATTATAATGGGACATGGTACTACAAGAAAATCACCTCATAACATTGGTTATTTTTTTTCAAAGGTAAGCAGTTTCATAAAACTGTCTCTAAATTGGGTGTTAGAAACCAATATGTGATGACTTCTTCAATATAGAGGTTGTATTCATTAAGTGTCGTAGAATTATTTTTATCAGCTATTTTGTGAGGTTTTAGCTACAGTTTCTAGGGAAAAAATTTGATCTTTTTTAGCGGCATTTTTAACTGCCGCTAAAAAATCCAATTTTCCCATAAAAAATCATGCTAAAACCTCAAAACCGCCTAAAAAATACATGCATTGTATTTGTTAGAGGCGGTTTAAAACACTTCCATTAATAGAATACCACAATTTATTGATGGTTTAAACCACTGCTAACTATATATTTACAAATAAAAAACCAATGCTTCTTCTACTACCCCAGTGCTAGTACCCAAATGAAAACCCATGTGTACAGTTTAAATAATAGAATAATATAATACATCTAATAGTATTCAGTAATAAACCATCTAAAATACTAATATACACATCCTAACATAACTAAAATGAAAATATATTTTTGGGACTACTCTTCCACACCTGATACATAATCAAAATGTGTTTGGTGACTGCTATGTGTCATACATGAAACATAAACAAACAAAATGTTTCCGAATTTGACCAAGATATCATCAAAACAACTGATCATTGTCCAATGATGAATACAGATCCTTAGCCTCTCCACATGCAACTCTATTTTGTGGTATTAGCACGTGTAAGACCATTATATTGAAAACTAAATATTGGTGTATATTTCTATTTTAACTTAAAACCAATAAATGTTTTCAAACCAAATAATTTTGAATTTTGGTGATTTACCTACCCACCACCACCCATAATTTATGAAATATCACTTGTGACATATCTGGTCACCTTCTTATATAAATCAATAAACACTTTCTACAAAGAAAATATTTGAGTCCCCTAATCCTCAATTTTTTTTTGCATTGAAACAAAATCCCTCTAAGCATATCAGGATTGGGATTGACTATAACTAGGAGTAGATTTAGCATCAATCCTCAATATTCTATCAAATACCTTAGATGGTATGGGTTACATACCAACCCATGCACTCGACCAGGATAGTCCTTCCCAAGCACTTGACCAACTGGGTTAGCCTGAGAGACTGAGTAGGACTGCAAGGGATTGACATCCCAAAGTTCTTTAATTTTTACCTATAAATAAAATATTATTTATATTTTAATAAATACATATTAACATAAAGACAAATGAAAATAAGTTAATATAATTAAAAATGAATTGATTCCCCTAACTTCTTTGGTAGACTCATTAACAAAACGTCCATCAAATTTTTTATAAACCTCGAACCGCAATTCTGTTGGGGATGTTGGGTTCCCTAAACTCTGTGACTTCATTATACAAAGATAAATAAACAATTTCAATATATTAAATTGATAATATTGTATTATAAATATTTAAACTAATTAAAAGATTACTATAGCCGATGGACATTTAGAAAAACACTTAGACCTCGTAGTGTGATGGATGATTTGCTTAGACCAGATCAATGCATTACTCCTTCAATGATAATGAAACAAATAAAATTTAATTTATTAGTAATCTATTAAATGTAATCTCCTTTTAATATACATGTATAAATATAAAATTAGATTAATATAATAATATATATTTAAATACAATCTACTTCTCATCACAATGGCTGTCAACAAAAACTTTCCATTGCTCTTTGGGTACTCCATTAGGTACGTTGTCATACATATACTGGGCACTCAATGAAGTATCATTAACATTGCTCCATAATATACATTTAAATTCTTTCCATTTATTACCCATATTTTTCAATTTCCTCTTTCATGCTTGCACATCAGCAACTGTAAAGTGGAAAAACTTCAGTACAAAGAAATTAAATTTTAAATTATAATAATTTAATAACATAGTGAAATTAAATTACACTAGAATGTATTAAAAAAAACCTTATTTTTGAATTAAAACATAATTTTTCCATGTTCAATGCATACGAATCAAATCATTATAAGTAATAGGAAGGGAAACCGACTCCGCGAACAAATAACCCAAAATCTGGACAAGTATTCATGTGGCGTCATCTGCAGGGACCCTATAGTAATAAAACGGGAAAACTATCTTTTCTCCAGTCAGATTCCACCCATCTGAACTTTTAATATTTCTATCTACACTTTCAGTGTTTCTATATTTTATAGAAAAATATTAAGTATAAAAAAGTGCAACACATTTATTCATCTTAAAATTTGTACCTATAATCGTCAACCTCCAGTATCCCCGTGAAGAACTAGAAGTAGCACCATGGTCTCCCTCTGTTTACACTCTTAAAGGGGAAGGAATCTCCTGAGATGTTAAAGGAACACTCACAGAGGGTGTGAGTGATGGTTCATGGGGAATGCAGAT
This sequence comes from Viscum album, assembly GCA_963277665.1. Lineage (NCBI taxonomy): Eukaryota > Viridiplantae > Streptophyta > Magnoliopsida > Santalales > Viscaceae > Viscum > Viscum album. The sequence goes on from OY728129.1 coordinate 1,370,086,065, forward strand.
GGTGTCTCACATGCTGTAGAGAGGAAAAAAGATGGATCTTCATCTATCAGTGTGGTGGATGAAACAATGTGTTGCTTCCGTCTTGTCATTCCTATCATTTAATAATATAAAATTGAGTTCAAAACATATATTTCAAAAACATTATTCCAAAAAAAAATTAAAAATGATAACATATGCACAGTACTAACAAAACAAATATACATAAAAACGATAATGAATTATTTCACAAATGACATAAGTGGTTGATAAATTAATGGATAACGGTACATATAATCATTTTCCCCTTAAATCATGTCGTTTTCCTACTCCATTTGTTCATCCACTTAATCAACCCTTGAAAGACTAATATTTTAATATCATAATGGAAAAATATGTCCACTTCTTGTTGTTTATGAGATTCAATGTTAGAGGTCAAATATTCCACGTCATCACCCAAATCATACAAATATCTTTGTTTTGAGTAAGCAAATACACTCTCCCCTTCATCCACAATATCTTCCACATAATATACCATTTTCACAGGTGATGATAAGATATATATATCATATAGTTCACATTCACCACATCCATCAAGTGAGAGAATTTAACAGTAGAAAATAGCACAGAATCTCTTTTAACACGTCTGATAATATCGACTCAATTTCATTTGAATAAAACAACTGAAAAATGCATGTGGTAGTTTAATTTTATAATATAAGTCAACTTTCCATAGTATCCCATACTAGTAAATGTAAATGTACCAATTTTATATATTTTTAAACCCTCTACTCAATCAACTATATTAAATCTGAAGCCATTAACATTTTAATCGTTGAATTTTCTAGCTTGTTTTATAGGACATCGAGAAAGAAACTTCAAATATTCTGAAAACACTTCTAAAGTATCATTATTCATGATCTAAAAATAGAAATATACATTATTATATTAACATAATATATTTTTAATCCTGATATAGGTATTTATTTGGAAATTTATGAACTTACATGTCCTTCAAACCATTCTACAAGATCTTTATTAACAGCTTTTGTTATATCATTCTCATTTTTTGTTCGGACGCTCATTCATTTCTTTGTTTTTATTATTAACTGTCTAATAAATGGATCTAAAATTTTATTAGTCAGCATCACATGTCTATGTGCCTGTAATAATTCCATTTCTATAAGTGTAACATTTGAGATCCTCCTAACTAGTCGTCCAATAGCAAGAAATGTTTTTTTATTTCCCATGTATTTTAGATTTATTCGATGTGTCATAAATACATCCAAATAAATTAAAACTTGTCTCAATATCATCCAAGTATCTAGAAAAAAAAGGTAAGACACTACACTACCAAATTTCCTTTGGGAAGAGAGCCTTTTAGTTGAGCTTCATTTCATACGTATGAATTCAAATGCGCAAGATATCTATGAAATAAAATTAAAAGAAACATAACTCTGTATTTAATTAAGTTCAAATAATTCATTAATTAAAAAACATATAAATAATGTACCTTTAAATTGGAGACATCCATTGATAATGTACAGGTCCTCCTAATTTAACTTCCTCAACCAAATGCATAGTTAGATACATCACGGTAGTAAAAAACAACAGAGGAAAGATTATCTCCATTGGAAAAGGGTATATAAAAATCTCTCCAAAAGGTTTTCGAGCTCAAATAGATGCATATATTTCTCACATAGTTTCCTAAAAAATGTGCAGAATTGGAGTACAAAAGAATTATCCTTTTCAGGTAACAATGTACATATTTCCAATGGTAGTAATTGCTTTATCAAAATATGGGAATCGTGAATTTTTAATCTAAGTAACCTATGATATTTTAAGTCAACACACCTTGAGATTTTACTAGAATACCCATCAGATACCTTCACATGTTTTAAAATTAAAATAAATGTATATTTATTCATATTTTTAATTGCAAAAATTATCATAGAAAACTTTTCATTCTCATATGGATAGAGATCACGCTTTATTTTCATTACTTAAGAGTATTTCTGATCATTGAGATGATCCTCTAACTATCCATTATCATTAAAAAATATGAAGATCAAATTTTCACAAAAAAATATTCTCAAAATGTATCACATAAAGATTATGCGGAAACAAATTAAATTTCTTAAATGGATGTTTACGGAATATGCTTTATTTCTTCTATTGTTTCATTCCGATTTCACTTGATGATGCACTTTGAACTCATTCCCCACTATCATTCAAATGATTCACCTTCCCAAATTATATTTACACATTTACAATTAGTTCCAATATTTTAGAACTAGTTAATATCATTTGAGGTGGTCTATGATCAATGAAACCATTGAATTTTGACTTGTTCAACAGAAATCTATGAGATTGATTGATAAATATTTGATGGAACAAGAAGCACCATTTTCTACTATGAGGTAGAAGTTTTGGGATCAAAATCAATGTTATAAATAAGACAATACCCTTATATGTGTTCCAACCAGATAAATTCTCAAGTCCAGGGTAGTCACTAATGGTCCACATTAGAGGTTCTTGCATTTTGAACATTGTTTTAGAAGGAGAAACATATGTATCAACACCATTTCTCCATAACAAATATAATTCATCAATTAAAGGTGGATAGTATACATAAATATAATTTACATGCATTTGATTTTTAGGAATAATCATCATAATGAAAAATGATGTTTGTTGCATACACATCCATGTAGGAAGCTTATAAAGGATCAATACAATTGAAAAAATGCTATAATTGGTACTCAAAGTCCCAACTAGGTTAAATCAATTAGCATCCAATACCAGTCAAACATTCCTAGGAATTGATGAGAAATCATGATATAATGAATGAAATTTCATCCACAATTGTAAATCTCATGGATGTCTCATTAACCCATCATTTTTATTATCTACAGAATACCACTTCATCTGTATGGTGGTTTTTGATGACATGAATAATCTTTAAAATGGAGGCTTTAAAGGAAAGTAACCTAAATCCTTTGCAGGTGTGTTCCTTTTCTTCTTTTTCATGGTAGTGTGTTGATTCTCACTTCCAACATCACCCATGGACTTCCATCTTGAAGAAGAACATTTTTTTCAATCACGTTTTCTTGAATCCTCTTACAAATAAAGCATACAATCATTGAGACATGCATGTATTTTTATATAATTTAGACCAAGCCTGTCAAATTTTTTTTTCATTTCATAAAAAGACTTGGGGATGATTGATTTAGGAAATCCATCACAAAAAAATTCCAATATCATGAATATTGCCTTATTTTTAATTCTACATAGGCATTTGATATGGTACAACTTTAGCAGAAAGTAATGTTTTGAAAATGTCAAACATCCACTATACAACTCTTGATTTCAATTATCAAAAAACTATGAAACACATTTTTCTCAGTGAATATTCTCTTAATTTATCCTCTATAGAATCAATAAGAGGATCCAATTATTTGTTACAATCTTGATTTGGTTGGCCTATAGTCCCAAAAACACCACCTTTCACATTTCTATTAGTAACAACCTCAACTGGTTGTTTTGATATTTTGTGATGTTGATGTTGGTGTCATGTAATTCCTAATGCATCATTTATAAGGTTTTTCATTTCATTTTCCATTTTTGATGAAGTTGGGAAATCAGTCTGTGGATTTACATATGTTCTAAACCTTTCTATAATGTTCGATTCTCTGTGCCACATCCAAAACAGATATTGAGTAGGTAATTTCTTCAATATCAAGAGTTCATAAACATCATCTCTATTCAACCATCTTATAAATTTATATTTAAGACATGGAAATCATTTTCTCCCCTTAATGGATCGATTAGAATTTTTAAAATCTAAAAACTCATCAATACCCTTAGAATAATAAGGTGTGTTCCTCAGTAATCTAAGCCAGCTTTTATCCATATATATCACAATGAAAATTCATATTATTAAAAAAAATAAAAAAATAAAACTTCTTTAAATCAAAATACCTGACATTAACTTCATAAAGATTCCTTTTAATATCAAAACATTCCATGAGTTATATTATAAAACCAAAACCTTTCATGAATCTCCATTCAATTTCAAAATAAATATTATTTAAACTAACATTTTTTCAAATCATTTCCATCAATTATACATATTATTTAAAAAATATAATAAAATTTATAGCGAAATCAACCACTTTTGAAACATCCCCTAATAATCATAAATCAATTACAAATAAACCATAATATCTGGTTTTAGAAACCAAAACATCAAAAAAATTGTCCTTATAATTCAAAAATAATCTCCCAAAGAAAAATCAAGGTGGAAAAACTAATCAATCTCAAAATATTTAATGTATATAAAAATGTATTTCATTCTTATTGTAAAAATAGTTTTTATAAGAAAAAATCAATAATATCTCCTTTTTTATCCCAAAAAATAGTTCTATTAAATTAAAAACCATATTTTTAGAACCTAAAACCAAGAAATATGTAATAAGAGTCACTCAAAAAATCACCAAATGTCATTAAGTCACCATAAAAATTCCTTAATTACCATCACGTCAATATTAAAAACAATTGACGATAGTTTGGGAAGCAAAGGAGAGAAGACAACACATATATTAGTAAAATATAATAGTGAATGGTTTATCTTAATTGGTGATAAAACCATTAGATAACCATGAAACAACCATTGAAATGACTTTTATATCCAATAAAATACCTTTGTATGGGTTTATATACTTTGTTAGCTAATATTGAAACATTAGTTATTCCTCTATTTAACAGAAAAAGATCAAGGAGACCCCCAAAATCATTGGTATAACAATTGGGGATCAAAATTCCATTATCCCATATAAAAATAATTTATGTAAAACTATAAATAAACTAAAATTAAAAATTAAAATCAAGCCTACCCATGGAAATTTGAGGCTCTGAATAAGAAAGAGCTATATAGACTCCCCCCACACTTACATCCCAAGTTTCAATATCCTTATCCCCATTCTACCAAATTTATAAAATAGTAAGAGGGTGTTTCAAGAACCTATTCCCTCTTTAGAACCATGATCTTTGATGTAATTTTTAAAAAACTAGTGACGGATGACCCGACAGGTCACTCATCACAACTTTCTACTAGGCCTGAAAGATATTCCAAATCCCCACGGGTGGGAAACTAGTAAATTGGTATCAAGAACCCATGCTTGGGAATAATTACACACCTATAAAAATAATATAACATGTATAAAAAAATTAAAAAATTATATCATGGGGTGTACAAACATTTAATCCCCATGTAAATGCAGTAAACATATTCCATATAAATGAAATAAAATGAAAATAAAAATTTTTAGTAATTATTATTATTATTATTATTAACTCTAAAACCACACCAATTCATAAAGAGATATATGTAAAACATTACATACATAACATAGTCTAAAATAATGTACTGGTAAAACAAGTGCATTACATTATAGCTAAAAATAAAACTAAAACATAACCATTATTCACAGCCTCCTCATTTCCCTTGGTTACTCACCACATCTCATACCATCCATTATTGGACCAAACTAAACACATTCCCTAAAAGATATGACATCATGGGAACCTGAAAGGAAACATGAGAGCTTTATACACTTGTTGGTATATATAGGGTGTGACCTTAACATGACTAGTATGATTCCATTAAAAAGTTTGTGTAATTCCTTTCAAAAGAAATATCATTAATTCTTGTTTAAAATATGATTAAAAATTTGGTTTTTTTTCACATGAGAGTATAATGAAATAAAATAATATGGTGTAATAAATTTTAAGAATAACATTTTATATTTGAATATACAAGAGCATAATTTTTTTTAATAAAACACTTTTAAACCATGGAAAGTGGATCCTTTATAATGTTTAAGAAAAAAGGATAAATACCGTTACTCTTTCGAAAAATATTTATCAAACCCCTTTTTATAAAATGCACTTTATTTTAATTTTGAATCACACTTTTAAAATCATTTGGAAAATAAATTTTAATGTAATCCAAAACCCCATAACTAAAATTAAATATAAACACATAAAAATCCCATGATATAAAAAGTAAAAAAAAATACAACTAAAAAAATGATGTTATATACCAAATGATCTGATGTTCATCTTTTAAAATTATAAATATTATAACATAAACCATAAATATAACAATTTCAAAAAAATTAAATCAGTCTCGCAAAGAGTATCGCATCATACCACGAGCCAAGGAGAGGTGGGGGTTAGTGGGGAATGTAGAGGTGAGTCGAGGGGTGGAGACAGTCAGCAAAGAGGATGGCCCAATGAAGGTAGGTTGATATTGGTGATGTGAGGGAGGCTAGGACATTGGTGTGTCGCGGAGTTAGTGGGTCAGGAGTGCCATGGGAGGCGGAGTGCATCGACTTTTAAAAAAATAAAATTATTTAGCGGCGGTTAATAAAAAAGGCCACAAACATTTAAAAAAAAATTTGTTTAGGTTTAGAAAACCAACACTAAATAATTAGTTTGTTTTATAGTGTGGAAAAAAAACCAAAAAAATTAAATTTCATTACATCAAATATTTTATCTAGTTCATTCCTCCACATTTCACTGATCTTTATAGAAAATTGGGTCTATAATTAATTAAAACAAGAGGATTGGGGATTATTTTATTCACTATGACATTAAAAATATTTTCTATTGTCTTTATAGATACTATATTATAATTTACATGAGTAGTTCTAACCCTTTTCTATCCTTCGTTCTGATGTGTTAATTTTCCTTTATTTTTCATTTTTATACACAAATGATTTATTTCTATATAAAAATATTGTTCTTTTTTATCCATGTTTTTTTCTAAAACCTTTTAAACCATTATTTTATGTTTATTTGGTTATTTATATATGATTCTTTTAATGTGAATTTTCTTATGTAAATAATTTGATTTAATTTCAAACTCTACTTTTTTATCAAAGTTAAAACAACTTTTTCTAGTTATTCTACCTAATTTTTTCACTATGTTACTCATGAATTAATTATATTAATCACCATAATTATTCTAAAATTAATTTTATATATAGTTTATCATCTAATTCCTCTTATATAAAATTAATATTTTCTTCATTTAAATCAACATATTCATATAATTTGTTCAATAAACCATTAACCTTATGATTTTTACTTACCTAGAAGTCGAGTTACCGTAGAAATACCTTATGGTTTAACTTTATATCATCCAAACCTTCTATTTTATTATATTCCACATTTTTAGGTTCTTATTTTTTGAAATTAGCTATCATTGCATCTTCAATATCATATTTTAATTCTATTCCAAATTTCTCTAGATAGTCATTAAAATTATATACTTTTTCAATAAAAAAATAGTTCCTTTGAAATTTATTTCAAGATGTACTTTTTTTCTCTATTATATTCCTATGTGTGGTTTATTGTAACGTCCCAGTTCCGGAAGCCACCCAGGGGTGCCCCGTGGACATTTGGTCACATATCCTTAAGAGTATTTCCCATAATGCCAGAGGTTGCTGACTAGCTGTGAGGGCTTTGGGTGTGATAGTGGGGAAACTATTCCCTCATTAGAAGAGTAACACAGTGGAAGTAAAATATATATACAATAGCAGAAGTAGTAAAAATACCAAACAACAGTAAACACTAAAATACTGATGAAGAAAAAACTGGAGAACATATATATAAATATATATAAATGCTGCATGATACATATGTCTCGAAAAGCATCCAAATAAATCACAATGCTGTAATATAGTACAAAACCCAATTACAAAAAAAAAGCAAGTAAACTCCTTCACATCATAGGACTCAGCTTGGTCTGATGCTCTCCATCTCCTCAACAATCATTTACCTAAAATAGACGAGCGCTTTCCCTTATCTATGCCTGCAACAATATAATTAGTTTGCGCCCAAAAGTATATCCAAAATAGGGTGTGAGACTAAATCCCAATAGGAAACCACCACAATATTTGTGCCTAAAAGTCAGTGAATATGTAGCAGGTTATAAATAATAGGAAGCAGTGAAAAAGGAAGTGTTTAGCAGTAACTAATCCACAGTTTCCAAGCATTCAATTTCATATATCAAAAAACAGGTAATCAATGCAAGAAAACAAAAACAGGTAACCCTTTAGGAGTTACTAACAACCTATCCCTCTGGTCCTACCTAGCAACACAAGAAAAAAACTAACACAAAAGGTAACCCTCTGGGAAGTACTCACAACCTAACCTCTTTGGTTCAACCAAACAAGTACAATAAATCCTCTGGTAAGAACACTCAGTCTACCCCTCTAGTTCAGCTTAAGCATAGACTCTCTAAAAAGCACTAACCATTAATTACTCCTATAATCTCGTATCGATAACTAAATGATCTCTAGTGAAACACTTACATCACATTCCCCTTATGGCCCATGTCGAGGAACTATAGACACTATGATAAAGAACTTACATCAATTCCCCCTATGGTATCACTTTGTAAGAGTAAAACAGACACTCTGGAGATGCCCTTATACCTATTCTCCGTATGGTCTACTACACCAGGTTCTCACAGCCATATATAAGTCAAGAGGGCATAGAAACGCGTATTGGTCAAAGTAAACCTCAAGAACTACTTTTCAAAATATTCTACAACATAACATCTTGTCAAAGAAACATTCACATCATCCTATAATACTAGGCATGTAAAAACAAGGTTGTCTAACAGGATAAGCAGTACCAAAAGGTCATAACTAAAACATGCATGGGAAAACCCCTCCAAAGCATAGCAAAATAACCGTATTAAATTTCAATTAACCTCTATTCAAGAATAAAAGAATAGAAATAAATTATCAGGTATAAAATAGAAAACATGCAATACCACGTTCATGGGTATTGGGAACCTTTGCACATATATCTCAATGAATTTAAACTAAAAGGCACAAACCACCTATCTCAGTGTTGTAGGATCGATATAAGTGAACCTCAATCCTTGAATCACCCAAGAACATCGTATATCTATAAACACGTCTAAAACCTTTAACTGAGGATAACTTAAGAAAAAGGGGGAATTAGGAAAATAAAATCAAGAAGAAGGAAGAGAATACCGAGAAGATCCTAACGCAATCAACGATGATTGATTCGGAGTACAAACACTCGCTTGGGGGATCAGAGAAGATTTGTGGTCGTACGGGTTCTCTCAGACGAACCTGACCTAAAAGTAGGGTGTTATGGCGATTAGTCGTGACCCTTATTAATTTAATGAAAAAAAATAAATTACACAATCTGTACTTTATAAGTACAAGGTGTGTACTTTCCTTACTATTTCCCATGTTAAGCGGTCTCCAGGTCACTACACAGCCGTGTGCAGGGCCACTACACGGCCAGCACCCGGCTACCTGTGGTAACTGAGTACACATTGTGTACTCATAAACTAAACGGCATGTACTTAAAAAATTTCCAGAAGATCCTCTTTTCTTCAAAAACGACCAGAAAATAAATACATACCTGAAACGAAGATTTAGGTTCCTACAAAGTTTCCCCCTTAAAAAATTCAGCCCTGGATTTCCCTAGCAATGATATATAAAATAAGAACACTCAAATAGCTTCGACCACTATGATCATACATCTTTCCCCCTCTATCAGGTCTCATCCTATACCCACCCAGGCTTCCATATCACTCATACCAGAGAAACAAACCGGCCACAGAGAACCTTTTTATTGCAATCAACAATCCAGATAGGATGCTCCTCGAACAAGGCATCCACTTCTAACTCAACATCCTTTAGTTTAAAATCCTGAGATAGGTCTGAGAAGTAATGTCAAAGCTGAGAAATGTGGAAAAACGTCGTGCATAGCCCGGTACCTCTGAGGTAACTACAACCGATAGGCAACCATCCCAACTTCTCCAAAACCTCAAATGGCCTGACGTACCTCTGAAAAACCATACCCTGTCTCTTAATCCTATTGTGCCCCAACCTCAGTGTGATATACAGGAAAGCCTGATCAACAACCTCGAACTCTAGAGGTCATCTCCACTGATCAGTATGAGACTTCTGTCATGACTGTGAAATAGACATCCTCTTCTAAATCAACTCGATCTGCAATGTGGTCTCCTGGACAAGGTGAGGTCCCATCATAGCTGCCTCTCCTGCCTCCAGCCAACATAAGGGTGATCGAAATGGCCTATCGTATAAATCCTCACAAGGTGTCATCTGAATAGTTTATTGAAAACAATTCTTATAGGAAAACTCAACAAGAGATATGTGCTTCTCCAAAGAACCTCCAAAATCCAGGATGCATGCACGAAGCATGTCCTCAAGAACCTGAATTTTACACTCAGACTCTCCATCTTTCTAGGGTTGGTAAGCTATACTCAGAAGTACCTACGTACCTGTATCCCTCTGAAGTCCCTTCTAAACTAGATAAGTAAAACGGGCATCCCTGTCTGAAAAAATGGAGTGTGGGACTCCATGAAAACATACAATCTCTAGAATGTACAACCTTCCCAGCTCTTCAACACTGAAGGTATACCTGATTGCTAAGAATTTAGAAACCTTCATGAGTCAGTCAATGAAAACCCATACAACATCATTCCCTTGAGGTGACCTCAGCAATCCTGTCACTAAATCCATCACGACATTATTCAACTTCTACTTGGGAATGGTTAACTACTGAAAAATCCCTACTGGTCTTTGATGCTCCCCCTTCACCTGTTGACAAGTGAAACACCTCATCACGAAACTAGAAACATCTCTCTTCATACCTAGACACTAATACTGAAAATGTAGATCATGAGACATCTTGGTGACAGCAGGATGAATTTCCCAAACTAAGGAATGAAAGTCCCGCATCTGTTCCTCACGTATGTCTGCTGACACCCATATGCGCCAATGAAAACGAAAAATCTAATCCTCTCCTATGGTCCGTCAAGTAATAGGTTCCTCTCCTGACACAATTTTCCGTAGGAATAGGCCATCAAAATATGATAGCTTCCTCATTCTCAATCGATCAAGAAGTGTAGAGGTAACAACTATAAAAGAAAGAAACGTCTTCCCCTACCTATTGTGCAACTCCAAATGCATCTCAGATAACAGATCCATAAACTGCCACTCACTACTATCCTCATGAACTACCTCTATCTGAGTCCTCCTACTTAGTGCATTAGCCACTGCATTGCCTTTCCCAGTTGTATAGGCAAGCTCAAAGTCAATTGACTGAAGGTGCTCAACCTACCTTCACTGTCTCAAATTCAAGTCACACTGAGTGAAGATATACTTGAAGCTTTTTTGGTCGGTGAAAACCACAAAATACTCTCCCAGAATATAATTTCTCTAACAGAACAAGCCATGAACAACAGAAGCCAACTCAAAATCACGTGTTGGGTAATTTCCCTCATGTGGCCTCAACTTCCAAGACCTGTATGCAATGAATTTTTCTTCCTGCATAATCACAGCTCCATATATGATACCTAAAGCATCACAGTACAAAATATATCTCTTTTCTAGATCTAGAAATACTAGTATCGGTGCTGAAGTAAACCTCCATTTCATCTCCTGAAAGAATGACTCATATGAATCACACCACAAGAACTTTTCACCCTTCTAAGTCAGGCTCGTCAGTGGCACTGCTTAGCATGAAAAGATCTGTATGAAACATTTGTAGTATCCAGCCAACCATAGAAAACTCTATTCCTCATAGAAGTTCTTCGGATTCTCCTAGGAAACTACTGTTATAACTTTATCTGGGTCTATTGTTACTCCTATATCTGAGATAACATGACCCAAGAATTGAATTTGACCCATCCAAAAGTGTCATTTTTTGAGCTTAGCATATAACTGATGCTCTCTCAGTGTACTCAGAACAATATTAAGATAGGTATCATGGTTGTGTTGAGTGTGAGAGTACACCAATATATTCTCCACGAATACCACCACAAAATAATCCAAGTATGGATGGAAAACATGGTTCATTAGTGCCACGAAGACCACATCCACGTTTGTGAAACCGAACGGCATAACCACATACTCGTATAGACCATACCTACTCTGGAAGGCTGTTAGAGGTACATAATATGGTCTAACATGCAACTGATGGTAACCAGAGCTCAAGTAAATATTCGAGAACACCCAGTCTCCTTGAAGCTAATCAAAGAGATCATCAATCCTTGGTAGGGGATATCGGTTATTGACCGTCAACTGGTTCAGCTTCTGATAATCCACACAAAGACTGAGGGTACAATCTGCCTTCATCACAAATAGGACAGGTGAACCCCATGGAGTAGTACTCGGTCAAATGAAAACATTTTTTTGCAACTCCTCCAACTGCTTCTGGAGCTCCAAAAACTCTAGTGTAGCCATCCTGTAAGGAGGAATGGACACATATTCCGCTCCTGGAACAAGCTTGATAGAAAATTCCACCTCTCTCTCTGTAGGAAAACATGAAAAGTCCTCTGGGAAGACATCTCTGAAACGATCCACCACTGGTGGAAAGTCTAACTGTGAAGTCCCCTGGTCATCCAGATATAGACTAGAAATCTGGGTAGTAAATTCTCTCAACCCATGATGCTTGAGTCCCGCTCTTCTCGCCTGGACATCCCATTCACCCTTGTGAAGAAATGATCTTCCCTCTAGTGACGTAAAACTCACCCTATGGTTATATCAATCAACCAAATCCTAGAAGGGATCTAAACTGTCCATTCTGAGAATGACATCATAGCCTATCATCTCTAGGACATAAAGGTCCCATAAGAAGTGACACTCAACAACCTCAAGAGGGCACTCTTTGCACTGACATACACTAGTCGTTCTTGTCCCCAACGGTGTGTCCAATGTCAAGACATCGGCATAAGTAAAGATACATATCCCAAGGCTCTCCAAAATAGCAACATATATAAATCTTTGAGATTCCCCTATATGGAAAAGATAAGAAGCTAAAACTGAGACAATTAAGATCGTACCTCAAACTATAGAGGGTCCGAGATCCTACTACTGGTGGGTCTGCTCCACCACAAAATTCTGACCTGCACCGCGGCCCTATGATCTTTCCTGGCCACTCTAGGCTGATCCACCCTATTGTCGCTGGAATCCTGGCGACTGGATATTTCAGCCAAGACCTCTACCTTAGCTTGAACAGATGGAAGAGATCCAGTTCCCAGACTGAGGAGGAACTGAAGGTGTTGCTCCGGAACAAGGAGTCATAGAAGAACCCATGTCACTAACTACTGGTGAAATGGTCTGATAGAAGCACTGAAGATGACCCATATTGATACAATATCGGCACTCCACTGGGTCTCTTGGGAAACGTGGCCTTGTATGCCTACTCTTCCCTCATTGGTAGCACACCACCTAGAAACCATAAGATATATCTCCCCTCCTAATATCTATATGCGTGGAATCCCTATGGAACTTTCTACTATTAGCAGGAGGGATACTAACTCTAGATTCCAAGCCGCACTGGATCAAAACTCCAGAGTCCCTTAGATTTCGCTCTGTGATCAGCACTTGGTTGACTATGAAAGTGATAGAGGTCAACCGGAAAATGTTCACCTTAGATCGAAAGTTGTGCCTCAGACCATACTCAATCTTCCTTGAAAGTAATAACTTATCACCTCTCGAAATAGGCGTAAAGTGTTGCATCACTGTGAAATGAGAAGATTACTACATGCCCGAGAGAGTACCTTTCTCCAGACTCATGAACTCTCGGGATCGATCGGCCCTCAAGGTATCTGGATAGAAGTAGTCATATAATTCACACTGTAACTCTTCCTAAGCCATTATCAGTTGGCGTTCTGCCTATGAGATCACATCCAACCATCTCTTGGCAGAATCCCGAAGCATGTACGTAGCGAGCTTGACCCTTATCCCTGGAGGCATCTCTAGATTCTAAAATTTAAAGAGCATGGATTCTAACCATGACTCTAAATCCTGAGGTCCAACTTCCCCTTTGAAAGTGGGAGGATACTGCTACTGCAACACCCATGTCAACTCAGTCATAGAAGGGAAAAGATGCGGTACTCCTCGGATGGTCGGCATGAACCTCATGAAGCCCTCTTGAAACTATTCATCAGCACCTGTGTCCAGAAAGATGGATGGTGCCAAGACTGGAACTACTGGAGGATCTTCTATAAGTCCTTGATCAGTCATGTCTAGTGTCTGATCATTTCCCTTTAACTGACGTACAACCAGAGGAAGTCACGATGGCATGACTCTGCAAGGTCAAGCACACACCTTAGATCAAGATTATCAAGGACTGAAAAATGAGTGTAAGAAGGTAACAGGAGAAATAAAGCATTCAAGTTTTACTAAACAATACTACACAGCATGTGAAATTACTATATGGAATTTTCCCTTAAGCCTTTCACATGGGTGAGTACTTCTTCCAGAACTGGTCTTGTAACACCCCAAACACACAGTGTGTTGTCCTAACACACAACCAATACTTGAATTTTCTTCCCCTACCCAAGTTCTCATACACATATAGTCCACATAGTTCTCTTTATAAATAAAATACAAGGAATGTTAGTGAAAGAAACTATGTGTACTAGGCGGAAATCGCCAACCTGTGTTGTCAACTACATAGTCAGTTACAAGGTTGATTGTACACGGCGTATTCCGAACAGACACAGTGTGCACTTGGATGTTTTCACTAACCCGTGTTGTTAGTTACATGGCTGGATTTTAGGATCACACTACACAGCGTGTTCAAAACTGACACGGTGTGTATAACTTAAGTTTTTATCCCTCCATGTCCTTAGTCACACGGGCGGACACAGGGTCAACACAACACGGTGTGTTCAACCGGTACACGGCATGTTCCCACAAGAATTTCCCTATCCCGTGTCTCTACCCACACGGTATATGACACAGTTAGAGACTAAACTGCATATATATATGGTACACGGTGTGTACTAAACAAATAAAGTTTCTTCCTGAAAAGAAGAACACATGGAAGGTAGTCAAAACAACATGGCATGTATTATTGGTTTTTTCGGGATAGTAAGCCTCATAAACAACTCCAGAACCCTGAAAAATATGGATATAATCCCTTAATTTCCAAATTTCAATCCTTAATGGCCCATACTCCTCGTGAATCAAATATTTGCATCTTATACATGTTATAAACAATCATAATTGTGCACATCTACCAAATTCTGATCCATGAGGGCCCATAACACCTCAAGAACCAAAGTTTGGAATTCATTCAAAGAAAACCTTACACAACCAGTACCCAATCAAATAGTAGCTATTTTTATCAAGGAATATATCACAACAACTTGTATATCTAGTACAACATCTATAAAAACAACATGCAATCTCTAATGCACCCTAAATTCCATGGCAAAAATGCATGACATGTGATTTCTATCAAGTTATTATATGATGCATGAGATATAATACACTCATCTCATCGGTTTTCAACAAAAATAGAACCTCAATAACATCAAAAATAACCACACAAAACATGTGAATCACTCTAGGTGAAATCATATGAACTGTAAAAATTACAAAACCAAATAAGTTGAAATAAATGAGGTGGATTGGATTTTCTCTATACAAAGGTTAACTACTTCCAGGAATAGCTTATTACCAAGTACCTATTCCTTAATATCCCTATCTATAGGCTCTAAAAAGTAAGTCAAGAGAAAATAATCCCTATGATACCACTTTGTAACATCTCGGTTCCAGAAGCCACCCAGGGGTGCCCCGTACCCGTTTGGCCACATGGCCTCAAGCGCATTTCTTCTAATGCCAGTGGATTCCGACTAGCAGCGAGGGAATTAGGAGTGATAGTTGGGAAACTATGACCTCATTGGTAGAGTAACACAGTAGAAGTAAAACAAATATACAATATAAGAAGTAGTAAAAATACCAAAAAAATGTAAAAATTGGAAGACTGATGAAAAAACAACCAGAGCACATATATATATAAATTATTCTAGATATATATGTCTAGGAAAGAATCCAAATAAATCACAATGTTGTAATACAGTACAAAAAACAAGCACAAAATAAAACAAGTAAACTCATTAACATTGCAAACCTAAGGTTGGTCTTATGCTCTCCAGATCCTCAGCAATCAAGTACCTACAGTAGATGGTCACTTGCCCTTATCTATGCCTACAACAATATAATCTTTTTGGGCCCAAAATCATATCCCAAATAATTTGTGAGACTAAATCCCAGTAGGGAACCTCCAAGAGATCTATTTCTAATAGTTAGTGAATATATGGAAGGTAATAAATAAAAGGAAGTAATAAACAAGGAAGTACTCAGCAGTAACCAATTCATAGTTTTACATATTCAGTTTCATATATCAAGCAACATCTAATCAAATCTATAAAACAAAAACAGGTAACCCTATGGAAAGTAATCACAACCTACCCCATCTGGACCTACCTAGAAACACAAACAAACAGCTAACACAAAAGGTAACCCTCTGGGAAGTACCCACAGCCTAACGCCTCTGGTTCAACCAAAAATTGCAAGCAAACCTCTGGGAAGCATACTCATTCTACACCTCTAGTTTAGATTAAGCATAGACTCTCTGAGGAAGCAATCACCATCATTTCCTCCTATAGTCCCATATCGATAACTAAAGGTGCTCTGGAGAAGAACTTACGTCACATTCCACATGTGGCCCACATTGAGGAACTATAGACACTCTGAGGAAGCACTTACATTAATTACCCCTATGGTCTCGCATCGTAACAGTAAAACAGACACTCTGGAGAAGCCCTTATGTCCATTCTCCCTATGGTCTACTACACCAGATTCTCACGGCCCTGTGTAAGTAAATCAAGCATAGCAGCGTGTATTGGCCAAAGTAAACCTCAATAACTACTTGGTTAAACAGTCTATAGCATAACTGCATGTCAAAGAAACAGTCACACTATCCTATAATACTATGCATGGGTAAAACAAGGCAGCCTAACAGGCTAAGCAGTACCAAAAGGTCATAACTAAAACATGCATGGAAAACCCCCTTCAAGGCATAGAAAAACAACCCTATTCACATTCAATTAACCTCTATTCAAGCATACAAGCATAGAAGGAAATTATTAAGGCTAAAAAGGTAAACATGCAGTACCCTGTTCAGAGGTATTGGGAACTTATGCTAATACATCTCAAAGACATTCAACGAAAAGGCACAAACCACCTACCTCGGTTATGTAGGATCGATATATGTGAACGTCGATCCATGAATCGACCAAGAACACCAAAGATCTACAAAAATGTCTAAAATGTTCAATCGATGATGACATGATAAAAATGAGGAATCAGAAAATGAACTCTAGAAGAAGGAAGATATTACTGAGGCAATCCCAATGCAATCGACGACAATTGATTCGGAGAACAAATGCTCACTCTGGGGGGCTCAGAGAAGATTTGAAGTTGTACGGGTTCTCTAGGATGAACCAGACCTAGAAGTAGGGTGTTCTGGCAATTAGACGTGACCCCAGTGCGTTTAATCCATAGAAAAAAAGTATACGGTGTGTAATTTATAAGTTTATGTAATGTAATTTACAAGTACATAGCGTGTACTTGCCTTCATCGGCCCCTACATTAAGCAGTCTCCAGGTCACCTCACACGTCTGTGTGCATGGCTGCTACACGGCCAGCACCCGGCTACCGGTGGTAACCGAGTACACGGCGTGTACTTCAAAAATTTCCATAAAATCCATTTTCCTCAAAAACAACCAGAAGAGAAATACAAACCTGAAAAGAAGATTCAGGTTCTTAAATTTATGTAGCACTTATAATTAACTTTTATCATCATCAAGTAAACTCATGTGTCTTGTGCAATTTACACAACATTTCCACATCAAAATAATGCTTGAGGTATATTTCCTTCGAATCTACCTTTTATTATTTTGAAACTTATATCAACCATTTATGGAATCACTTCCTCCACATTAGAACACACTAAGATTTTGTGAAATATTTTTTGAATGAATTTAATCTTTTTTATATTTTTTTGTCACACACAACACTAAGTTTAACCCATTTTACATGCAACACCAAATTTAAACAAAACATAACATATTTTTAAAATAATATTATTTAATATCAAATTTTTCATATAATAGTTTGAATGGGAGGTATGAATATAAATATCTAAATTATAAAAATATATGGTTTAAAAATGTATATACATTGAATTATTTAGTTCCCAACTAATTATAAATTAGAATTAATAGCATTTTAAAATAAAGGAAATATTCTTCTAAAAAACTATTTTTATATAAACAAACATGTTGTTCCTTGATAAATTAAATAAAGAAATTTTATTAAATTATTTTAATGAAATTTATATATTTTATATTAAATAAAATTTTCAAAATCCAAATTATTTTTTTTCTAAATAAGAGTTAAGAATAAATCCAATTTTATGCTTTAAATTGTATTATTCTAAAAAGTAGTTTTTTGGCCTTTGGAGAATGATTATTAAAATTAATTTTTTACATATTTAGGAATTTAATTTGATTAAATAAACATATTTTTGAAATAATCATGTCAAAATTATCTTTTTTTTTATTTTTTGGGTCTCTTTAAAAATATTACATTTTTATGAATAGTGGAAAATATTGAATCTTAATTGAAAACTCCCTTTTTGTTAAAGTAATTTCTAATGAATATTTATATTATTAATTGGTTTTAAACTAAATTTTTTTAAATTTTATATAAATTATTAATATTTAGGTCATTGGAATATTTTTTATGTTGAATTTTTAAATAAAAACATTATAACCATGTGAATATTTTCTCTTTAAACCCCACATTCATTTCGTGTTTGTTGGATTAATTTTAATTATTTTTCCACTTCATTTATATAAATTTGATGAAAATTCATTTAGTTTTTTTAATCATAATTATTTATAATTTATAATAATTTCAACATAGATTTTGAACAAAAAAAATAGTTAAATAGTAAAAAATATTTTCCATAGTTAAGGTAAAAATGGATTTTATAGAGTTTAACTAATATGATAAGGGTTAAAATGATGTAAAATTTCTTACAACACCAATTGGATGGCCATAATATGAATTTAAATCTTATAGGTTCTATAATTCCCCATTTTGGAGGATTTTTGTATGTTGAAAATGTGGATCTGATTAAATCATTTCAAAAAAACTTACAAGTGTCTCACTCATCTCAATTATAAAAGCTCTTCATCTATCCTATCTTCTTCACACATTAAAACAGTTTTTTACATTAAATCCCAACCCAAATAACATCCAAAATTCCCTCATCTCATCATATTATCCCTATTTTTGAAATAAATCCAACTAAGGAAGGGTTTTGTTGGAATCCAATGGAGGATACCTGACGCACGCCTGTCGTAGGGCGTGGCAAAACAACTATTTCCTAAGTTAAAATGTAGTTAAGTGGTTGACCTAGGATGTCTCTTGAAGAGGAGTGCACACAAAACGGGTTGTCACTTTAAAACGGGGGTAAAAAATGTTATGAAAGGAAATTTGAAATTCAAATGATTGAAAAACTACGAAATTAAAAAGGGTGATTAGGTCAGGGTCGGTTTCCTAATTATAATGCTATACTTGTTCAATTTAATTCAAACCTCTTCTTCTTAGTTGATTAGAGTGAGTTTCCACAATCGTTTCCTCTCACTTCCTTGGTGAAATTGTTATTGTGAGAGAAAACCTTACCAAGATCTCGGTTTGGTCAACTCTCCTTCCATGTGTAAAATAGTTGTATTAAATATCCTTAATTTAAATGTTCAATACCTGATCGGGTTTTGTTTGTCCCAAAAATCAAGAACATTCACTACACCTTTTACACGTACTGACGATCGTCGAGTACTTCACCACTAATTCCTGGTTTATTCCATCGTATATAAACCAGAAATTAGTGGAGGGAGATATTGATTATTTTACCAAGCCAAAAATAAATAACGGAATTAATATTCAAGAACGATCGAACTTGATAATAAAATCCTCTATAATAAATTTAAAACAACTTTGAAGAAGAAAGAAATTTATTCAATTGCGTCCAAGAACTCAAGCATTACAATGTAGAAAACCAACCCTTCCCCAATCACTCCAAAAGTTTACCCCACCATGGTAAGGGTAATCGAGTTGAATGGGGAAGAAGAAGGAATTAAAAAACTTTGAAAAAGAAAATAAATAAAAAAATAAAACCGAAAAGATCTTCTTCTTGGTGTCCTGGAAGGAATGGGGTGGAGATGGATGCTTTGAGAGGGTGGACCTCTCCTCCTTTTATATCCAGAATGCTTCCCCCGAATGTCGACGCATTTTATCCCCATTAAATGACATCTTCACGCGTTGCTCCCTTCTTTAATGATGTTCATAATTTTCTTGGCCGTGTCCCCTCAACATCTCAGCGGATTTGGACATGTATTCCGAGAGTTATGGCCGTTTTACTATGAGAAATTATTCTGTCCAGTCAGACTCTCCAAAACGAAATCCTCCGGATTAGGTTTCTTTAATGACCCCATAAACGGCCAATTCACTCGGTGCTTCCTTCATAAAAGATTCTCCAAAACCCCTTTCGCGTCCACCGACCGAATTTCACTAGCTTTGGGCCCACATTGGCTGAGTTATGGATCCCACATCAAAACTAGGCAGAACTAAAAACAGTTTTCTTGAGCCAATGTTCGAGCTTCTTTTGAGCTTCCATATGGCCGATTCAGATTTTAGTCCAAATATATTCAATGAAGCCCTGGATTTTTAGAATCTTGAAAAGAATAAATTTTTCAATTTGGATCATTTTAGATAATGTTATGGCCAAACTACCGAAATAATTTAAAACTGTTAAAAATCCAAAATGGCCAATTTTTACTATTCAGCTCAAAATAACATCATTATCAAAAAAATGAAACAATTCATCTTAGAGGAACAATTTTGTGGGTTTAAAATAATTATATTCAATATAAATTAATTGAAAATATTTTCTCTATCAATACCCAAACAAGGTGTAACATTCATCATTAAGAATTTATATTTAATATCTTATTCCATTTCCTTAAATTATTATAAGAAAAAAATGATATAATAAATACAATATATTAAATATACTAATATGTTTTTATTATATGGTAATTACCTATAACCATATACACTTCCATAAAATCATTAATTAAATCATCATTTGTTTGTATGACAGACTACCACCTCATGAA
This sequence comes from Viscum album, assembly GCA_963277665.1. Lineage (NCBI taxonomy): Eukaryota > Viridiplantae > Streptophyta > Magnoliopsida > Santalales > Viscaceae > Viscum > Viscum album. Next base: position 1,370,107,168 of record OY728129.1, read on the forward strand.
CTGATGTCATTTTTCATCCATAAAAACTCCTCATGATTTTTTATGATGATGAATATAAATTATATTTATATACTTATTATAATTGTTATGTCTTTATATATTATATACCTTTTATATTTTCCATTTCATAGGGGGTATGATAATGTCCATTTCTGTATGATGAACTATTATCTCACAAAACGATGTAATTGTTTTTCAAGAACACTTTACATTGAAGAAAATAATGAAATATATCTAATATAAATGAAATATTGATGATATTCATGAACTATTTACCATTATTAATGGATAATATATCATTTTATTTCCTACCTTTTCACTCATGGAAATATTATTACATCTTTAATGTTTGTGTGGATGAATACCTTCATGAAGCGATGTGAATATTAATTTTCATCATCAAACCAATTAATGATATAGGTAGGAATATTTAAAGAAATAAGAATATATTAATGATATTATTATAATTCCTTAATTATAATATATTTCTTACAACCTTTCTATAATGATCATTGAAAAATAAACATGTTAGTCATGCATAGGTATGGCCTACCACCTCCATGATCATAATGTATCTCATTTCTCAAAACCACCATCCATGATTTGTCAAAAAATTATAATTTTTGTATAAATATAATAGTTATTTCATGATTATTATTTTTTATATTATTAAACCATGATCAAATTAAGAGGTATGAAAACAAAAAATCAAAACGTATAAGAAAAAAAAGCAGTTATTATCAAAAAAGTGATTTTAACAAGGAATTGTTGATAAACATGTAATAAATGGTCAAAATAAATAATATATGGTATTATATATATAATTATTCTACTCTAATATAATTATAAAAATCATATATTTATTATACAGTAGATGTGAACAAGTATTAAGGATGTTTAGACTTACGGTAATAGATTTCTACCTCACATTTTACTTATATGAGACAAATACCATATTCACCACCTATTTTTAGGGGATGTATATATTAACCATGAATTTGTTTTATGATTATTATACTTAAAATTATTCATATTTACATAACAATTTAAAAATCACTATTTCATGGTGTTTCCTGTTCAAAAGTTACCAAAGTGGTAAGGGATTTCTTTCCACTTTTTTCCTTCTTTGAGACATGTATTATGTTACGGACTTATATTCTATTGAAAGGTGTATGTATCCCAATTAACTAAAAATGTCATTAATTTATTTGTCTACTTGATATATTATTTTTATTTTATTCATTCAAGGGTATTATGTTTCAAAGTTGTGTAAGTGTTAAAAAATTTATGTTATAATTTCATCATTTATAGGTAGTGTTAATGATTATATTTCTGATGATATAATCATAGGATCCATCTCTCAATAAAGTAACATATTTTATTTTCCCCTAATTATTTCATAAGAATACATGAATTACCTTTATTTTACTCTCTTTATATACTCAAGAGATAAAATGTAATGCTTTTAATAAAAAACATCTTTTTGGTCAAAAACCCTTTTTCATCCAAAATCGTGTTTTCTATGAATTTTTTTTCAAAAATGTATTTAAATTTATTAAAATGTATTATTAAAGAAATTTTCACCCATGTTTAAAATTTTGAAAACATTTTTGAAAGAAATATTCATGTTTTGTTTCAAAAATAATGCCTGTTTTTATTTTACAAAAAAATGTTAATGGAATATTTTTTAATCATGTTCAAAATGAAAAAAAAATTTCCACCATCATTACCTTTATATAGTTTGAAGCATCTATCAAAATTATTCATACTTACTTTAAAATAAAAGTATTTTCCAAAGGTTTTGTGTTTTAAAAAGTTTTTTTAAAGAGGAAATGATATCTTCCTCAAGAAATGTTTTCAATCATTTTTAAATCATCTAAAATATGTTTTTAATGTGATTTTAAAAGAAAAGGATTTTAAAAATGTTTTATATATTGAGAAATGATTTACAATGAATGGTTATTTTTTATGGAATTTAATAAATGATATTTCAAAATCCTTATCCATCTAATATGACACACTTTTTTATAAATTATACTTTACTTTTGATATAAACTATGTATATTATTCTTATTCTTTCTCTTAAATGTTTATGTTTATGATGAAAAGATGTTCGTGAAACTTGATTCTCTATTTTGAGTTATAACATGAAAAATTTCTTATGAAACCCTCTTATTTTCAAGGGATATACTATAATGTAATAATGAAATGATTATCAAACCTACTAAATTTCTAAAAATTATGATACAATGAAATGTTTATGTGACTTTTTTAGTTTCATGGAATATGATATGATGAATTTTTATGAACTTATGGAACAAATATGTATGATTAAAATTATGTGATGGTGGTTACATTATAATAAAGGATGGTGGTTATGTTTTAACCAAGTAATGCGGTTACATTTTAAAAAAATTGTGGGACCTATATCTCCCTCCAATGCATTGGGTAATGATTTATATCTCATGAGATATATAGGACTAGAATAGTTAGTTACCATGGTTTAATAAGTGAATTATTATACAGTGATGGAATTGGGAGTGAACCTTGACTACTATGATTGATTTGGGAGTGAATCTTTTATACTATGAGAAAATGGAGTTCACTAGGGATGGTAGTGTTTCCTACTTAGGAGGTGTATCCATCCATAGAGTGCCCTTATATTTTTTGGAATTGATCTCAGACTACCAAGGAAATGATTTTTCAATTTTTATGTGTGTGTCAAAATTCAATATCATATTCCAAATTTATGATCTCATAGATAATATTATATGATTATCTTATGATCCATGTCTCAGAAACTACCAAACATTATTCTATGACACAGTATTATGATCATTGATAAGTGTTTTATTTTGAAATGTTATGAACATGTTCTCATATCCTTATCTATATGATATTATTATGTATCTCTTTTTTTACCTTTATTGAGAATCTAATCACATCCTTTGTTATGTTTCATTTCCCCTAGTTATGAAGAAAGGTTTTAATTATGTTTAATAAAACAGAAAATCATTACGATATATTTTAAAGTTATTTTATGACTTAAGAATAATTTTTTCATGTTCCAAATGGAACTAAAATATTATGGTCCTAAGGTGTTTTTTTGAATAATTTAATAAATATTTACATAAAAAGATGTAATATTAATGTATTATAATCCATCATCATTATATTTGGAATCAAAGTAATTGTTTTTTTATATTTTGGGAAGTATGATGGGAACAAATAGTGAGATCCCAATGCATATTTCTAATCAAGGGTATAGGGTTGTCTCTTAGTATAAGTCTTAGGATGGGTCAATGTATAAGAAAATGTACAAGTTTTTAGATAAATAATAGAGAAAGTGGGTTCAATGAAATTAAATCCATATCCTGATATTACAGTTGGATGTCTATATTTAACAGAGGTACCTAGGGGTAGTAATATTAAAGAGGGTATATTGGGATAGACTCAGTTGTCACTAAAGATATGCCTTTTTCATCACATGGTTTGACACTCTTTATTGATATGATTTGAAAATTTAGAAACTCTTTATGAACTATATGTAAGGATTTAAATTAACAATGACTATCAATGGACTAGGATAAACCATGGGTTTCATATATTAAAATGATTTTGTCTTGGTTTAGAACTCCCCAATAATTTTTAGACTATGTGATTTTCCACTATAATGAGTATTGCTAACTCTATGCTTTATGATTTTAGTTATGTATCAAACTAGAATGAACTAGGTTAATAGTGAATTTTATAGACTATTTAATTATTAGAATCCAAATGGGATGATTACTTGAGTAAATGATATTGTCATTATACCTCATAAATTTTCATGGAGCGTGATTAAAAATGTTTTCCATAACAAACTATTGGACTAATCAAAGAAGAGAATGATGGATTTCACTAGGATTTTGGGAAATGGAAACCATTGAGAAAATAAGGTTAGGTTTCTTATATGTCAATAGTGTTCAAAGAAGCACTTCATGTAATGTCTCATAGGAATGTAAATATGTTTTGAGTGTTTAAAATAAGGACAAAAATAGAGTAATTATTAGAGGAAAGATGAAAACTTTTTTAAATGAAATGAATGAGAATAATGGTATCTCTAATGTATCCTTAAATGTTAAATATTTCAGACATGTAAAGTATGGTAATTATGCATATTGATGTCCTAATATAAGAGATATTTAAGAGAATAAGCATGGTTTTATGATTAATCGTTATACTTCTGATGATGAAAAAACTAATAATGATATATGATGGGTATGTGTTGTTCGAACATTTCATGTTATATATAATAAGAATGGTTAAAATGAGTTTGATGAATGTTATGACATGATTTATATTTCATATCGATACAGTGATTTATTAAAGACTAAGATGATGAATACTAGTTAATGGTTTGATAATGAAGTGTATTGAATGAAGTATTATTGTATTTTAATTCAAGTATTATGTTATATGAATCCTGAAATGTATAATTAATGTTTAGTATAAGTTTTTTTGTGTGTTTTTAAAAATATTTTAAATTGTATTGATGGACTGGAAAAGTGGTTTAATGGTAAGGTGATATTTTCATAAAGAGAATATAACCCTTAATATGTTCTTGATGTTGAGATAATGATGATGGGATAAAGAGATGTGGGATATGAATATGAATTAATTAATCATTTTAATATTTATCAAAATTAAATATCCAGAATTAACCTTTTTTAACAAGATATAGATGGAATGACTTATTATTATTTCATGGGTATTATTTATTGATTCATACAAGAAAAAAAATTACCTCTTAGAGTTTGAGATTAATTAGAACTTGATCAGGGAAAAACCAGAGGATGATATTTTTCCTATAAAATAAAAAGATATCAAATAATTATATTCTCAAATGTTCTCAATATATATGGAAAATGAATTCACCAAAATTAAGATAAGGATATTGAAATAAATAAATTTTAGGTTATCATCATTTTTTATGATATCAGTGTCCTTTTTCTTTTATCTTTGGTTTATGGATTTTTTATTGTTAATATTCTCCATATCACCCACTTTCTTGACATAAATATTCTATATCACAATTCATCAATATATGGGTGTTAGGTTTCTCCTCTATCTCCATGTTCTCACTTCCCACCAATTTTCTCCAATTTGAAAATATAGTACGTGTTTTCCCAGATGAATTTTGCACATTCCAATGTCATTTTCAAGAGGATGGTTTATTATCCCTTTTTATGATGTGGGTTTCTAGGGAAGAATTTTCAATTACTAAACCACTATTTATCGAGATAAATATCGGGAGAAAAACTCATTTTAAGGGAGGTAGATTGTTACACCATGATATTTTGTGAAATATTTTTTAATAAATTTAATCATTTATATATTTTGTGTTACATGAAACACTGATTTTATCCTCCATTACACACAACACTATGTTTAAACAAAACCTTACATACTATTAAATTATTTATCTTTAATATGATAGTTATCACAAATAAAATGGAATGACGTCTATTAATATGATTTACTAAATTATAAAAATATATCATTTAAAATTGTATATATAATTAATTCATGGGTGTGCAATTATTTATAAATGAAAATAAACACCACTTTCAAATAATATAATTCTTCTTATAAAAAATATTTTTTATGCACACAAAATATTTTTCCATAATAAATAAAAGTAATAAAATTTAGAAAATTATTTTATTGAAAGTTATATATCATATATTAAATAAAATTTTTAACAATCATCTTATGTGTTTTTAGACACTAGATTAGAGTAAATCCAATTTCATGCTTATTACTCAATTTTTTAAAAAATAATTTTTGACGCCTTTGGAACCTATATTTGATAATTAATTTTAACCAATTTAAGAAAATTAACTTCACAAAATAAAAAAACCTAATAATTATTTCAAACTTTTCAAAAGGTAAAATTTTAATATTTTTTTCAAAAGATTAAATTTTTTATAAATAGTGATAAATATAGAATTTTAATTCAAAAGTACATTTTCTTTTAAATAATTTTTAATGTTAAGTTATATTTTAAATAAGATTAAAAGTAAAATTGGTTCAATTTTATATTAATTAATTTAATTTATATAATTTAAATAATTTAAAATTTGAATTTTAATTATAAAATATTATAAACTTTTGAACATTTTCCCTTTGAAAACATGCTTCCTCGCTACATCTACTGGATTAATTTTAAATTAAATTTATACCCATTTTGGATTCTCCTTTCAGGATAAAAACAATGGATTGATTGAATATTTTCAAACAATTACAAGTGTGCCACTCACCTCAATTAATAAAGGACACCACCTATCCTCACTTATCCACACCATAAAACCCTTTTATTTAATTAATTGCCTTATCAAATCACTTTCAATGTACCCTAATCACATCGTATAATCATTATATTTACATAAAACCAACAGAGTATAGATTTTGATGTAAATCCAAGGAGGATACACGAGGAAGTGGTAACGTGCATCAAAGTGTGTTTTTTTATTTATTCCTACACTTCCATAATTTATTATTATAAAATTATCAAATAATTTAATATGTATATTAAATATACTAATTTTTTTATGCTATTTTAATAACCTAGAACCATCTCCACATCTAAAAATGGGTTTAAAATAATCTTTTGTGTGTGTGGACAACTGCCGCCTCATGAACTGATGTCATTAATTTTTTCATTAAGACCTCTATGAGTTTGGAATGATTATAGATATAAAGTATATATATAGTATTTAAAAAATAATATTCCTATGAATTTATTATATCATATATAAATTTTTTCATTCCATTCAATAGGGGATATGATAACATCACTCGTGTGAGTGGTGGAAAACCCTGTAACAAAATGATGTGATTCTTTTTTCACTACCACTTAAAATTCATATAATAAGGATAACTTTATGTGATATACAAGACATTATTACAATATTAATTACATATTTATCATTATTAATGGTTATTATATTGTATTATTTCTTAAATTTTCACTCATTGAAAGATGATAACACCGTTTGTGTACATTTGGATATCAACCTTCACAAAGCAATGTGAATCTCTATTCTCATCACCAAACCACATGGATTATAAGTATAATAATATTTAATGAAATATTATTTAATTTATTATATCAATATAATTTTGTAAATATAATATATTTCTTACTACTTTTCAACAATTATCATTGAAAAATGGATATGGTACTCATGCATATGTATGACCTACTGTTTCCATCATCGTAATGTACTTCATTTCTCAACGCTATATATCATGATTGATCCTAAATTTATAATTTATATATAAATATTAAATTATTTTATTATAATTATTCCATATATTTTTAATCCATGATCAAAATGAGAGGACTGAAAATAAAAAAATAATATATAGATGAAAAAAGCGGTTATTACGTGAAACATGATTTTAATAAAGAATTGATAATAAATGAGTAAAAAAGGTTCATAAGAAAATAATATATGGTATGATATATATATATATATAATTATTTTCTTATATTATAATTTTTATAGTATTATATTTAATATACAAGTGGTTCGAATGAGTATGAACGAATTCAAGACTTATAGTACAGGATTTACATCTCACATGTACTCTTATGAGACACATTCCATATTCACAACCTTTTTCATTTATGTAATGTATATACTACAAATGAATACATTTTATGATTATTATCATTAAAATTAATTGGATTTACTTATCAATTTTGGGATATATCTTTCATGGGGTTTACAGACCCAATGTTACCAAAGTGGTAAGGTATTTTTGTATAAATTTTCTTACATAGATACATATGTTATGTTATGTACCTATATTTTTTTTATGTGTATATGAATCAATTTTTACATGTAATTTAAATAATTAATTTATTCTCATGATATTTTATGTTTTATTTTATGTTATTCCGTCAATGGGATTACATTTAAAACTTACCAAAGTGATAAATATTTTATGTTACAGTAACAACATTTATTGGTATTGTTTATGAAAATTTTTCTTATGATTGAATATCATGATCCATATATAATGAAACTCACGTATTTTCTTATCCTCTTGTTATTTCATGATTATACATGATTTCCATTCATTTTCCCCTATATACCTAAGTGTTCAATAAGAATGTTTTTAAGAAAAATCATCATTTTGGTTGAAACCCCTCTTTCTTCCAAATCAATGTTTTCTAAAAAAATTAAAAAATGTTTCAAACATTTTTCCAAAGTTTAAATAAATAAAGTTTTTACCCATATTTTGATTTTTACAAATTGTTTTTAAAAGGGATCTTTATTTCATTTTCCAAAATTATTTCTGTTTTATTTTTACGGAATATGTGAAAGGAATATCTAATTTAAAATTTATGGAAAGAATGTAATATCCCAACATCTTGGACACTATTTTATTTGAAAATCACTTCATAAATTTTAATGGGTTTTATAAAATATAAGTATTTTTAGAAAAATTTATGTTTTTAAATATTTTTTTAAGTGGAAAGGATATTTTCCTTAATAAAATTTAAATAACTATTAATGATTCCTTTATAAATTGTCAATGTTATATTCAAAAAAATTATTTTGAAAATGTTTTATGTTTTAAAAATTTTTTTAACAAAAAGTTTAATTTCTATAATAAAACTTACAAGTGATATTCCAAAATTCTTCTCGGTTTTCTATTTCATATATGCTATCAATAATATTTTTCTTTTTTAAAACCTTATGGAGTTAGATTCTACCCCCTTCCAAATAAAATGCATCCTCACAATTTGTTCTTGATCTCGATAATTGAGGAATGGAAATTTAAAAATAAAATTTTTCAATACCAAATCATTATATGGTTTAACAAAACATCATGTTTATTGGAGATAAAGGAAAGTATTAAATTCATCCAGAATAATACATAACTAGGTTTTTAATAAGTAAAAAATTAGTGCAAAGTGAAAATATGGAAATGGATGAAAAGAATAATACCAAAATAATGATGCAAAGTGACAAAGATCATTGATAATAAAAAATTGAATTATCATGAGATATTAAACACCCACAAAAACATAAACACAAGAGATCTAAAAAGGGACATCAATTTATCATAAATGAATGTAATGGGGTAGAAATATAATTTCAATTTCATCTAACTATACTGGGGGAATTATATAGAATTTTGAATAATAATATAAGAAAAATATACTACCTTGAAAAGAATAATTTCATCCTTTAATAAACTTCTATGACAATATCATCTCATGATCCAAAAAAAAGCATTTTGAAGATAAAATATTTTTATTTCAGAAACACTAAAATCAGATTCCAAAAGGATCATAGAAATCTATATAGGGATGAAAATATATTTATCCTATCTTTATATAGTAATCTATACAAAAATGGATAGTACAAGTTCATATAATTCAAATAATTAATAAAACATCATAAGATGAAATATGTATTTAATATCCAAAGCCTCGACAATAACACCCAGATTTTAAATTAGTTAATTTGAATAATAACTAACCTAAAAATGATTCTATATATTATTGAATAAGGTTGAAAGGAATTATTTGAATGATTTGATCACATATTCATCCAATTAAAATCATTCACTCCTAATTTCACTTACCTAAATGTATATTACCTAATAATATATGATAATCATTTCAAAATATAACATGAAAAACAATAAATCCATCTTTCCTTCACATTCTTCTCCATACATGCTTTCTATAGACTCCATCCTTATCCTATTTGGTGAGTTCTAGAGTTTCATAAGGCATATATTTTTAATAATATATCCTCATAAAATATTATGATTAATCACAACATCATTCACATCAGTCATCATCCCATTTGGTTTCTCAGAATCAACACAATTTCTACCACATTTAGAGTTAACATAATTCTTCTTTATTCCAACCATTGAATAAATATATCATGGTGTGAAAAACAATAATAATAATTATAAAATATCATTTAATGTTTTAATAAATCATTACAATTTATATTAAATCTATGAAACCATAGGTTTAAACTGAAGGTTTCAGGCTTAGTGGAAGCATGGTTGGGACGACACACAACATTGATTTTTAACATGATCAATGATTATTCTGGGATAAATACAACAGTAAATTCCAGTCTCCACGGAATATAATAAATGATTTATGTAAATAATAAAGAGGCTTGAAACCTTAAGTGAGGATCGTGAATATCATTCTTACAATTAATTTATTTTATTTTATAAATAATAATAATACTTGTATCTTTGGTATTTTACTTCGTTGATGATGTTGATCATCTGGAATGACCCTTATGAATTATCTCATTTTTCATTTAAGGATCCAAACTATAATCCATCAAGTGGTGATCCACATGTTCTCTAATGGTTTTCGACAAACATCGCTCATTCTCCGGGTGCAAGCGTGGTGAAGCAAGTGTCTTGTGTTGGTTGTTCTTGATCGCTTGTTCATTGGACTTGAAGAACGTCTCTCATTATTGGGAGAGGAGAGAAGTGGATTTGAGAGAGAAATTGTTTGGCTCAAAAATTATCAATTCACCAGGAATGTGGTGTGTTGTATGGCACAATTGGCATACTTGTCTATTTATATACATGGAATTTCCATTACAATATTTAATTGCATAGAAAAAATTAAATACATTCATGAACATAGAGAAAACTCATGCTCATAACAATAATACCGCTTCATTAATCATAGTTCCCCAACTTCTAAAAAAACGGAATTATAAAATAAAATTCTGCATCACAAAATAATAGTAGTTTCATTTATATTTTAACTTATGAAAACTAGTTAAATAATTATTTACTATCTTACAAATAATTATTTTACTACCGGACCGACCTTGGTCTTCTCAAACTCAACTTCCATTTATTAAACACCTAAATAAATAAATAAATAATTTATTCCCTTAAAAATATTTTATTTACAAACTATTAAATAAATATTTATTAAATGTTTAATAAAATAAATAAATATATTGAATTTAATTTATGAAATCATTTTAAATTGAATTAAATTATTCCATGGTCTTAGAATAATATTTATTTCATTAATTAAATTCATATATAATTTAACTAAGACCAACAAAAACACTTAATGTGTGAACATCTATGATTATTTCTCGTTGTCATTAGGCGGCCTTGCTTAAAGTCTAATAGTACTGTCTAGCAACGGGTCAGGGCACCCAAGATAAAGAACATAATGTTTCAAAAACAACATCCACATATGAATTCTCACTTTGTAATATAATCACATTGTCGTAATATCTCATCAAGCAGGGTTCATGATAGTGTCATCAAATTTTATGCTTGATATTTCATTCTTTGACTACCTGAAATAAACCCATTGTAACACCGTGGCAATGGAATTTGGCATGACGGTTCTATTTCAATCAAATGAATGAGATATCAACTTCCATAAATGGAACGGAAAAATCCTTCCTCAACTTATCCAGTAATAACATGCCACTCAAGACACACCCAACATACCCTACTTCCTGCCAACTGTCTGCGTGATAGTTTTCATCGGTAAATCAAAGTTTGTGAGTCATGACACGTATTAATGATAATCTTAAATTATAAAGATCATTATACATGCACACAAATATAAATATATGATGACACTAAAACATGTGTAATTCCTACTAGTGGGTCTATTCTCATAATCTATTATCTTGGAGATTACCAAGTGTAAACAACATGATAGGAAGTCTCATCTTCTTACAAGTACTCACACCTAATGGTCGGCTTTCTATGTGTGCCATCATAGTATGTCCTCTAACCACAAAACTACATTTAAGAATATTTTTATAGCATTTCAAGGTTCTCATCATAGAGGGAAACTTCCATGACCTTATAATTGCAACAAATACTCTCGAAAATTATTACATCATATTCATGCATAACAATGAACAATATGTAATAATACATTAAATATCCACCTAATCAAAGTAAAAACTGTTGGTTCTAGGGCACCAACTCTTAAAAACTACCACTTGTACTAGATCCAACGTCCTACGAATTTTAGTCTGCTAGACCTCACCTGATGATCATATTTCTACTGAGTCAATTCTTTCATCAAGGGGTCTTCTAGTTGTCTTTCGTGGAAATACTGCTCACTGCAACTTCACCTCTCTGAGAAAAATATCTCCAGAGACGATAATTTCAAAGTATGTGCTTCGTCCGATGATGTGACATTTGCTATTTTCCGAGAGCCACTGTTGCAGTATTACCATAGTACAATGTGATGGTATCTTTACTCCTAGGTATCACAACTAGCTCTTAGAAGAAGCATCACATCCAAACTGCTTATTTAGCTACCTAAGAAGCTAAGATATATTGGGACTCTACTGTAGAATCTGCGACAACACTCTTCTTTGATCTCTTCTGGCTCATTACACCACCATTTAAAGAAAAGATGTATCCCATTTGTGACTTCCAGTAATCTTGATCTATCTGGAAACTAGAATATGCATATCCTTTGATGACTAGTTACTCATCTCCTACATGAACTAGGAACATATCCTTAGTACACCTCAGATACTTTAGGATAGTCTTGACTACCATCCAATGGTGGTCATCTGGGTCAGATTGATATCTACCTACCGCACTCAATGCATAGACAACATCAAGCCTAGTACATAGCATGGCATACAGGAGTAGCCCCATCACTGATGCATATGGGGTCCTTGCCATTATCTTTCTTTACTCATGTGTGTGAGAACACATTTTCTTGGAAATATGAATGTCATGTGACGCTAGAAATAATCCCCTCTTTGATTGTTCCATACTGAATCACATCAGTATCTTATCAATGTATGCACTTTGACTTAGGCTAGGTAATCCCTCGGATCTATCACGGTTGATATTGATCCCCAGAATATATATTACCTTTCCCAAGTTCTTTATAGAGAATCATTAATTCAACCATTCCTTAAGAGATTGTAAGACTGGTATCTCGTTTCCAATAAGTAATGTGTCATCAACATATACTTTTACGAAAATGACTGCACTCCCACTAAACTGTTTGTATACACAATGTTCACATTAATTCTTGATAAAACGAAATTCATTTAAGGATTCATCAAAACGAATTTTACATGACTTGGATGCATTCTTTAATCCATAAATGGATTTCTACAACTGGCATGCCTTATTGGAATCCTTTGGAGTCACAAACCCTTCAGGTTGTATCATGTAGACTTCTCCTTGAAGGTTACCATTAAGGAATGCTTCGTTGACCTCCATTTTTAAAATCTCATAGTCATGGTTAGCCGCAATGGCTGGTATAATTCTAATAGATTTCAGTATTGCAACTGGTGAGAAGGTTTCATCATAGTCAATTCTCTAATGTTGTTTAAACCCTGTTGCAACCAGTCGTGCCTTATAGGTACTGAATTTCCCTCCCATGTCCAGTTTCTTCTTGAATACCCATATGCAACCAATAGGATTTGCATCAATTGGAGGATCTACCAAAATCTAGAATTTGTTTTGGTACATGGAATCCATTTCAGAATTCATGGCTTCTTGCCCCTTGGAAATGTCTGTTCCACTTACTACTTCCTTCTAGGTTAGTGGATAATTATTATCAACTAATAATGAGTCACCATCCTCATAAATGAGAAAATTGTACCATTATGGTTCTCTAACCTCTCTTGTACTCCTATACATTACTTGTGTCTCTAGAACAGATTCTTCTTCCATGGGGCATTGTAGAATCTGTTCTGGTACCAACTTTTGTGTACCTTGAGCCTCAACTTCATCGAAGTCTATTTTTCTCCCAGTATCTCTTTTAGAGATGTGCTCACTCTCAAGGAATGTGGCATGTCTTTACACTATAACCTTTTTTCATAGGGGTTGTATAGGTAATATCTCCTTGTTTCCTTGGGTATCCTATAAAAGTTCACATTGTGCCTCAGGGTGCAAGTTTGCTACCTGAAGAGGCCTTAATAAATTCTTCACTACCCCACACATGAAAATAAGATAACATGGCTTTTATTCCACTCCATAACTCATATAAAATTACATTTATCAATTTATTTGGTATATGGTTTGTTATTTTTGATTTTGTTTGTAACGTATACCCCTAAAAGGATAATGGAAGACTTGCATGACTCGTCATTGATCTTACCATGTCCAACAAGTTGGGGTTTCTCCTTTTTCTTAAACCATTCAATTGAGATGTGTAAGGAGGAGAGAGTTGGGATTGGATCCCAAACTCTCGTATGTAATCAATAAAGTCCTGATTAAGATATTCCCCACCATGGTCTGAGCGGAGTTTATTAATCTTCTTACCATGATGTTTCTCAAATTCATTCTTGTATTCCCTGAACTTATCAAAGGAATCTGACTTATATCTAATTAAGTAGATATATCCATATCTACTAAAATCATCAGTAAAAGTTATGATGTATGAGTATCCACCCATTTCTTCTATCGAAAATGTTCCTCACAAATCAGTATGAACCAATTCAGAATCTCTTTAGCCCTTTCACCTTTCCCACCAAATGGGGCTTTGGTCATCTTCCCTTTTAATCATACAATACATACACCAAGTGGTTTTAGTTCAAAATAATCTAAATATCCATCTTGATGTGTCTTTTTCAATAATTTATCATTTACATGACCTAGCCTATGATGCCAAATTTGGGTGTGGTATGAGTCATATGAAGCATCTTTTTCATTGATTTCCATTACTTGTTTTGTGTAATCCAACACATAAAGTCTATTTTATAAATGTGCACTACCAAAACAAATACTATCTTTATAAAAGAGGAAACATTCATTTCCAAACATGAAAACAAATCAATTTATATCTAGTTTGTTTATAGAAGTTATGTTTTTGGTTACATAAGGCACAAAAAAAAGACATGTTAACACCAAGATCATCCTAGTTGGAAACGTGCGGTGGTAGTCCCCAACAGATACAACAGTAAGTCTGGCTCGGTTGGCTGCTCCAAGATCTACCTCCCCTCGATCAATCTTCCTGAATCTACTAGGTTCTTGTATTTGGATAAACTTTTAAGCACCAAATGATGTATCTAATACCCAATTTGTAGAAACAGATAGATTTTATTCAATAAAAAATTCACCTGAAGCGTCCCCTTGCTTCTTACGCTGGGTGCATTTCTTCTTCCAGTGGCCCTTCTTGCCACATGAGAAACAAAAAGCCTCATATTTTCTTACCTCCCCTTTGATCTTCCTTTTATTGGAAGTCCATGAAGAATATTTGGGATTAACACTCTTCACCTTCCTTTTCCTCTTATTAACCATAAGTACATAAATCTTTTCACGCTTTATATCTTTGTCCACTAGGATAATGATGATTAGAAGATCAGATAGAGACGTTTCAATGTTGTTCAAATTGAAATTGACAACAAAGTTAGAGGATATTTAAGGGAGTGATGCAAGAATGAGATCGGTGCCCAATTATTCAGGGAGTTTAAACCCTATAACCTCTAGGCGCTCAATGTAGCCAATGATCTTGACTACATGAGGCCCAACTGGGGAACCTTATCTAAGCTTACTCTAAAAGAGTGCCTTAGAGATCTCAAACATTTCATGTCTTGCTCTCTCCAAATGAAGACAATGGAGGTGATCGAGCATTCTATAAGCATCCATGTTTTCGTGAGACTTCATGATCTCACTAGACATTGATGATAACATCAAACATTGAATGTCGACTGCATCTTTCATATGTTTCTCATAGACCAATAAATACTCATCACTCGCCCCATTGGCAGGCAGATTAGGTAATGTTGACTCCATCATGTAAGAATTTCGTTCATGGCATAGGATAACCAAAAAGTGTCTAAAACATTCCTAGAAGTTACTGTCAGTTAGGATGTTGTCTTTATCTAGAATTGTTCGTAGGGATAGTGTGGTTGACAATCTTTTTATTTTTATTCTATAATTAAAAGACCAGATAATTAGTACTTTCTTGATTACACTTTATGAGAAATAATAAATTTTATTAAGTCCCCCATTATTTTATCAAGTCCCAATGGTCCTCACCTTTGAACTTAGAATATCCAATTTCCATGACATTCTAGTGTAAAGGATTAACATTCCCCTTATCATAACCCCAACAAGGGTTGGTCAATCTATTAGAAGGCATTTACGTAGGTAGGTCATTGCCAACAGTGGGCTTGCAGCTCCTTGATCTGTTGAGTGGACTCCTCAATCCTGAAATCATGAATTTGATTTTCCTCAACTCTTGCCTCCAATATTACACCATTTCTAAAATGGGATACTACTCTTGATGTAATATGGTCAAGTCAACTCAAAAACGTTCATTAGGGATTCCTATATATAATTATGTGTCTCAAAAAGGGTTGGTCAAACATGTAGTTTTATTGAGTTTTTTCCTTAATTAAGAAATGGAAGGCTTGGTCTGACTTAATATTTTATTTGAGGGATTTTTATCTCTTATGCATGAATTTATTATTATGACATTCTTTTTGTTATTAGGTGGAACATAATTAAGTGATTAACCATGTCTTGATAATATTTACGCATAAGTCTAGTTTATTTTAGTTCTATATTGAATGCTTGTTAATTAATTATGTGATAGTAACAACACATTCATAGGATAAACCATGAAAATTATAGAAATAAAATAAAGTAAAATGCATGATCATGATCCTTTATAATGGTTAATTTACCTAGTGATTGATAAACTAATCATTTCCTAGGGGAGGAACACCTTGAACCTTTTAGGTTTGTGATTTCAACTTCCACATGTCGCCCTCTATATCTCTTTGGATTGGTTTTTTCTTGGATTCAGATTGAACTACCTCCACTTGATTGGGAGTTCCATCATTACATATTCCCTTTTTTAACTCACATGTTGGTGAGGGGTAAAAGTGGGTTTTACATAAAAGAAACCTTGTCCACGCATGCCCAACATATTAATGAGGAGAAGGATCGTATGACAAAAAATCTAGTTAAAATAAATAAATTAAAACAAACCACCAACATACAAATGACTTGGTCTAGTTCATTATCATCCATACATGTAATGATATTTACGCATAAATAAAACTTGAATTCGATTCTTTAATCGTTCTTGTTTAAGATAAACCACGCTTGAATCAATTAATTATCATCTTTAATTAATCAATCCTTTTATTTTAAATCCTTTTTTGAATTTCCTTGAGATTCTCATACATCATAATTTTAAACAAATAAATTCATTTAAAATTTTCTTTGTACATAACTTGTAACTTAGAGGCAACCCAGTGAATTCCTATTCATAACTACCCAGTGATTAGAAATGAACATCACGTAGATGTTAAATTAAAAACATATATATATAACACCTATCATGTGTTGTGTCTCAGCTTTACACCCAAACGATGGTACACATCTCAAGGGTTTGTATAATATAATAATAAATTTTAATAAATCTGTGTAATTTGGATGAGTACATGACATGTAGTTCCAACTTCCCAGTGTGTACTATTGTTCACTGTCCATCCGATGTACACGCCTAGGGAAACAATGTGTGTGTGTACTTTAGAAATATTAAGAGTAAACGGTGTATCCATTTGGCCACATGCCGTGTAGTTTCTCATTACACGGTCTCCAGCCGGGCTAGCTGTCTACGGAGTACACAGACCAACCCTAACCCAAATGCACTATACGCCGTGTCTATTTGGTCCAAACAGCGTGTAATCTGGAAACCATGTGCCACCTGTTCTTGTTCAACACATAGAGTCATTTAAGACTTATAAAGACTCCAACACACATCTTGGTTTGGTAGACTGGTCTGATGCATTGAAACTTGACTACACATCGTGTACTACCGAATACACGTCGTGTGTTCTGGTGTTGTATAGCTAGGAAACATTGGCACCTCGAGATGAAATAATCTATATTATTTTAATAAAAATTAAAAGAAATGATTGTTTATATAATATGAACAAGAAATGAAGGAGGACGAATAGATCTCAAGATTCATATTTGGATAACAATTGACTTTAATTGAAATAACTAAATTATTAAATTTGTACACTATCAAATACATATTTTAATAATTATAAACTATGATATAACCGCTCTGATACCACTTGAAGGTTCTGGACGTAGCAGAAGCATGGTTGGAAAGGAACCCAAATTTGATTTTTACTAGGATCAATGATTATTTCAGGATCTATACGATGATGATTTCCATTCTTCGCATAATATAATCAAATATTTAGAGAAAGAAGAAAGAGGCTCGGAACCTTTAGAGAGGATCTTGCAAATCTAGTTTATAATTCATTTAATTAATTTCATAAAGAAAAATAATACCTATATCATTGGTATTTTTCTTCATTGATGATGTTTATCTTCCGGAATGACCCTTCTAGAATATTTCGTTTCACTTGTAAGGATCCAAACTAGAATCCCTCTAGCTGGGATCCAAATGTGCTTTAATGGCCTCCAATCGACATCACTTGTTCTCCGGGTGCTAGCATATTGAAGTGAGTGTCTTGTGTCATTTTTTCTTGATCTACTGTTCTTTTTCCATGAACAAAGACTCTCGTTCTTGAGAGAGGAGATAAGAAAAATCAATAGAGAAATTGTTTGGCTCAAGAATTCTCAATTCACCAGGCATGTGGTGTGGTGTACGGAACGATAGGAATACTTGTCTATTTATATACATTGAATTTCTGTTAAAATATTTAATTTCATAGAAACAATTAAATACATTCATGAACTTAGAAAAAACCCATTCCCATAATAATAATACCGTTTTATTATTCATGGTGCCCTAACTTGCAGAAAATGGAATTATAAAATAATATTATGTGTCACAAAATAATAGCAGTGTCATTATTATTTTAACTTGTGCCAACTAGTTAAATAATTATTTACCATATTACAAATAATTATTTTACAACTAGACCAACCTTGGTCCACTTGAACTCCACTTCCATTTATTAAACACCCAAATAAATAAATAAATAAATTATTCTCTTAAATAAATATTTTATTTACAAAATTGTAAATTAATATTTATTAAATGTTAAATAAAATAAATAAATATATTTAATTTAATTTATGTGATCATTTTAACTTGAATAAAATTATTCGAGAGTCTTGATAATAATATTTATTTCATTAATTAAATTCAAATAGAATTTAACCAAGACCCACAAAAAACTTATTGTGTGACCCTCTTGGATTCATTATTTTTCGCATTAGGCAAGCTTGCCTAAAGTCCAAGAGTACATACTAGTAACGGATCCAGGCACCCAAGAGAAAGAACGTAAAGTTACAACAACAACATCCACATACTAACCTTCACTATGTAATATAAACCCTTCATCACAAACTCAATTATCCTTCATTATAATCTATTTAATCCCTTTATAATGGTTTATAAGGAGTTAGTACATTTTTGAAACATATCCTATAGATGTTTAAAACTATGCTTTCATCAAGTCATCTTTATCATGCACAAAATGATGGTTGATTCAAATCAAAATACACCCTGTATAGAGTTATTACACCTTCTTACAAATATTCTAGAGCCACATCCACTTATAGTATCTATACAGGGATGCAGTTTAATGGAAGCCACTTTCTCTAACCTTCACAAAAATTTGGGGATAGTTTTCCCCTACTAAGACTTTTCCCAAGGGTGGTCACAAAATAATTCTAGTCCTAATCCATAAAAATTAATATACTATCATGTAACTTCCCCAACCTGGAATCCACTAAACCAGAGCACCAGGTCGAGTCACCGCATGACTTCAAGCACACCTCTTGTACACCAATGTTTTCCGACTAACAGAAAGGGTTTGATAGGATACATGGGAATACTATACCATCTTTACCAAAGTAATCCACAATTGATAATATTTTAAATAATAGAAACTATAGTTAATAAACAGTAATAGGCATAAAAACCAATTCGAAAACTAGGTACATCCATATAGAATAATAAATATTACATGCCATGATAATGTTACAATTGAACAAAACCCAAAAAGAAATAAAAACTTTAGAATCCCTAAAATGGTTCAGACACCAAGTCTGTAACCTCACCCATACATGTCCAATTTCCAAATCAACTCCCTTTCATAGGTCCCTTTCCCTTATCCTGACCTGTATGCATGATATCAGCTCTGGTACCCAATGGAGACATGAGAAAGGTGTAAGTATAACTCACTAAGACACCACCAACATAGTCTATAAAAATAACTTTTAAAACTAGATAGTGCATGAAAGTGATAAATATTGGTAATTAAAGGGAAATAGTTCAACAAATCATTCTAGACTATATTTCTTTAAAATCATACAACCATTTGAATTGGGTTCACTAATTAGGCATCCAATGGTTTAATCTACCTTTTCATGTGATAAATGGATTAGGATTGTTAAATATTTTCCAATATATGGGAATTAAATGAAGTCATATATCCCTAGGAATAACCTTATATTACTCACCTCAAAGCCTCAG
This sequence comes from Viscum album, assembly GCA_963277665.1. NCBI lineage: Eukaryota > Viridiplantae > Streptophyta > Magnoliopsida > Santalales > Viscaceae > Viscum > Viscum album. The sequence goes on from OY728129.1 coordinate 1,370,127,659, forward strand.
TTTGGGAGGAATGAAACTGTTAGGGGAATATAACTTCGTCCCCTTCCCTAAACCCTGAACTTTGGGGTATATCAAGAACCACGATCCAACAAGACCCATGGTCTTAGAACCTCAAGTCTATACAAAACTCTAACAATCCATGTGCACATTCTTATTTATCATTTTCAATAATTAACCACATCAAAAAAGTAATAGACCACATCATTTACAACATAACAACAATATCAATAACTGGGGAATTAACATTATTCCTCACTCCATTAACACATTCATCATTTATATTACCTAACACGTTACCCCATTCCCATTTCCCATGCATATCTCACTAAGCATATTCAAGTGTAAAAAATATTCCTTACAATATTCTAATTCTCACACTTTAACCCATTTAAATGTCAACCAAACAATCCCTTAGCCTTTAACGACGATAGAAACAACTATCCACCATCCATTACAACTCATTAAATAAACCAATGAGACTAATTGTTATGTCTCTATATTATTATGAGTCAATTTCACAGCTTACATTTTTTTATCCCAATTGAGAGGTCTGTCACACCCCATGGGTGGCCCTAATTTGGCCAAGTCATCCCCCTTGAATCCCATCGGAATCAAGAGGTGTGTAATTAATTATTTAGACACCCAATACACCCCATATCATTAATGATATCAATAAAACATCATGAAGGGAAACAAGAATGAAACCCTACATGAAAAAATCAATGAAAAAAATATAAGATATAACTTGTATACCGCCTACCTTGAATCTGTTGGTGAACATACTCCCAGTTAAGGTACTACATCCCATTTCAACCACCCTTTACAGCCTCAACCTAAAACTCACCAGAAAGAAGTGGTTTTAGAACTTCAGAGGAAGATGGAGAAAAGGTGTCAACCCTAACCCAAAAAGTTAATCTAGGAGGATATTTGACTTACTCGGATCTTCAATCTGCAACTGAAAACACTCCAAAAAACCTAGTATTGATAAGAATCACCCATAGGAGCTCTTGGAAGATTTGGTTCATTACTCTAGTTTCTAGAAGGGGGAGGAGTAAAATCCCAAGTGGAACATAAAAACCACGTAGTAGAATTTTAAATTTTTTAAACATTTCTGGGCCACACGGTTTACCCGCACGGTTTTCCAAACTATTTTAAAATCATTTGGAGGTTACAATATGAAAATAATTCTTCGACATAGTTTACCGGATTTGTCTGCATGGTTAGGTCTAACCGTGCGCAAACCATGTTGTTTTACCCAAAAACTCATTTTCCTATTTTTTTGTGTCTCAAACCACCAAAACAACCCTGATCCTTCTTAAGGACTTTCTAAAACACTTAATTGACCAAAATAAATGTCTTAAATTGAAGAATGAGAAAACACATACTTTAACAGAGATCCAGGATCCTACAACCTCCCCACCTTATAAAGGTGTATCCCCGAGCCACTCTTCCTGAGAAACATTGAGTTCTCAAAGAAAAGAGATTGGGCCACTGGTCCCGTATATCAGATTCTCACTCTCATGTATCCTCTTAAACATTTCCATGATATCATAAAACACAAACTAAAGACATGACTATTCCCTTCAAAATATTCTCACCATGATCCATAATATGAACTTGGTGCTCCTCAAAGGATGCATCATCCTCAAGCTCGACATCCTTAACATTTAACACTAGTGACGGATCCGGGTGATACTATTAATGTTGTGAAACATTGAAAACATCATGAATCCCACTATACTGCTTTGGAAGAGCTAATTGGCAAGACACTAGTCTGATCCTTTCCACAATTTCAAATGGACCCACATATCTAGTCTCCAACTTGCCCTGTTTCTGAATTAGATGGTGACCCAATCAATGTGACACCCAAAAAAACACTACCACCTACCATAAACTCAAGAGGTGCATGACAAAAATCAGCATATGAATTTTGTCTACTCTGAGCCATTTTCATATGATTTTGAATCAATCGATCTATCTGTAACGTCTCCTTCACTATACTCAGTCCCAAAAGATCATACTCCCCAAACACTAACTATATTAGTGGAGATCTACATAGTCCCTCATAGATTTCCTCGAAAGAAGTCATCTATATTGTGGCCTGAAAACTCTAATTGTAGGAAAACTCAAGGAGAGACAAGTGTTTCTCACATGATAATCTAAAATCATGAACATGTGCTATCAATATATATTCTAATACCTGGATTGTATGTTGTAACTGCATGTTGTTCTACAGGTGGTGAGTCATACTCCAAAACACAAGGGTGCCAAACGCGTTCAACAGACCCTGCCAAAAGTGTGAGGTGAATTTTGGATCATGATCCAAAACAATGGTTCTCATCACACCATGAAACTATACTATTTATAGAACGTAAAATTCTCCCAAATGTTCAACTATATAGGTCTCCTGGATTAGTAATAAATGAGCCACTTTTGTCAGCCAATCTATCACTGCCCAAATTCCATCGTTCTTCCAAGGCTTCCTCAAAAGAATCACTATGAAGTCCATCATGACATCATTCCACTACCACTCTTGAATAATCAATGAATGCAACAACTCACCTAAACACGGATGTTCACCCTTCACCAACTTACATGTAAGGAATTATTCCAAAAATCTTGCAACTTCTTTCTACATTCCCATCTTATAAAACTTCCTATAAAGATCATGGTATATATTAGTCATGACCCGGTGCACTACCCACATTAATGCATGAAACTCATGAATCAAAACCTCTCGCACAAATTCTGGCTCCACAAATGACTATGAACATAAGCAACTCCGTCGGCACCAAAACTCCAACCAGAAGGTGACTCCCAACCTTTATGACCTTCCTTCATTTCTATACACTTAGAATCCCCCAAATGACTCTCTTTAACTCAAATAAAAATTTCAAATCCAACTACTATAGTGGTAAGGGTAATCTTCATGTACCCATTTCATTACTCCAAATGCATCTTAGCAAAGAAGTTCATCGTCTTCCACTCTGAACTAGATTCCTGAACTACCTAGTTTTGGGTCTTCTGACTTAGAGAATCAGCAACACTATTCTCTTTTCCTGGTGTGAAGACCAACTCAAAATCAAAATACTGTAGGTACTTGACCCATCATCACTATCAAATATTCAAATCCCGCTGAGAGAATATGTACCTGATACTTTTGTGGCCAGTGAAAACCATGAAAGCTTCTCCCAAAAAGTATTGCCTCAAAAATTTTAAGGAATAAACAAAATTGACTAGATATCAGTCATTAGTAAGATAATTCCTTTCATGTGGACTCAACTAACTCAACACATAATCTACAACCCAATCATATTACATCAACACTGACCAAGCCCAACAATAGATACCTCATAGAACAAGATGTACATTTTACCTAGTTGGGGTAAGACCAAAATTGGTGCGGTAGACAAACACTTATTCAACTCCTAAAAAGAATTATCAAAATACTCTAAATAATATATCTTAACCCCATTTCAAGTTAGGAATGTGAGCCGCACTGCCGAAGAAGATAAATCTCTAATAAATCATCGATAATAACCAGTGAAACCTAGAAAACTATGATCATCAGAGATGATCTTGGGCTTCACCCAAGACACCACCACATGGACCTTTTCTAGATCCACTAACACACCTGACTTAGAAATGATGTGTCCTATAAAGTGAAAATTATCAATCCAAAACTAAAATTTTGATAGCTTGGTGTAAATCCTATGCTCTCTTAGTGTACTCAAGACAATTTCAAGATGTTTGACATGATAATCAAGGGATTTGGAGTACACTGAGATTTCACCAACAAAGACAACCTGATGTCCTCAACTCACAACCCTATAAGAGTATCAAGTGGCACTACCCCACATCTAGTCTCTATGGTTCTACCCAAAACAACTAATAAATAAACAAAAATAAAGAAAATTGTAGAGTCTGTGTCAAACAGAGCACTAGAAAGCATAAAAGCTTCAAGAATCATACCTCAAACAGTAAAAGTTTCTACCTAACCACCTTCATGTAAAGACTAAACTTCATGGAGAAGACCTCCCACCTTACCTAGGGATTTATCATGATTACCCTTTACTACACTACACTATTATTAAGTATGATCTCTCCCTAGAGTTCCATGTCCATCGCCCCTACCAGAACGACCCATGTAGATCCAACTGCACTCTTGATAAAGGGTAACTGAAACCCTACCTACATTCATAATCTGTATATGACCCCCATCATTCCCTAACTATTTTCAGATCCAGCAGAACTTCTCTATGTGGTATAACTTGCTTCACGCTCGGTACTTGACTATTGGGTGGGGACACTATTCAGTCTTGTGCCCCAGCCTTCAACACTAATAACAGAATACCTGGCCACCTCCCTAAGAAGATAAACCCTCTTCTAATTTCATTGTGTGATTTCACCATGCGGAAAATTTCTAAAATGGTGATTCCCATTATTGTAAGTCACCCCACTTGCTAACCCATCTAGCACCACAAGTCCACTACCTGAAGATCTCTTTCGGTTCCCCTCTAAGATAAAAGTTTGATGCACCACTTCAGCAAGCCTTTTCAGATGAAATATATTCACCATATACCTGATCTCATGTCTCAACCAATCCTATAATCGTTTCTCCATGGCTCCCTCATCTCCCATCAATGTTGGAGAGAAGAATCTCAAATCGGTGAAACAAATAGAATAGTCCATTACTAACATTTTCCCCTCAGTCAAACTCAAAAAATCCACACCCTTCTCCAGCCTCAAGGTTTGTGGGTAGAAGTTCTCAACAAACATATCTTGAAAATATTTCCACATCATTCCTTCAGCCTTACCTATCTTAACCATGATGTCTCACCAATGATTTTCTTGACCTCTCTGTATATAGGTCACTAACTAGACTCACTTCTCGAGAAGAAACTCTATATGGTAAAATATAGTTAGGATGGATTCTATCAAAAACTCTACTGCCACTGGGCATCTCACTCTAGTAAAGGTCGGAGGGTGATACAACTAAAACTCCCTAGACATCTCAAACATACTCGGTGTAGCCCACCCAGGGTCTCATTCCAACATTTTCATAAAATAATAAATTCTCTCAAATAAATCATCTTCCCTATCATCTTGAATGACCATGTTATCTTTCTATACTACTGGAGGAGTGTTCTCGGCAATATCATCATATCACCCTACATGGACACATCTTCGAGGTGACATTTCTCTAAAATTCAAAACATACTCTTTAGAACACAATCATAATGATCTTATGAAAAGGAAAATATATAGATAGGATCATCACTCCCCATTACCAAACCAATTTGAAAACTCTACCCAAATGATCCCACTAAAATCCATATCACTACCCTTTTCCATATCTCTAAAGTTCATGGCTAACACGGGTATCTAATTAACATAGTTAAAATCCATATCATTAACACCCATTCAAAACCATTTCCATATCCCAATTTACTCTTACAAAAGTTTAATCCAATTTACCTCTGTATTAGTCACCATTTTGTAATTACTACTTGACAGTTTCACTTCCCTTTTTACCCATTCATATCATCTTGTTAGGAATAATTTCATTAATTTTAAGAAAACATATGCATACAAACATTTATATCCTAGGCACACATCATGTGTTTGTTCCTACCATGATGCATGTCACTTACCTACATAGGTGTTGAGAATGATGCATGAATGCACAAACTCATACCCTTCCATCAAAAAGAGAAATACCACAAAACTATAAAATCACACAACAAGTGCATCACCCGATGGTGAAATATCATCAAATATAACAACACACAACATGCCAATAATCCCCTCCCATGGTGACTATAGTTTTCCCTCGTACATGGGTCAGCTACTCCCAAGAACAAGCTCATTACCAAGGATTGAAAATTTCCTAACCACCTGTGTACTGTCCCCAAATAGTATGAAAGAGAAAAAAATTCCATTAATACCACATTGTAACATCCCCGGCCTGAAAGCCACTAAACTGGTGCCCTTGGCTAAGTTTCAACATGACCTCAAGCATGACTCCGATACTCTAGAGGTTTCCAACTAGTAGTGAGGGTCTAAAAGGATGCAGGGGTAGAATATGCCCTATTTACTAGAGTAAGACATGGTAGATAATAAATTAAATAATAGAAACAATATGAATCAAATAATAACATGCATAAATAACCAATTCTCAAACTGTGTACAACCATATACAATAGTAATTATGTCATACCATGCTACAATTCTAAGTGAAAAAACACCAAAAGAAAGACAAACATCAGAATCCCAAAAAAGGTTCAAACTCTAAGTCTGGAACCTCACCCATACATATCCCATGTCCAAATCAACTCTCGAGCATATGGATTTTTCCCTTTTCCAGACCTTTAAGCATGAAATCTTCTAGGGTACCCAACGGTGGCCCGAGTAGGGTGTGAGTATAACTCAGTAAGACACCACAAACAATGTCTACAAAAATAACCATTAAAAGTAGATAGTGCATGCAACTGATAAATAATTTCAAGTAAAGGTAAATAGTTGAATAGTTCATTCAAGACTATGTTCCTTTAAAATTATACAACCATTGAATCTCGATTCACAACATAGGCATCCCATACATTAATCTACCTTTTCAAATGTTCAATGGACTTGTCATGTTCAATATTTTCCCACGTATGGTAATTAAATCAAGTCTTATCTCACTAGGAATCACATTATAACAACCTCATACTACTCACATCAAAGCCTAAGTATGGGTGGAATGAAAACATTAGGGGAATATAACTTTCTTCCATTCCATAACCTGTGTATTTTAGGGTAGATCTAGAACATCGGTCCAACTCAAAATTTGGGCGTAGAAGCTAAAGTCTATACCCAAATCCACCAAGCCATGTGCACATTCTTATTTATCATTCACCACAATTAAACTCATCATAATAAGCATATCCAATATCGTTTACAACATCATAATAATATCAATAAATGGGAAATTATAATTTTTCATCAATCCATTAACACATTAGTCATTTATATTACTTATCTCTTTTTCCCCATTACCATTTCCCATGCATATCTTACTATGAATATTCGAATTTAAACATGATTCCTCATCATATTCCAATTATTCCCTTTTAAGACTTTTAAATATCAATCAAAACATAACTTATCATTTATCCACATTATACACAACTATCCACCATACATTACAACTTTTTATATAAACCAACTATCCTACTCATTAAGTCTCTATATTATTATGAGTCAATTTCACACCTTACATTTCCATTAGCCCAATCGGGAGGGCTGGCACACACCACGGGTGGCCCTAATTTGGTCAAGTCATCCTCCTTTCATCACTTGGGGATCAAGAGGGGTTCAATTAATTGTTTAGACACACAAAACACCACATATAGTTAGTGGAATCAAGAACACATCAATAAGGGAAACAATAATGATACCCTATATGTACAAATCAATGAAGAAACTCTGTGATATAACTTATAGATAACCTACCTTGAATCTATTAGTGAAGGCACTCCCAATCGAGGTCTAAGATTTTGATTCAAAAACCCTTTAAAGATTCAACCTAAAACACACCAGAAATAAGGGGTTTTAGTGCTTCATAATGAGATAGAGAAAATTTTCGAGCCTTAACCCAAAAAGAGGAACAATGAAGACAATAGAATTTCATGGATATTCAATCCAAAACTGATGGCACTCAAAACAGCCAAGGATTAAAGGGGAGTCACCCATGGGATATCATGGAAGCTTTGGTTCATTCCTAGGGTTATAAAAGGGGAGGATGAGGAAAATCCTGAGTGAAACATAAAAACCGCATAGTGGAATTGTTTAAAATTTTTATAAGTTTATAGGTCACATGGTTTACCCAAATAGTTTTTTAAACCATGCACAAACCGTGCGGAAGCTACTGTATAAAAATCCTTCTTCAGAAGGGTTTACATGAGATTTTTATATGGTTAGGTCTAATCGTGCACATACCATGAAAATTTCCTAGAAAACTCATTTCCACTTTTTGTGTGTCTCGAATCCCCCTGCACACCCCTAATCCTTCCAAAGGACTTCGGAAAACACTTAATTTCCCAAAATAAAGGGCTTAAAATAAGACATGAGAAAAAACATACCTAAATGGAGATCCAGGATCTTACACTATCCTATGATTTCAAATATAGTGACCCATACATTTTTTAACAAATTATTATAATACTTTGAATAAAAACATCCAATATTACCAAACATGGATAGAAAATCCTAGTGTCATTGGGAGATTACATTCTTAATATGTCAAAGTGAGAATAAAAAATTCCCAATTTATTTTCAAATTTATAATGAGTTCCAAAATCTGTTTGATCTTATACTAAATTTTGGAATAACCAGGAAATACATAGACAAAATAAGTGCTCATAAAACCCAATAAACAAATGAACAAGACAAGTAAACATAACATGTTATTAAAAGTTATAACATGATATAGTAAAGTTGAAGGCTCATGAGTAATCACATGAAAGCATTAAATTATGAACATGGAATCATAAGTTTATGAAAAAATAGTAAAAGTATAATAAAAAAATAACATTTTCAAAACATGAGTAAAGGATTACTTCCTAAACAAAATCACATGGTTGTAAAAGTCCTATAATGGATTAGGTTAACTCTTAAATCCCATATGTAATGTCTCATGAGAAAAATGATTTACCCAATGCATTGGAGCACTATATTGATACACACACAATAAAAATTTAATGATTATGTGTGCCACAAAAAAGAAATCAATCAAAAGGTATGAACATAATAATTAACCATGGAATGAAAATGGGTTGTATAATCTTGCCTTATATCCAAATCCAATAAATTTCATAATTGAGGAATTTGAGAAATAAACATAATTAATGTATTAACCCCATAAATAGAAGGGATAATAATCTAGTCATACATGGGAGAGACATATATACATAATTTATAATAATTCCATAACTATAAATATATATATAAAGTGAGTTAGGGGATAATTTTTATAAACTAGAGAAACTGTTTGTATAAAAAGATTACTTACACCCATACGAAAAAAATTTACAGATATCAAAATATACATTACATTTAAAACACTTTTAAAAATTACCTATGATAGTGGGAAATTAGGTTTTTAATTGAAGAAACATGGAATATTATAATGAAATATTAAAATAATATAATAATTTGGGTGGTAGGAAAAGTCGTTTACACCATATATGTTAAAATATAAAACTATGTTTTTTCTTTTGAAAGGAAATTCAAAACATTACATATAAAATATGAAAAAATATTACAAATAAAATTAAATAAAATGAAAAGATATAATTTAAAAAAATGAAAGGAGATACAAAATTTACTTTATTATTTATTTATGTCCATAAAAATACATCAATAAAAAAATTCATTATGGACATAAAAGAGAAAGATTTAGAAAATAAATCATTAAAAACATAAAACGATATTTATAAATTAATTAATTGCATACATAATACCTAAAGAATATTCATTTTTAAATATATAAATAAATTCAAATATGGTCAATAATGTCATTTAGAAACCCTTAAAGCATAAATATTAATTTTCTTGAAACTCTTAGAAGAACATAGGCATGAAAGAAAAGGTCTGGGAATGGAAACATTAAAAATTGATTATTTTTTTTAAAGAAATTCCCTTAAATATATTGTATCATTAGAGTGATAATTAATCAATTTAGTTATTTTTTGTAACATAGTAAATGAAGTTAAATTATAATAATATGAATAGAAATTGTGTTAGGAAACCCCTTACCTAGAGTTTGAATCATCACATATGTACTACATCTTCAGGAATAATAGACTTATGTATATTATTTAATTTTTTAATAAAAATTTGCATGTTTATTACCAATTTTATTATATTTATGACCATGAAATATTTAATTAATTAATAAATTAATTTCACGTCATACATTTTGATGATATACAGTTCATATATCCAAAATGACTTTGGTAGGTTGACTATGGTAAAACAAAATTCATTGTTCAATTATATCTAGAAATATTGAGATGAAATAGTTATCATTTTTACATTAATTATAATTGTAAAATAAATCATGAAAGATTTTAATAAAAAATTAACTATGTTACAATCACAGAGATAGTATCCCCTACATACAAATGATTAATATGTCTATTTTTCAGCGATCATGATAAAATGAAATAAAGTATTAATTTATATTTAAATATTAATCATTATATCCTAAATACCATTTTATTTCATTAAATAAATACATATATAGAATCCATGTTTGGAGGTGATGAAATAAATCACATCGCTTCATGGAGGTGGTAGTCCACACGTTTACACGAATGACATTATTATTTTTCAATGAATGGATAGGTATTAAAATTTATGATATATTAATTTATTAAAAGATAAATATTTTATGAATATAATATATATAACTTGAATCCAAAATCATAAATAACTATGATAGGAGATTATTATAAATTAATTACATTGGTTCTTGAGGCAGTTTACCATCATACACATGAATGATGGTTTCATTTCTAATTTGATGGAATATAACAAAAATATTGGTTATTCCATTTACATAAAAAGATTTCTATATATTGGATATATTGGTTTCTTTATATAATCACCATTGAATAATATTTTTATTAACTGTAATAAGAGTGAAAATAAAAAAAATTTGATTAATAACTATAACTCTTCTTTGAACAACCTCTTAATGTTTATACCGAATACTTCACTATGTTGGTTTTCTTTTCAAAATAACAATTCTTGGAATTTTGTAGGGATTTATGGAATCTATTTCGGAAATTATTTTCCAAGCCAAAATTATCCTGGAGTGTGGATATGAGGTTATAAGAGATGTAATTTTATAAGTAAGGGGACTGAACCCACATGGATATTTCCTTAAATAATAAAAAATGATAAATAAATTCTTAAGATAAATCATCCAAATGGACATATATTGTATTTTTTAACATTATAAGGTTGAAATATGGAAATAAAATAGGATTTACCCAAGTTTTATTGGAAAAAATACCCTTATATTTTGGTTTAACTGCTAGTAAACTTGTTTTAACCTTAACCATGAAAATTAATTTCTCTATTTCTACAATTCATTATGAGGAAAAATTAATTTGAATATTTTAAATAATATGAAATATTATTATTTCAAATATTTAGTACATTTTAACAAAGAAAATTCATAGAACTAGAAGAATTTAATATAAATTAACCATGTAGATGCGACGATGAAGCGGTTTTCCAAAAAACGTTTTTATATGTATAAAACTTTTTTATATAAAAATTGAACATAAATTTGATTCAAATGAAATAAATTGTATTAAAAATATTATAATTAAACTAATATTACTTTTAATACATTTTAAAAAAATAATCTATGAAAAATAGTTAATCAAAAGAGGACGTTTTTAAATTAAAAACATTATTTTCACTATTCATCAAGAAATTAATATTATCATAAAATTATCAAAAACTCAGCCACAGATAATACTGAATTTTCTTTAAAAAATAAAATTCATTTTTTCAAATAAAAATTATAAAATCTGAAAATAAAATAAAATAAGCGTACCGAAGGAGATGTAAAATGGTTTTCAGGATAATGTTCTTTTAAAGGAAAAGATGATTTTACCTTAACTACATGAATAGTACTCTTAATTATATGAATTTAAATTTATATAGGTAGATATAAAATTTATAAAACTCATTTAATTAATTCCTAATTATTTTTTATTTCAGATAATTAGAATGGAAAACATTATTCACATAAAAATAGTTTCCCAAACAAATGTGTTATTTTTCATAAAAATAAAAATATAAAAAAATAATAAAAATTTATGATTCAAATGAAATTAATTATATTATTATAAATAAAATATATCATAATTAACATTAATAAAAAAAATAAAAAAAAATAATAAATTAGACTTCTTTATTCAGTGAAGATAAATGATTGTTTTATAAAAAATATTTTTTTTACTATTTACTAAAAACACCATTCTTTTTCGAAAATCCAAGAAAATCAACCTAAGATAATTTTGATATGAATATTTAAAAAAAAATCCTTTTTATATAATAGCAGTGTTAATCATGCTAGAATGTACTTATATTATCTATTCATAAATATTTCTAAAAATCCTTTTTGAATGAAACATTTTTTTAGAATAAAATTTCTTCATTAGAATTTACTGTTTATTTAGTAAGAATTTATCCAAAAATTTATATTTATTAGGATATTTATATACATACATAAATACATGCATACATATATATATATATATATTATTCATTTAATGATATCCTTACCAACCATATTGATGGCTAGGTTATAAAAGTCAAATTTAAAAAATTATATTTCATGGTTTTCCTAGGCTTGGTGTTGCATGTCATATATGATATAAATTTTTTATTTATTTTTTTAAAAAACATTTATAATATTTCCATTGAACATTCATTAAATCAATTTCATCATTTATTTTTTACCTTTATCTTAGTAATCAAGGGTTTCACATTTGAAATTTTATTTATTCAAAACCCACATTATAAAAATGATTAGAAAAACAACATCTTAATAAGAGAGAAAGAGAAGTAAAAAAGGTCATTGAGAATAACTCATAACTTGGATTAGAAGTTATAAAATATTTACTAGAAGTTAAAATGTAGACATGGAAGAAAATAATAATTCCCAATTAATTATGGAGATTGAAAGAGATCATTGATCACAAGAAATTGAATGATCATGATAATGTTAACAAAAAGAAAACCATAAACTGAAGAGATGTGAGAGAGAAATTTGATTCCTGAAAAATGATGTTAATAAGAAGAAATTTTCATTTAAATATCATTTTTATAGAGTTGGATAATTCCTTACCATCTATAGTAACAACATAAAGAAAATATACTTACATGACTAAGAGAATTTCACCATTAATCAATTTCAACCATAATATCATCTCTTGATCCAAACTATAGTATTTAAGATGAAATATTTTTTTATTTCTAAAGAATTAAAATAAAATCCTAATGAATCACATGATTACACAAAAGTATAATAAGTTATTCTTACTGTCTCTGAATATTAACCCAAACCAAAATCGTTAGCATAAGTTTTGATAATTCACAAAATGAATAAAGCTCCATATAGTGTAATAGATTATTAATATATAAATATCCATCAATAAAACCCAAAGTTAAACTTAAATCATATAATAAATAATTTATAATAAAATTCATGAAAATCTTACTCACTAAGGATGATTCCCAAATAATTGAATGATTTGATCAAATATTCTTATGTATAAATTTAATCAATTTTAAAGTCTCATACCAAAATCTATATTACCTAATAATATTTGATAATACATTTATTAATAACTTTGATCACTATAAAACAAATCTAAAATCATATATTCTTCTAAAATTCTACACTGTCCATATATGTTTTATTATTATTATAACCAACACACTAATTATAAAAATACATCTACGATATAGTTTTTGAATACCAATGTGTAAAGTATTTCACCTAAATTATTGATATAATATAGTTACTTACTTGGTCTAGGTTTTACCCCTTAGATGAGGGAACTGATTCATGAAATGCAACTATTTCCCACATTTAAAATAATAAACTATAAATGGATCTCAATTATGAATGTTCTTTTTATCAATTGAACTGCTCGTTTTTATGAACAATTCAATTCTCAATGAGCTTATTTTCTACATATAAAATATTTTCAAGTATCTATAGGTCATTCTCCAAGGAGTCCCTTCCCACATATTTGGAATGATGTAAATCGATCCTTCATTTCCTCCCTGGTCTCCTCTACCCAATATCTTAGTAGACTCCATCATTCTATTCTTTAGTGAGTCTAAGAGTAGGTTAAGGTATAGGTTTTCAATCATATGTCATAATAACTTATTATAAAAAATAATAATATCATTCACTTAAATCATAATTAAATTTTTAATCAAAATAGCCATATATTCCATCATACTGAATGTTAACATCGTTCCTCATGGATTAATTCATTGGTTGAAATCAAAAATCAAGGTGTGAGAATAAATAATCCTAATACTGAAAATCATATATATGATGTCCAAATGATGAAAACATATTTTAAATATTTTAAAACCTAGGGTTAACCATGTTCATCCTTTATTATGATCTATTCAGGTCCTTCATTATAGTTTATAAAGTGTCTGGGAATTTCCAAAACATATCCCTTAGGAGTGTAATATTAGGTGTGTATAAAAGCCTCTTTTTCATGCAATAGGTGGTAATTAAGTCAAAGAACAATTCCCCCTTTTAGTATTTATTAAACCTATGTAAAACTATTCCAAATTCACATCCTATTATAGTATCCATGAAGTGGTCTAATTACAGGGAAGTACTCAATCTATCTTACACCATAATTACAGGATATTTTTCTCTATGTAGGCTTATCCTTATGGTTATCATAAAATTATTCTAGTAAAAATAAACAAAACATATTACACCATCCTTTGATAAAAATTTTAAAAAATGATTCCATTTTTCACATAATATTAAATTATTCTATTAAAAAAATCAAATAATTTCAAAAGGTATAGTTTCTTTGGGAGATTATTTTCAGAATACATAAAAGTGGGCCAAAATAGAACGATATTATTTTAATCACAATAATGTTATTATAAATCCCTTTTACTCCCATAAAGGCAATAGATAACCATGATTATGCATAGAAAAATGGGATGATCCAAAAATACTATGAAGGGAATAAACATGATTAGGAAACATAAATTTTCAATAAAATGTATAACATGATATCAAAAAATATAAGGCTCACAATTAATAATCTAGAAGCATGAATAAAGGTCATGTATCTTAAGATCATGGAAATATAAGAAAAGTATCATAAACATATAAAAATACATAAATATGAGTTATGGATAACTACTTATATTATATCACATGGTGCACTAAGTCCCAAAATGGATTAGGTTGGCTCCCTAATTCCATACATAACATCATGTGATATAGAATCTTTACCCAATACATTGGAGTGTTTTCATGGTGAACCCATGATAACATGTTCATGATTTTGTGTAACACAAATAAAAAATAAATCATAAGGTATAAACATAATAATTTTCCTAAAAGTAAAAACTGGTTACATAATCCTATCTCAAATCATAATTAATGAAAATGTCAAAATGAATTCATTTTAGAAATGAACATAAGGCTTGTATTACCCAATAAAAGGATGGTATAATAAGATAATTATATATTTGATAGAGTTGTATACATAATCAAGAATATTTGTACAAAAATAAATAAATAAATAAATAAATATTATATATAAATTCATTTGGATATAGAATGGTTACAAAAAGGATTTTTTAGAATGATCCCTCACATGCATAAGAAAAATAATTATGGATATCAAAATATCACTTATGTTAAATATCCTTTTGAAAATAAATAGAATAAAGGGAAATAGTCTATTTATTTTAATAAAAAAGTAATAATATATTTAAATCCCAATATCAAATAATTATTGAGGTAGTTGGAAAATATTTTTATGTCGTATCTATTAAAATTAAACGTTTATTTTTTTTCATTTTTAAATCAAGTCAAAACATTTCGTATAAAATACATAAAATGATTACCTTTGAAAACCAATGAAGGAATGTCAGTTGAGATTAATATTACTTTTTTAATTCATTTATGTTCATATATTTACATTAATAAAACAATTTTAATAATATTTACAAAGAAGATAATAATTCAGAAAATAAATCATATAAACATTTAAAATTATATTTTTAAATAAAGTTACCCCTACATTAAAACCTAAAAATTTATTAATTTTTGAAAAATTAGAAATAAATTAAAATAAGGTGAAAATTTACCTTTAGAAAACTTTTATGAATAAATAATATAATTATTGAAACACTTTCATTATCATGGACATGGAAGAAAAGATTTTGGATATGAAATTTTATAAGTAGATTTTTTTTATGATAGTCTCTCATAAAGATCATATCATTATAATGAGAGTTATTAAATAAATAAATTATTTGTAACAAATATAAATCCCAACAAAAATAAATTTTAATGAAACATAAAACAATCATAGGTCATTTCACACTTAATCATACCAAAACATTTTCAATGATGTAGAATTATAACCCAATGAAGGGAAATTGAGTTAAGAAACCCCAAACCTCAAATTCAACTTATCATGTATATACTTTATCTTCTAAGATAATAAATATTTGTTAATTATTTACATCATTATAAACCCTTTTAGTTTTTTATATTCAATTTATTTTATTTATTATCATTTTATATTTATTTACTTAATAAATTAATTTCACATTGGAGGTTTTGATGATATCTGGTTCATATATCCAAAATGGTCATAGTTAGATGAATATTGTAAAATAATTAATTGTTCCACAAATTCAAGAATAATAATCATGAAATAATTTTTATTTTTATAAATCAAGTATAATTTTAAAACAACATTGAAATATTTTTATTAAAAAGAACTACCTTACAATCATTTAGATAGTAGTTTAAATATACGCATTAGTAACATTTACATTTTCCAACAGTCTTGATGAGAATTAAGTGAGTATTATTTTAACATTAACAAGTGGTCATATTTCATAAATAAAAAATTATTTCTTTAAATACATTTATATATACAATCCATGTGATACGGTGATGAAAATAGAATTGCATTACTTCATGGAGTTGGTAGTCCATACATTCACATAAACGACATTATCATTCTATCAAAAATGGAAATAAAAGAAAATATATTTCATATTCCTTTTACATGATGGTAAATATACCATCAATATCATATGTATATATATACATCATAAATACCCATGAGAGGTAATAATGGAAAATGAATTACTTTAGTTCACGATGCGGTAGTCCTCCATATAAAAGAATGATGGTTTCATTTCCTATTTGACAGAAAAAGATGTGGATATTAGTTATTACATTTTTTTAGACCAAGAAAATACAGAATATTATCGTATTCAAGTATTGTCTATTTTTTTTAAGAAAATGTCATAGGAGGAGAAATAACCTCACTTTTTTGGTGAAATTCAGACTCACAAATTGTATTAAAATTCTTGGACTCAAAATACTTAAGAATGTATTTCATATTGAGAATAATAATTTTTTTTAGAGAGAAGGCTCATTCAACTCTACATGGGTCCGGATTTTGGTTATGATCATAACAAGGATGAGAATCGGATTAAGCATGTATTCATTATGAATCTGACATTGATTTTATATTTTTTACATCCCATAAATCATAAGTAAGTAGTAAAATTTCTGATTCCTTCTTGATGAAAGAGTGGGGGAGAAAAGATATTGTGAATCATATTTTAGAAAAAAATATTGATGGAGGTTGGAATGAAATAAATTTATTGAAATAATTTGAAGTTATAAAACTTCTTAATACAGGTAATATAAAGATAAATAAGATATTCAATGTATTAAAAGTCATGAATTATATCATTATTATAATAATAAGTTTGTGAAAAAATAAGTTAGTGGTTAAAAATAGATCATTGGTATCATAATTCAAAGAGAAAAGAAGAAGTTTATTTTTTAAATAATTTTTCAAAGTGTTTTTAAAGTGGGGAATGAATATTTCTTGATGTTTTAAGAATTTTATTACCTCTATTTTTTTCAATTAGTATGGATCATGATAATTCGAATACATATGATTGACACATTTAATATAGAGAAACATATTCATGAATATATTATCTTCATCGTAATGAAGAATTTATAACGAGAATTGGTTTTGAGAATTGTAATAAGAAGGCATTTTTTTCTTCTTATATTTGATATATATGAAATGTAATTAAGTATGTGTAGTTGAGAATATTCCTTCCACATTAATGAGTAAATTAGAATGGGGGGATCGTATTTCAAATAGTGTAGAGAAATCTAAATAAATATCTTTAGTTCTGAAATGTTTTTCATATGGCTCAAGAAAACCAGAGTGATAAAAAGACTTCATTGAAATAGAAAATTATAATGGGAAATCCAAATGACAAATCATAATTAGATTTAATATTGTTTATAAATTCAGAAGCATTATTGATATTAACATAAGATATGAAATTCAAGGAAGGATTGTAAAGTCAATGAAAGATGTGGATTTTAAGGGGAATTGAATAAGTTAAAAAAATATATTGATTTCAAGTGGAATTTAATGAGTGAAATAACGACCCAAGATTTAAAGGAGATTTAAGATTCAAGAAATTTTGAGAAGAGGGGAAAACATTTTGAATATCACCTAAACTAATTTGGTGTGCATATAAAAATAGGATACCACATTGTGTTTTCTCTGACATGAATTTATCATTAAATGTGAGAGGGAAGCTCCAAAATTATAGCAAGAAGAAGTTTCAGGATTATGTTTAGTTTAATAATTTTACCATATAGAAGAATAAGACAAGAATATCATATTCAGATTTTCCAGAGTTTGATTCTTAATAGTAGGTTTTCTTCTCATATGATAGTATACTTAATGTTTCTGAAGAATGTGATAGACATCATAGATGGAATGGCAACATATGGAAATGTTAAACCTCTGAGAATCAAAGGTGTTGGACTAGCCATCCTTGGGAAATAAAATATGAAATCCACGAAAATTTTAATTTTTGATGGGATGAGACACAACCATGTTAGTGTTTCAAAACATTGCGATTAGGGTAACAAATTTATCTTAAAAAAGGATGGTTTTGATGTAAATATTTAAGAAGATTGAAAAACATTTACAAGAGGCCAACATACAAAATGAATCTTATTTCATGTTGTTAAAATACAAAACTCTTGCAACTTGGGTATTGTGGAAGGAAATAAGTTTTTTTATAAACAGTTAAGAAACATGTGTCAAAAAACCCTGAAAGTCTATCAAGATGGGATACTACCCATTCTATTCCTGATATGTCAGAAATAAAATATTATTGTTGCACTATTTTTTAGAAAATAAAAATTACAAACTCAGTGCATAAGAAAGTTAATATTTGTTCAAAATAAACCCTTGAACTTATTCATTATGATACCTATGGACCAATGATAAAAAAATAATGGATATAAGTACTTAATCACTTTCATTGATGTATTTACTCACATTAATTGCGTCTTGTTTAATAAATGTAATTAATATGATCTGAAAATTTTTAAACGTTTCAAGAGGAAAGAACGGAAAGAATGTGTGTATTCAGTGAAGAAGTAGAGAACCGGTAATGGTGGTGAGTATAAGAATGAAGAATTTGAAATTTATTTATATTAACATGGAACTAAGAATTAATTAAGTTCATCATACACTCATTAATAAAATGGGGGTGCTGAAAGGAAGAATAGAATTAAGGTTGAAATGGGGAGAAACAGGTTACTTGAACAAAGTCTATCTCATTACAATTGTAGGAAATCCATGAGTACTACTATGTATATTCAAAACCAATGTTTACAGTATAAGTTTAGATATGACTTCATATGAAATGTTTTATGGAAAAAACGAAATTTTTTAAACACATAAGACTTTTTTGGAGTTCATGAATTATAAATAATTAAGGTGAAAACATTAGAAAGTTTTAGCATAGAGTGGAAGAAGTAATTTTTCAAGGCTATGCTTCATAAGGAAGAGAATATAGTTGTTTTAACAAAGAAATAGAATTAATTTTTGATTCTATTAATGGGAATTTGTTTTTAAAAATTTGTGGTTGATAAATAAACATAGGAAGATAAGAAATTCGATCATGATAATGAGATTTTTTTAACCTTTCTAATATGGATACAGACAATTGAAATACAACTCAGGAAGAAGAATCATGCTAAACTATTTTAAGTGATGAGTATGAAAATAAAATAACTCATCCTAGGATGAAGAATCTGGTAGTGTATTAGAGCATTATTGGTATCAATATCATAAGGTTTAAACAGTAATAACTTCAAAACATTTTACACATACTTATTTGTAATCAAAAGTCGAGTCAAAATATGTGAATGAATATTTTGAGCATTTATAATGGGTTCAAGCTAATAATGAAGAGCATGATCAGATAAAAAAATGATAAATGAGAACTCATATCCAAACAAGATAATAAATATATTTATTGGTATAAAGTGGTTTCTCCATAAAAATTTGAATGAAGAAGGTGAAGTGATAATGAAAAAGGAAATATTAGTGTGAAAATTTTACTCACTAATAAAAGGTATTGAATTTTATAAGACTTTTTCTCTAATGGAAAAGGTTGAAAAAAAATAATCATTCTTTATATTACTGCACAACGAAGTTAAAAAATCATTAAAATAGGTACATGGTCTACATTATTGAATGGTGATATGGATGAAGAAGTTTACATTGAAAAACATTTTGGATTTTTTTGGGAAATTTGAATTTTATATGTGTATGTTGAATAAATATTTGTTTAGCTTAAAAAATCCTTTATGAAATTTTATTCCAAATTGGATACTTTCTTATATAAAGTGAGTTTCTAGAAGGGAAGTGTTGATAAAAATATTTATATCAATTAAATTCACTTGTTTTCCCTCATAGTACTTGTTTATGTTGATGTCACTATCTTTGTTGTGAATGATGAAATACGTTGTGAATGATTTTATAAAGAGATGAAAAAGTCTTTGAAATTTATTTTTTGGGTGAAATTAAATACTTTATATTGTTAAAAATCTAACAAAAGAATATTCCCATTTTCATTTCACAAGAAAAGTATGCTAAGGAACTTATTTAGTAGTTCAATGTAGAAAATTTTAAACCAGTTTCCACTTTGATTTTAGTAGGAACCAAGTTTTCTATATATGGAAAATGTAAGGAAGTTGATAATAATGAGTTTCTAAATATTATTAGAAGTTTTTTATACTTGGTTACCTCAATACTCTACATTGTTTATTTTGTTACCCTATGTGAAATATTGATGATTTATCCTAAAGAATCGCATTTATTTACTGAAAAAAATAATTATCAAATATATTAAAGCCATAAAAATTCTGGGAATCAAGTATTATGGATCATAAAATACTGAATTCTTTGGGTATTCAGATGCTTATTATGTAGGTAATTTTGTTGAAATAAGATCCACATATTTTGTTTTATTCTTTATAGAGAAAAGTTATATTAGTTGGAATATAAAGAATAAATTTTTTAACCCTTAGTATGGTTGATTTTTAGTATGTTTCTTATTCTCAAGATGATACCCAACAAATGTGGATAAAAATTCAGTTATAATGCTTACTTGTTAATGATAATTTACCCGATCTCTCAAGATGTGATAATAAAAGTGAAATAAACCTTTAAAGGAATATGGTAAAACATTCTCATTAAAAACATATTTATATAAGGTATAAATTCATCAAATGGAATGTGGAGAAGAATGAATTGAAGCTATAGTATGTTCCTATATTGCAACAATTTGCTGGCATTTTCACAAAACCATTACCAAAGGAACCATTTTATAAATTAAGGTTGAACATGGGAATCTAACCTATTTCTTTCATGGTTGAGGTATGTGTTATTTTCCCATATCTCATCATACCATTGGATAGTGTTGTTAAGTGGAATAATTTTTTTCACAAATCTATCCTTATAGAAGTATGCTAAATGGGGGAGTTTTCAGTCTGTTGTGATTTCGACATATAAGTGTGTGAACCATTCTAAGTATTTTTTGGAGTGGTTATAGAAAAAATAATTTTTGTATTCTAGAGAAGAAAAATAAGTGAAGAAAACTTGAGGAAGAAATTTAAGGAATAAATGTGAGGAGTAAAGGATGAATAAAAAAGCTGATGATATTTTTCATAATTTACTACTTTCGGACAATGTGGTTTTTTCTATTAAAAGATATTTTTTCCTACAGTGATATTTCCCAAATAGGAATAGATTTTTTTATTAGTAATACATTTCATGAGGTTGAAAAGGTCATTGTTTTTTTAATCTTGGTTAAAAATAAAATATAAAGAGGATATTGTTAGGACCAAGCTAAAAAGAAAAAGATTATCATGTTCATGTATTTTCATTTATTATCAAAGAAATGTCAAAGAAGGATAAATCACCTCAAATTATTTTTGTTGAAAATAATACACAAATATAATATTCAGATCCTCATACTCATAATACATATAAAATTTTTTGTATTAAGAAGAATAATTTTTCAGAAAGAAAATGTCTCATCGACTCACCTAGGGTCTAGAATGAGGTTCTAATCATGAAAAGGATGAGAATCAGATTCATCATAGATACATTATGAATATAAGGGCTATTTTATATTTTTTTATTTATCATAAATCATAAGTAATTTATAAAAATTGTGATTCCCACATGATGAAATAAATGGCAGAAATGATGTTACGAATTTTTGTTAAAGAAAATCATAATGAGGCTGGTTGGAAAGAAATAAAGTTTTCGAAAGATTAAGAAGTTATAAAAATTTCTAATGTAATTTAGGTGATATCAAATCTAATATTCCATTAATTCAAAGATATTAATTAGGTAATCCTTATAATAAAAATTATGTTAAATAAATAATTTAATTCTTACTAACAGTTTATTCGTATCACAATCAGAAGAGAAATTAATAGGAAGAACAATCTTGTTTAAAGAATTTTTGAAATTTTTATCGAAGGTGGAATGGAAGATTTCTTGAAGATCAAATAATTTTATTACCTTTATTATTATTAGATAGTATGGATAATTATAATGGGAACATATATTTTTGTCCCAATCCATAGAGAGAAACATATTGGAGAATCTATTGTCTTTACCATAATGAATAAAGCATAATGGGAGTGAGTTTTAGGAATTATAGTGAGAAGAAATTTTTTTCCTTATTATATATAGGGTAGAAGAAACATAATAAATAAACTATTGTAGAAAATATTTATTAATTATAATGAGGAAATTGGAATTGTTAGATACTCTTTCAGGTGGTTTAGAGAAATGTATTGAAATATCTTCAGTTATGATTTGTTTTCCAAGTTGATCAAGAAAATCAGAGTGGCCAAATTTCATCATAATAATGGATAATACTAATTAAAAAATTGGAATAAAAAATCAGAATCATATTAAAGATTTAATATAAAGTCATAGGTGTTGAATAATTGAAAAGAAGATCTAAAATTAAAGAAAGGTTATTGAAGTTAAGGAAAGATCCAAATTTCAAGGGGAAATAAATGATTAAAATAAATATCATGATTTCGTGGGGAATTAAATGATTTAAATAAAGATACATTATTTAAGAAAGATTAATGATTTTATAAATTTAGAGAACTGGGAAAACCTTTTGGATGCATGCCTAAAATATTTTGGCGATCCCATAAAAAGAAGAGAAGGATTTGTGATTTTTTGGACTTACATTGCTCGTGAAAGAGGATATAGACTCTCCACAATTATAGTAAGATGTAGTTTTAGTATGTTTTTGTTGAAGATATTAAATTTATTGAAGAAGAATATAATTATATCATATTTATAGTTTTTAGAATATGATTGACCTTTTCATTTTGGTATTTCCATACTCATATAAAAGAATTCATAATTTGTTTCAGTGGTATTATGAATAAGATACATTTTCTATTTTGATTAAATCAGTCTTGGGAATTGAATTGGGTTATCCATAATTGGATTAGATATTTTTTATAATTATATCAATAGGATTCTATAAGAATTATATTTTCCATATTGAGAAAATCATACTTGGGAATCGGACTAAGAATTAGACTGAGTATCATTTCAACTTCTAAAAAGTTCATATTATCTTATGGGTAATGAAGTTAATAATTTTTTTGAAAGATAATATTTGAGAATGTTGATCATGAATCGCCATAACATTTTTATCACAAAAACATTTATTACATAATTTCTTGCTACTAGAACTGCATGCACTATTATATTGAAGATAGTACTACATGAGTGTAAGGGAAATCCCTACTCATTGTATTCCACACAAATGAATAGTTTTCTAGTGGATTGTGTGTCATTGGATTATTTCCAAACCAAAATACAGATTAGATACTCTTTCTAAGAAGTTAACCATGTAAATTATTATGTTCTTGTTGTTATTTTTTTATTTGTTTTCAGTAGAGAATGAAATATTTAACAAGAGGTGAAGGTTGTTTCTTATGAAATGAAACTTAAAAAAAGTTATCACTGATTGAAACCTCCCCCTCTATATGATAATTGAATCCTGGTTGGATAATATCACCATTAAAATAGAATCATAATATATAGGATATACTATTATAGCTACATCATCATGGATGAATAATATTTCAAGGAGGCAGAAGAAGAAATAAACAAATATTGATTAATAACTATAACTCTTCTTTAGGGAAACCCTTCAGTTTCACACAAAAAGAATACATAAGTTTGTTTTATGATAAAATATGGTCTCTAGGACATGGGGAGGTATTTTGGAAACGGTTTTATGAACAAAAAGTTTATTATATTGTAGATAGGAGAGGAAGTGAGGTGTCCTTTTATAAGTGGGGGGAGGAAACCCACGTGGAAATTTCCTAAAATATTACAAAATAGTAAACTCATTGTAATGAAAAATGAATTAAAATGGACCTATATTAAAAATTTTGAGATTTTAATTTAAATATATAGGTATAAAATAAAATTTATTTAAGATTTATTGGAAAATATACCCTTACATTTGGGATTAACTAGTCCTATAAACTCATTTTAACATTAAATGTAATAGTTAATTTTTATTATATGAATTATTATTTTTGAAAAAAAATACTATGTTAACTAATATTAATTATTATTATTAAAAATATTCAATCCATTTTAAGAAATTAAATTCACATAAGTGGTATAATTTAATTTAAAAGTAAACCTTCATATGTGACGAAGAAGTGGATTTCTAAACAATTTTTTTTATAAGTATGAAATGTTTTTATATAAAAAATCAATATAACATTGATTATAATGAACTAAAATCGATTAATAATTATATTATTTAACTACTTATACTTTTAATATATTTAAAAAATTAATCATTTTAATTCATTAAATGTAAATAAATTGTTTAATAAAAATCAATATTTTCCAAAAATCATCATTATATGAGTTCTAATTAATATAGGTAGATATATAATATATAAATTTCATTTAAATAATTCCTTATTCATATTTATTTTAGTAAATTAAAATATTAAAACATTATTCACCTAAATACATTTTTCAGGAAAAAATGTGTTTTGATTATAAAATGGATTTATAAAAATTCATGAAAATTGATAATTCAAATGAAATTAATTATATTATTCTAAATAAAATACCTCTAATTTAAATTTTATTACCAAATCCAAAATATAATCACACTTTAAATTACTTTATTTAATTATAAAAATGAAAGTTTTAAAAATAAATAAATATTTTTGACTTTGATTGAAAAAACCTATCTTTTTAAGAAAAATAAAAACACCCCCCCCCCAAATAAAATTATGATATGTGTATTTCATAAATGCTATCATTTATATATAATAATCTTACTAAATGGGCTATAAATTAATTATATTTTCTATGAAAAAATAAAAATAAAAAATCCTTTTAGAATAAAAGATATTATTTTAATAATAAATTGTATTCATTAAAAATTGATGTCATATTTCTTTAGAATTTATCAAAAAATTTATGTTTAGTATGTTATTTATATATAATTTCATAATACAATTTATCTCATTCATACCTTCTAATTTAATGACTAGGATATAATAATCATATTTAAATTATCATATGTCATGGTTCGTCTAGGAAGATTGTTGCATGTTTTGTATGTTATCGAACATAATTTAATTTTTAAAAAATATCATGGATAACATTAAATTCCCTTAAATAAATTGAATCTGTAAAAATGTATCTTGATATTTGTTATCAAGGTTTTTCCATATTAAAATACCTTTTTAGAAGCCCAAATTATAAAAAAAAAGTTTAATAAAACATCCAGTTGATAAGAGAGATAATTATAAGTATGATGGTCGTTTTGAATAAAACATAAAAAGCATTACATATAGGAAAAAATTGTGGGAATTGAAAATTTATACATTTAAAATAAGCATACCACCCAAACAATTATATATAGTGATAAATATCCTTTATCACAATAAATTTAATGATCATGATAACGATAAAAAACAAAAAAACATAGACCCAAGAGGTGTGAAAAGAGACTATTGATTCAAAAAAATTAAATTTAAAAGATAAAACATTCATTTTAAGATAATTTTCCTTGATTTGGAGGATTACATACCATCTACACTAATAGAATAATGAAAATATACATGCTTGACAGTTATAATTTCATTCACAAATCAAAACAAAAATGGTTAGCTAAGGTAAGATAAATTATAAAATGAATAAACCTTCATATAATGAATTAGGGAATTAATATATAAATCCTAAAAAATAAAATATAAAGTGAAATATATATCATTTTACAAAAAAACTAACCTTTAATGTCTTCAAAATATTCCTTTCTATGGTCGAAACCAAAATATTTGAATGGTTTGACCACATATTCAACCAAATAATGTCAATAAAACATAAATTTTCATACAATAATGTATATTCTCTAATCATATATGATTATAATTTATATAACTATCCTTAATCTCCAAAAATATATTTTAAAATATTATATTATTCAAAAATTTACACAATCAAAATATTTTTTATATGAATCCTCTAATAAAAACACCATTTATAAAAATACTTTTAAAACATTGTTCTCGAATTCCAACATGTAAATACTTTTAATGTAATTACTAGTACAACATAGTTCTATCCGTTTTCTAGGTATTTAAATTTATAAGATGTAATTGACTCAAAAAATCTCATGTTCCCCACATTTAAGATAATGAAAAATAGATCGATCTGTATGATGAAATTAAATTTCCTTTACTGAGATCTTTTTTTAGTAATTCTTTGATTCCTTCCCTTCTTTACAACACATAAAACATTTTCTTATTCATTTGAGACATTATCCTAGGTATTTATTCACATACTTCTCTCATAAAAGTGATTGATCCTTCTTTCCTCCATGGTATCCTCCACCCAAGATCTTAGTGGACTCCATCCTTCTATTTTTTTGAGTTTGAGAGGTTGTTTAGGTATAGATTATTAATCATATATTGTGATAAATGATTAGGTATAATTTTAATATATTTATCATGATTCATCTTCCAATTTTATTGATCCTAATTACTACATTCTTCGTCGCATTCGGTGTTAAAATCATTCCCCCTAGTTCAAGGCATTGACTAAAACCAAAAAACATGGAGTGGGAAAAAATAAACATAATCCTAAAAAACCATTTCTATGATAACTAATTATTGAAAAATTCTAATTAATATATGAAACCTTATATTTAACCTATATCATCCAATATTATCATCTATTAAAGTTATTCTTGATTTTTCTTAAAGATATTGTGAATTTCCAAAACATATCATGTGGGAGTGTCAAACTAGGTGTACAACATTGCCACTTTTTCAAGCACCATGTGGAAATTGATTCAAATCCCAATGTGACCATTTCAGAGTTATTACCCATTGGTATAACTATTTGATTGCTATAACCACTTGTAATATCTAGATTGTGATGAAATTTCTTTCAAATAACACTCTCTATCCTTCAAAACATTTCCAATATATTTTTCTATACATAGAAATATCCCTTGGGTTTTCACCAAATTAATCTACTCATAATCCCTAGAAATAACTAGTCCAAATTATGATAGAAAATATAGATACTCATTCCTATTACAGATATTTTTATATTATTTTAAATATTAACATCCAATAAAACCAAACAAGGATTGGAAATCCAAGTTTAATTGGGTGAAAAGTTTCATAATACATTAAGGTGATACTAAAATTGAATGAATTTATTTTAAAATCCGTAATGAGATCCAAAATTCTTTTGATTTCATAAAACTATATAGGATAATCTAGGGACTATATATACAAAAGGGGTGAGGGTAAAACGCTAGTAAGGTAATAAACATGATAAGGAAACATAACGTGTAAGTAAAAGATATAACATGATATCATAAATGATATGGCTCATGAGTGATCACATGGAGGCATAAAAAATAAAAAGGTATCATAAGATCCTATAAACATTGTAATATTGGATTTAATATATATAATCATATTAAAGTGATTTATTTCTTAATGCCTATACAATATAACACTATTGAAAATGTCCCATAATAAATTACGATTACTCCCTAATCCCATACATAATTTCTCATTAGAAAAAAAGATTTACCCAATGCATTGGAGTGCTATATGGTCACATACATCATAACATGTTTATAACTGTGTGTGTCACAAAAACTAAATTAATCATAAAGTATAAACATAAAAATTACACTTGTAAAAAATGTGTTCCATAATCTTGCATCATTTC
Organism: Viscum album; assembly: GCA_963277665.1. Lineage (NCBI taxonomy): Eukaryota > Viridiplantae > Streptophyta > Magnoliopsida > Santalales > Viscaceae > Viscum > Viscum album. The sequence goes on from OY728129.1 coordinate 1,370,156,158, forward strand.
ATAATCAGAGGAACTTTCAACATGAAGGAATTTAAGAAATGAACATATGATATGTATTACCACATAAAATAAAGTTATAATTATATTTTTATATATTTTAGAGACATATATAAAAAAATTATAAAATTTCATAACTTTAAAGATATAGAGATAGATATAGAGATAGAAAGTGAGTTTGTGATAGAATGGTCATAACCTAAAGAAAAGGGTGGTTTGTAGAGATCCCTTAAGCCCACAAGTAAAATATTTCCAGATATAATAATATAATTTCTATTTAAAACCCTTATATAAGATACATATAATAAAAGTAAATACGTTTTTTCTCTGATGAAAAAGTGAATCTAATAAAAAAATTCAAATATCGAAAAATGATTTCAATAGTGGGAAACTTTACTGATGCCGTATAAATTAAAATAAAACATTCCTTTTGTCTTTTTTAAAGAAAGTAAACACATTATTCATAAAATAATTAAAAAAATGTCTTTTTAAACCATTGAAATAATGTTATGAGAGACACATAATTTCATTTATAATTCACATATATCCAAATAATTACATTAAAAAATTTTAGGAATATAGATATGGAAAAACGTTTTATAAAATAAATATTTAAAAATTTTAGAAATGGATTTTTAAAGTATATTATCACTTACATAAAAAGAAAAAATATTAATTTTTAAAACATTGGAAAAAATAAAATAAGATCTAAAAGGACCATTTCAATCAATTTAAACATAAAATATCGTTTTCTTGAAACACTTAGTGGAAAATGGAGATGGGAAAAATAGTTAGAAGAGAAATTTTATAGGATGTCTTTTTAAAAAACAATTCCCTTGAAATGATTATATCATTATAGTTATAAATAATCAATGAAGTGATTATGTGAATCAACATTAAATACATGAAAAATGGAATTAAAAAATAATACCATTAGTGGAAATTATACACATACTCATATAATAACATAACCAATTAACAGAAATAATAACCTAAATAATGCAAATTGAGTTAAAAACCCATCACCTCGAGTTAGAATCATCACATACATAATTTATATTCCATAATAATAACCCCATGTTAATTATTTAATTGATTAAATATTTTTTAGATTTATTTTTCCATTTATTTTTACCCTGATGTGTCGATTTTTTTTAGTCAATTATGTTCATGTCAGACATTTTTACGATGTTCAATTCATATGTCCAAAATGACTTTGGTATGTCAAATATGGTAAAGAATTTTAGTGTTCCATCATATCCAGAAAAAAATAAGGTAATAATTACCATTTTTATACATATATTATATTTTTAAAACTAACCATGCAATAATTTTATGAAAAAAGTACTACGTTAAAATCTTAGAGAAAGTAAGTCATATATATGCTTAAGTAACATTACCATTTTTTGAAAAATAATGAAGGAAATAAGGTAAGAATTATTTTATTATTTCATAATGATAATTAATTCATAAATAAAATATTTTTATTTAAATAAACTTACATAAACCATCCATGTGATGGAGTGATGAAAAATGAATCAGATCGCCTCATCGAGATTGTAGTCCACACTTATGCATGAACGACATTATCATTTTTCAGTGAATTGAGAAGAAATGAAAATATATGATTTATTGGTTTTATAGAATGATAAATATGTAATTAATATCATATATATATTAAATCCGTGATTATAAATATATATGTGAGGCAATGAAGGAAAATTAATTACATCTGTTTTTGAGTGGGTAGTCTATTGTACACGCGAATGATGGAATTGTATCTCATTAGATGGAAGAGGAGATAGGTGTAGCTTATGAAATTAACTAAATAACATATTTATATATGTTATATACTTTTTTTACTATAACATTATGGTTTAATAATATTTTAAGTTTGTGTAGAAATAAATAAAATAAAAACTATTGACTATGAACTATACCAATTCTTTAGAAAACCTCTTTGTGTTGACACCAATAGAATCTCTATATTGGTTTTTTGATCAAATTGATGCCTCTAAGACATGTTTAGGTATATAATAAATGTATTTTTTAAAGTATTTTATAAAAAAAGTATATTGGGTAGTGGGTAGGAGAGGATAATAGGTGTCAATTTATAAGTGGGGGAGGGAACCCACTTGGAAATTTAATAAAATAATACAAACTGATATGTTTATTTTCATGAAAAATGCTTCAAAATTTATATATATTTGATTTTGGAATAGTATATGGTTTAAATATGGTTATAAAATATTATTTTGATAATTATAATTGTAAAATATAGCCTTATATTTTTGTTTAACCCACCCCCCTCGGTAAACTCGTTTTCACCTTAACCGTAGTAATTAATTTTTCTATTATTAATATTCATTATGAAAATTAATAATTTGAAATTTTTACCTAATATTAATTATTAATATTCCAAACATGGAATCCATTTTACCAAATTTATTTCACATAATTAGAATAAAATAATTTAAAATTAAATGTGTAGAAGTGGTGAAAAAGTGTTTTTCCAAATAAAACCTTCTCATAAGTATAACAAGTTATAAAATCCGAAATCAATAATAAATTTTTTGTAATAACCTAAATTAGATAAATTATAAAATAATTTTACTAATATTTCTTTTCAACCCTTTCAAAAAAATGGAACATCATGAAATATTTGAAACAAATGTAGTTTTAAATAAAAATCAGTATTTTTCAGTATTCATCTAAAATTATATCATTTAAAAAATAATCATAAATTCTCTCTAATATATTTTTTAGATTTATGTTAAAAAAGTTAATTAATTTTTTAAAATAAATTTTCAAAATGATGAAAAATTACTGTTAAAATAATAGTATGAAACACAATGATAAACGGTTTTCAGGGAAATACACTTTTTTTAAGGAAAATTGGATTTTGCATCAAATTTATATTTGGTAATCTTTAGTGTTTGAATTTAATTTTATATAGATATATATATATAATATATATATTCAATTTAAATCATTCCTCATTATGGTTTATTTTAGTTAATTAAAATGGAAAAATTTTATGCACTTAAAAATAGTTTCTAGAAGAAAAAAAACTGATTTTAGAAATAATATAGATTTATACCAAAATCAGAAAATTTTCTAATTGGAATAAAATTAATTATATTATTATTAATCAAATTTATCATATTTAAGTTTAATACCAAATAGAACATATAATCAATCATTTAATTACATTATTTAATGAAAATAAATGTCAATTCTATAAGAAATCGATATTTTTATCTTTTCACTGAAAAACCAATCTTTTTTAAAACAATTGAGCATTTTTGCATAAGATAATTTTGATATCTTGATTAAAAAGATGGAATAATTTTTTAAAATTAAATTACTAAATTTTTTATACATTAATTATATTTTCCACTTAAAAATAGTAATAAAAATTATTTTTGAATAAAACATATTTTTTGTAATAAAATTTAAACTTTAAAATTTTGGTTCTTATTTTCAAAAAATTTATCAATACCTTTATTTTAAGTAGGATAATTATATATATTTCAAAAATCATTTGATTATATTCATACCATCCAATTTAATGGAAAAGTTATAATAGTTATATTTAAATAATAATAATTCAGGGTTCTTTTAGTCACTAGGTTGTTTGTTATATACTTTATCAAAAATAGTTTTATTTTTAATATTGGGTTATTATATAAATACTATATAATATCACTCTTCATGTTATCTCACTATAAATACCCTTTTAGGTCTCTATACATCTTCTTACTTTCATAATGAATAGATAATGATGAGCTCTAAGCTTCTTCCAATAGTTATATCTTCAGGTCTAGTATTAACAGGTAACATAATATGTTCCAAGACCTTGTCATCCTATCACAATCAAGGTTTAAATTAAAAAAAAATTAGCATCTTATTATATATATTCTTATCTTCATTTTTTTCCAATTTAATCTTTACTTATATATATCATCGAACACACTTTTCAGAATGATAATATTTCTACACTTTCTTTAATATTTAATGGTATATCTCTTTTAAATACCTAAATATTGGATATCTTCTGATCCTCATCAATGATAATCTATTATGATACATTAAACACAAATCATTTTCCACCTGGTTCTCTTTCCCATGCTGGTAGTGTATGGAATAATCATAATCTTTAATTAACTCCAACCATCTTCCTAGGATCATATTTAACTCTTTTAATGTAAATATATACCTTAAACTATTATGATCAGTGTATAGGTCAAGCATTTCTCTATAAATATAATTCATTTATAATTTTCATGAAATTTTTATCACTACTAACCCCAAATTAGGAGTTGGGTTATTTTCACTGGATGCTTCAATTGGTGTGAGGTATAAGCTACCACTATATCATTCTACATGAGAAAAACTATTAATACATTATTTGATAAATCACTAAAAATTAGAAACCTTTTTCCATTTTAGGTTAGTGTGAGAATATGTAATCTAACCAACCTTATCTTCAATTAAATAAAATTTACATTACAATCCTCAGTCCAAATGAACTTAAATACCATCCTAAATAAATTGATGAATAGATTATTTGTCAATAATAAATCCTTAAAATGTGCCAATAATATATATCCAATTCATGAAAAATATATATATCATTTTTAGTGGTTGTTCTAGGCCAATGTTCAATATCTTCCATAATTGAAGGATCTACTGATATACCCCCTCTAAAAATTATATGAAACAGGAATAAAATTTACTATAGAAAATATTCATACTTCATAAATATTTCATTCCACATCTCCTTTATTTGGGGCTTTTTTACAATTCTTAAATGATATTAATGATCATCCTTTCTCTTAGAATATATAATAATATCTTATATAATGGACATAAAAATTTGATGAAGTTGATCATTAAAGGATCTATTTATTAAATCCATGAAGATAGTGGGACAATTAGTAAGAAAAAATGGCTTGACTATAAATTAATATTCTCCACACTATTGTTGTAATTTTTCCTTGGGTATGTCTTCACTTTTTACCATAAAATTATAGTATCTAGATCAATGACCAAAAATGGTAAAATATTTAGCTCCTTGTAATTAATCAAAAACATCATCAATTTAGGGTAGAGGATACGTATTCTTGATCATGATATTGTTAAGCTAATGATAATCAATATAGAGTCACATTTATCAACATTTATCCTTAAAAAATATATATTTCCCCCATGGTTATATACTTGGTTGAATGAATCAGTTACATATAGTTTATTATTAAATTCTAGAAACTCAATCAGGACTATTCTAAATGGAGTCTTTTAAATAGGTATATAACCTTGTATTATTTCTATTAAAAACTAAACTTAATGATTTGGATGAAGGCTATGAAACTCTTATAAAGAGACATCAAAAAATCTATAAAATATTCATATCATAGATGTTGTTTTTCTCCCTAATCATCTGATATAAATAAGCAATTTGAGTAGGAATAAAAACCCATGAAGCAGATGTAATTTCCATTAGATGTTAATATTTATCTTCAAATTGATAGATAATCATAGGTTATTTTTTAATATCAATATGTTATTTATATTTTGAATTAAATATATTACAAAAAGAAAAACAATTCTATTCAAGGGATAATAACAAGATTTATATAGAGAAAATTCCCACAAACTTATATCAGATAAGATAAATAGACTAGAGATGTGATCATTATACTATTAAAATATTATACTAAAAATTTCACATTTAATCATTAAGCATATGAATAAATATTCAATGAGACTTTTCTTGTTATAAATGAATTAATATTACTAATATAAAATAAGATACATCAATATTTGAGCATTCCAATCACCACCTGAACTTCATCATTCAAGTTTCAATCCCTTACTAAAACCAAAATGGTCAATGTGACCATAAAACATCGTTATTAGAATTGATAAATCATATAAAAATTTAAATAACTCATATTGTGTCAAAATCATGGAAGCTTATTTTCCATCTATGACACCTTTGGTTTAACAATGGTCTTATATGGTCATAATATATTCTAATTCATCATAATAGTTTATAACAAAAAAATGTGTTAACATAAACATATCTCCTGATAGTTTCAAACTAGGATAAAATTAAGGTATAATTCATGATTCACTAGAATTATGGTTGAGATATACTTGACCAAATATTCTCAAGGTTATTACCCCTATATACATCTATTCCAAAACCAAATCCACTTGTAATATCCAAATCAAGATATATTTTATTAGGTAAATGAGACTATTTTCTTTACCATAATATAGTATGTTCTCCTATACATAGTGATATACTAAGATTTCTCACTAAATATTTCATCCTAGTTTATAAAAGTCTCCAAACCTAACTCTAATATCAACTATAGTGACCCATACTTGTCATACATAAATATTAAATCATTTAAATGAATATTAAATAACTTTCCAAATAATAAAATCCTGAGGAATATATAGGTTTAGTTTATTTGGAAACATTGATATATATAAAATTGTTACATAAAATATCTATATCATTTCCCATTTAGTTCTTCACAGCTATAACCATTCTTAAAAAATACATACTTAAAAACATTTTCCCTAACCTGGGGAAGGAAAAGATAAGAAAGGTTAAGATCTAATGCGTAGTAATGGAAAATGAAATAGATATCAATACATTATCATAAGTGATCAGAATAAATGAATAAGGGTAAAATAAAATTATCTAAACCTTATAAATTAATACCCATTAGTCAATTATCTTCAATCATGACACATGGTGTAAGGTGTTTTAAAAAAATGACAAAATAAAGAAGAGTATGAAACATAAATAATTAATAAGGATCTATAAAAACATATTATAATAATAATAAATTATTATGTTCAATGAAAATAATAATATAATATCATTTCCTTAGTCAAGAATCACCTACATGAATATTATAGTGGATTGGGTTCACTCCCCATTCTATCAATTTCTTCAGTCAATATTCACTCCAAAGAATATCTTATTAGAAAAAATTCACTTACTAAACTGGTATCACTCTCTATTTCCATCCTTATTATCTCATGAGATATCATTAATTACCCAATAAATTTTAGGGATATATAATTTTAGTTCTGCCTATCACATAATGAAAAATGTACATTTGTGTTCCACAAGACTACAAAACATTTATCATATTATCAAATAATAACCCACAAAAATGATATTAGGTTTATTAAAATTTCATAATCAAAATAAAAACTGTGTAGAGAAATAATAAAAATTTTAAAACTATATTTTATCCCCATTAAATAATAATAAACGTTAAACTATGTTCTTATTGATAAAAAACTTTAAAATATCACAAGACCTTTTCTTAAGGAAAAAATAATTTTTATTTGAAATAACATAATCAGTATATAAAAAATATTATGGGAAAAATTTCCTCTGAAAATAAACAAGGAAAATTATAAAGTAATATAAAAGTAAACGGGTATTCATGATGTTATAGAAAATCTTTTACAGAGTGCACATTAAGAAAATCCATTAGCTTTTTTGAAAAAGGTTAGAACCACCTAGTTTAGAAAACCATAAGAAGATTACTTTAAAACAATGTTATAGAAAGTAAAAAAATGGAAAATTACATTAAAAAATATTTATATTATGTTAGGAATATTATTTAAAAAAATTCAATTGATATATAGACGTAGAACAAAATATTCTTAACTAAAGAGAAAAACATGGTTGGCTATCATTAAAAAAATAATTTTGGTCTCTTGAGTACTTAAAGAGGTGAAAATGAAAAGAAAAAAATAAATATATAGAAAAAAAATATATAATAAGAAAAAAATAATTCATGGAATATATATTTTATATGATTTCATCTTTAGAAAATTTAATCGTAAAAAGTCTAGGTAAAAATGAGACTATTGCATAAACCCTTTATGGGTATATTAATCATTGAATCAAAAGTCATTGGAATTTTGAAAAAAAAAATGGATGTATGAATCCAATGAATTAAATCATGTATTATTAAAAAATTCTTTCTTATTTAGAATATACACTATCAAAAGAAGAAATTGGCAGATAATATTAAAACATATCTCAATAAAGAAAATATGAGATGTATCATTTACCTCAAGTTCATCTTATGTTGTAATAACTCTAGGATCTAGGATAATAAATATATAATTATTATTATAAACAAAATCTTAATAAAGCCTATAATCCAATAATTTTTTTACTTAGAAGAGATTATCACCCATTCGGTTAAAATCCTTCATTATCCTTATCATTTTTGGGTGTTAATTTCTTTGTTATCCATGTATGTTTTGGCTCAGAAACAATGGTTAATGAACTTTTATATAGTCATCTATTGAGTTTAAATAAAGATATAAATATTGTATATATATATATATTATATATAAAAAATTGAACCTTTCTTACACATTATTGTTGAAAATGAATTATGCCACTTTGTAGAGGTGGTATTCTATATATACGCAATAGTTATGTTTACACATTTCAATGGATGGTATGAAATAGTGGTAAATATTTATTAATACATACATTATAATAATTTAAACATAAATATAATATATAATCATTAATTCTATCATAATAACCAACCATGAATGATAGTGGTGGAAAATGAGTCATGTCACTATGTGGAGGAGGTAGTATACACATACACATGAGTGATGATTTTATCTTACCTAGGATTGAGAAGAGGTGGTAAATGGTTATTAAATAATAATAATAACATCTTACTATATTTATGAAAATAGATCCATAATTTTTTATAGATATAATAATTTTATAAGAAGTGGAAGAAGAAAAAATATTGAAAGTGTTTGGTTAGGATCTCTACATCTTCTTTAGGATACCTTTAGCTTACTCTTTAAGTCTTTATGTATTCATATTAGGAGAAGAAAAGAGATAAAATACAGTTAATGAATATAGGACGGATTTTTATAATGCATTGGATGAGTTATATGGATAAAATAGTGTAAATATTAGGAGTAGGAGAGGTTTCTCATTATAATAGAGGTGAGGGACATATGGAATTTCTTAAAATATTTCAATTTTTTAATGTTATTTTCATGGGAAATATATATAAATGGAAATGGATTAGAATTTAGAAGAATATAATGTTTTAAAATTTATAAAAATTTATTTTCTTATATTTTTGGGTGAAAATACTACTAGTATCTCTTTGTTTAACCCTAGTAACCTATATTAACATTAACTATGTTAACAGAATTTTACTATTTTTACTATTCAATATGATAAAAAACTAAAGTTAAAACTATTAAATTATAGTAAGTATTATGATTCTAAATATGTGATATATTTTATTAGATTTAGTTTCTCTTAGTGGAATAATGTAATTTCAGTTAAGCACGCAAACTGCAACCAAAACTTGTTTTCAAAAATGAATTTATAAGCATAAAACTCGATTTAATTCCATTAATTTTCTTGTAAAAACCATAACATGAAATTTAAAATATTATATTTTATATATAATAAATAAATATTTAATAACATTAATAATATAAAGATATTAAATTCATTTATTAAGATAAAAACACATTGCACGCATAAACAAATGTTTTTTGGAAAAATGTGTTTTCAAGCCCATAAATTAAATTATAACAAAATAAATTATAATTATGATTAATATATAAATAATTATATTATATAGAGTTAAAATCCACTTAGGTTAATTTATGATCATGTTCATAACACAATTGAACATTTTCTTGAAAATAAATGCAAATTTTAACATAAATCACTATTTTTCACTACTCAATGAAAAATATATTTTTTTAGAAAAATACTAATAATTAAACATAATATAATACTGAAAATAAAATTTTGAAAAATATAATCACGTCCTAAAATAAAATTTCTAAAAATTTATAAATTAATTAATAATTTCTTAGGCAAAAATATAATAAAAACTATTTTCAAAAAATGTATTTTTAAGGCATAAAATTACATCACAAAAAAATTTGAGAACATATTTGTTATGAATTAATATTTTCATTTTCACTATTAAAAATATTAAAACCAAATTATAATTGGGTTATTACTATTTATACCAACCAATTTAATGGCCCGGTTATAATAGTTTTAAATCACGGTTCATATAGAAATAGGGTTGCATGTGAGGAAACCTAGAAAATATTCATGTTTTATTTAAAGGGAAATGCATATAAAATCATTGGGTGTTATAGTTCACATGAATATATTTTTTATTAATAAATAAATATATTAATTTTTACTTGATATGGGAAAACCAGGTTAGTTGTTCAGTCTATAATATCGGGTATACTCTTGCCATAACATAAGTATCATTTACACTAGATTCTATGAAAGTTCAAAATCAAGGTGCAATTTAACAGAATTTTAATTTAATAATTTATTAGATTATTTCATTAGTGTTTATACCTAAAAACATTATAGTTAGTAATGTATTTAACTAATCCCTATGTTGATGTGCACTATAATAATATTATATTGGAGACATTGTAGGAGAACTCTTAGGGTAGAGATCAAGTGGAATCTATTAGCATCAAACAAATTCATCAAAGATCACCAACAGAATCGATACAAGTTTTTTCTTTACTAAAATTTGATACTAATTATTTTAGGGTTGTGTTATTTTATATCTAATCCAAAAAATTATTTCCTAAATATAGATTTTTGTTTCCCTCAAATTCCTTTGATTTTTTCCTAGATTTTTAGATAATTAATTTATTTTTAAATATGGATAAATTTGTAGTTCAAGTTTCTTCAAAAAAAAAATTGGTTTCCATGCTGACCATCTATGGATGAGTTTTTAATTTCCATCAATTAATGTCAACTTTGTTATTATATTATTTTCACCCTTCATTATTTCTTTTCTTCATCGACATTTTTTATTTTTTATGGGATTCCACCATTTTCAGTAAAGTTTGAATCATGATCAAAACCCCATATTTGTGTTTTGATGATGAAAAAAACACTATGGATATTCTTGGATGAGATATTTTTTATCAATGGTGGTGGATCATGCAAGGCTGGGGACACTGGGTAAATTTTTCCATGTTAATACATATTAGAAAGATGAATATTTATTGAGGTATTCTGATCTAAATAATGATGCCAAAAGATAATCTTGTGGGGAAGCACATACACGAATTGAGGAACTCAACAAGGGTTGTATTTGATTGAAATGGATTCCATGGTACTGTCCTGAAATTAATTGGAGACATTTATTTCATAAAAAAATTCCAACTACATGATGTTTAGTTTAGAAGAACATACCCCATATAATTCGGGTTCTAAAGTGGCTGGGGTTTTGGAAAACAATTATAACACACAATGTTGGTTTTCCCACATACTATGCGTAACTAGATGAAAAACATTTCATGTATGAGAGGTAGATACCCTATAACCCATGTGTTCTCGCATACCATGTCTATACAGCCCACACACATTCTACACTCAGTGGAATGTGACTCAGGTAGCATGGAACATGTCATGTGCCTCTTCTAGTCCCATATTCTATGTTACTCAACCAACCCATAATTTTTGTTAAACTTTATATTCTATTTATGGTTCTATGGAATATTCCAACCACTTTTTTGGAATGCACATCATATGTCTTAAGCCCCAAATTCTTTACTCCTTCCAGACCAACCTACTAGCTGTGTATCCTTATTCAAACTCAATTTTGGACATGTGAGTAGTCTATCATAAGTGTTTTTACATATAGAAATTGTTGTAAGAATTATTTCAGATGATAAATATCTGATTTGATATGGTGGGAGTGGGTTACTCTATTCAGAATTTGTTTTTCTATCATTGAGGCTTGGGTATGATCTCTCGAATTACATCTGATTTGGTATCCCATTGATAGGGTGATTATGGTTAAGGAATGGGTCTCCCACTTCCTTGGTATAGATAGGGTCTATATACTTCCATTAACAAAAAGGGTTTGGTTCATCTATTTAGAGAGTCGGTATCCCCCATTGAAGAGATTTTGTGGGGTTTGGATCCTAAAATGAGGTCAGTATCCCCTCAGTTATTGAATTCAATCACCGAGGTATGGGTTACCTTCTATTTGATCTGGGGAGGTTGTGTTTGGTAGTTTTATTTGAGTAGTTTTTATTCCCAATCAATGTTGAGATATTATTATACTTGGGGTTTTGATACTCCCTTGTCTAATGATCATACATTAGTGATGAGCAGGATCCAATTATTGGGTTCTGATGGTTGTGTGACTATTGAACATTTATGTGGTATTTAATTCTATGAGGATTATGATTTCTTATAAATCAGGGGTTTCCTTCAATATTCATTACAAAAATGTATAATAAAGTCAAAATCCGTGATATCTCCATGTGTTCTATGAACCTTAAGTGTCATGTGTGATGTGGATTTCAAATATTAAAGCTAATATGATAGTTACTAAATTTTGTGACTTTTAGTGATATAGAATATCTATACTAATTATTCTTTTTCCCTTTTAGACCCTAATTATTACAAAGTATATGATCTAACTTTGAATTATATTTTATGACTTTATTCTTACCACCTCTCATATTAGGATTTGATCTAACTTTTCACCTTGTATTATTTATTATTTTTAGGGATAGTTCTATTTATACTCACCAATGAATGGGCCTTGGTAACAAATCTAATATTTCTAAGTAGATAGTGCATAGTTTTGAGATGGTATTGTAGGCATAGTGTTGGTGTTGATTTTTTTTCATTTTCTCCTAGATATTCTTAGTGAAAAATTATATTTCACAGGCTTATTTTGAGTGTGGTTTCATTTATTCTTACCTTATGTGTTTCACTTGTATTTGTTAGCTCATGCATCTATTTTGTACATTTCTTTTGATGCAATATCTCATATAAAGAACCATATATTTTTTTATAATAGCATGGTGACTCTATAATTTGATACACTAGGGAATATGTATCCCTTATCACCCAAATACCATAGTTGTGTCTTCATCTCCACCAATTCCACATGTTCCTTTCTTTAGGGGGCTTATATAATTGTTTTCTTATAGGGATAATTTCAATGAAAACTAAAACCACAAGTTTAGGATGATTTCATTAAATATATAAATATATTCTCTAATAATAGGTACATCTTCTATTATTAAGATATTCTTTCCATCCATATATTTGATTTTCTATGCGTATAATCCCAAAATTTTAATAAAATGGGATGCTATAAGTTGTTTTAGATTTAACTTAAATAATGAATTTCTCCTCTAAAAACAATAGATTATATACCTCCCTAAAATATTATAATCTCTTCTTGATATTAGTTTCAGTCATTATTCCTTGAGGTATATTCTATCCCAAGTATTATTTCAAAATTAATCAAAGGTATAACAATCAAGTTTTCAACTAAATAATATCTATCTGACATAATAAAAAATACATAATATATCCTCATATAAATGATATTCTAACTCATTATTTTTATTAACTCTTTCTTCAATGTATGTGGGGATAAGTCAATATTCTTATAAATCATCAAAAATTAAAATATTTCTATAGTTCTAGAATCAAATAATGCATTCGATATATTTACGATTATGATCACACAACCTAAGACCAATCATTCAAGACCTTCCTCACCTTACCTCTACTAAACTAAATTCCATTTATGATTGGGGAATTTATTAAAATAGTGCCCAACATTTTTCTAGTTGAATAATAGGATATTTTTGGATTCTCTCTTGATTTTTCATTCATTATCTTGGTGGAATTTATCTACATACATTCTTAAAACTCTAATTCCTTTTAAGAAATTCCTTCAGTGTTTATCCACATAGATTTTTCATGTTTGGAATTACACCTTTCCACTCTTATCCATCTCCAATGATATCCCTTTTTTGTGCTCAATCATCCTCATATTTTTTTTAATTTCCATTAAAATTCAATGAATTGGTGAATTATTTCATAACATTTATGGAACTTACCCTTTTATCTATATATACAGAAAATATTTCAAAAAATAATTATATTTAAAATAATTTTTTTATCCTATCAAATAAGAGATCAATATATCTTTTTATATTATATACATAATCTAGAGAAAGTTTTAATAACTTTTTAATGTTAGACTCATACTCATTAAAGATTCCCTATTCGTTTTTTATAAATTTTGTAATTTTATCCATATAATTTAACTACTCATAAGGAAACTAGTTTTTGAATAATATCACCTTAAAATAATTCCAATCCATCCTATGTATCTCCTTCTATTTATTATTATTTTGGATCAATGGTCACCATTGAATAGTAACCACTCTTAAACAATATACTGATATGATAAACTTCTTCATTCCACTATAGCCTTAAGTGAGGAATATTTTCTCAATGTACTTGATCCATTATTCAGTTACTAATGGATTATTACTTCCATTAAAGGATATTGTTTTCTTCATTATGATGTAGTCCAAATTTTTTTAATTTATATTGATGAAAAACATATTGTTCAATAAGAGGAATGTTATGATTCATAACCTTAGTTAACCACCCTAGTATATTGATAAATTTATCAATTCCAATAACAGAAACATCATCTATCTTCGTAAGGAAATATCCATTTTGATTGAATGTGTTGATGCAATTTTCATTCCTTCTATTTGTCTCTATTTCCAAAAAATTAAATATATCGGATTAGATCTTTAATAACACCAAGAATTATTAATAATAGTAAATTATTTATATGTATATAAAATATTCTTGATGGAATTTCCTTAAGGTTCTTTCAAAAAGTTGTTTTCTCATGCTATATTACTTCAAATAAATTTCTAAATATTTATAGTAAACATTATTTGATACCAAACCTAACATAATAAATCTAATAACCTCAAGATGGTTATTATTATGATTCATTGGTAAAAATTACGATGGGATACACCACATGGGAACTAATAGTTTAGTAGTCTTATGATACTAGATACATACATGATCCTTAAAATATATTCAAAAACTATAAATAAATTATAAAAATTCAATTAAATTCTTTATTTCTCAAAGTATGTCTTAATATCATTCATATTAATCAACATTGTTTCTAGGGGATAAAATAAACAAAATAAAGGGGTGATCTCAAACACCCAGTAGGGGAAAGCATATAGTTGAAGATTATATGTCATAATGAAGCAGTAAAAAATATAATGGGAAAAAATAATTAAATAGATATTAGATGTGTCAAATATAACCATGGAATATGCAAAAAATGGATAAATAATAGGAATAATAATAAATGAATTTATAGTTGTGGAATTCATAATTTCAGACATCTTAATAATACCATCAATGCCAGAATCATGACATTGTAATCATACCTTCAGTACCATATTCCAAGACATCAAACATAACAGGTCAGATAGGCACCAAATACCCCAAAAAGGTTTGTTTCATAAGGCCTACCTATACATCAAGGTGATATATGATTGTGGGAACCACACATTATATAATAACTCTAATCCATCAAATTTAAAATAAATGTTATGATGTTCAAAGGAACTATTTCCATAAACATGTATTAGTAATAAATACCTATTTGAATAAAAATGATGGGAATATGTATTATCATAGTTTTCCTACTAAATTGAATTAAAACTCTATCTAGTTTAATATCCACAAATATAGTTGAAATTATAGTATAATCACAATTTAATGTGAATTATACTTGAGGATTTTGTACTTTAGTGGGACACTTTTATTATATAGATGTATTAATAATAATTAGTTAATGAATGAAATGGTTAGAGACCAGGGAAATGATAAAAAAATTACCTATTGGAATAATATATTTTGGGCTATAAATGGATTATGAGGGTGGTATAATACGGGTAAATAGATGTTTTTTACTCATAATGAAATCATGGATTTCAAATAATGAAACATAATATCATTACATATATAAAAAACTAATTTAAAGGTAATTGAAAATATAAAGATAATGGTATATAAACCCATAAATTTTTTTATCTCATAAAAATATTAAGAACGATCTCATGTGATACTTAATAATCCCAGATCTTGAAAAATAAATAAAGATGAGTATTTGGGATCCCTTACTTCACTAAGTCTTTTAAAAAATACTATTAATACTTACTTTTAAGAGAGAAATAAAGATTGACTGTAAAACCAATATCTTCCTAAGTCTCTTCTATAATATTCTTAAGAGTGAAAATGATATAAAAAACATACAACATGGTTTTTGACTTGATAAAAATGGAATGATGTGTCGTTATTTATAAAAAATTATAGAGATTTTTTTTATAAATTTCACAACCTGGCCATTGGACAATAGATAATGGAAAATAGGAAAACATTTCTTTTCCCCTAGTTTTAAACCTTGATATTAGAAATTTTAGAAATATTTTTTACTTTTAAATATTTAATAAAAAATATCTATATTAAATTATTTTAGATATGTTAAATACTTTTATTCCTAAAAAATAGTTTTAAAAATTTTGAAATTTATTTTAGTATTTGGAAATATCTTTAGAGGTTTTGAAAATTTCATTTATTATTTTGAAATACTTTTTTTTAATGATATGTAAATTTTTGATCATGAAAACCTTTTTATAATTGTTAAATCATTTTACATCATAGTGAATTCATAACTATTATTGTGCATGCATCTACATTTTAAAATTTACTCAAAAATGTGAGTATTTCATTAATTTATGAAATAATCATTATCGCCTAATTTCAACACATTATTTCTAAATTTATATTATTTTTTATAAAGAAAATTATATATATAATATAATTATTAAATTAATCTATTAGTGTATTTTTAAATCATGCATTTAACCAAAAAATTATAAATTTTTTTTCTAAGGAATATGAAAATAGGTGTATTTTTATTTGTTAACAAATAAATATTATTAATAATTTAATTTTATATTATTACCAAATGATTTTATCTATTTTACTATACATGTTCATGTTATTTCGTTACATTTACATTGTAATGTTCTTGTAAGAAATTAATTATTTTAACAGTTTTATTCCCAATGGAAAGATTCCAACAATTATGTTACACCTTGTATATAGACTTCATTCAAAAATATAAAATAAATCATATCCATTTCGTAGTTATTATACCATGTATATTACATTTCTTATTTTTTCTTTATAATGGGAATTTATCTCATATATTTGTTATTATTTTTAGATAATAATCCCATATAGTTCAAGATTATGGTGCTCCTAATATTTTTATTTGTTTTGTAGCACTAGTTTTTTACATTATTTGGAATCTAGTTTTATAATTTGTATTATATTATGATATTGTAATAAATTTTCATATTGTATGTGATTTATATTGTAATATTAGGTGTAATTATTATAGACATGTCATTTATTTTAAATTAAATTTCATATATACTCCTTGAAATGGTTTCACAATAACAAGGATGGGATTATTATATTATAAAATTAATGATGTTTTTCTTATTATTCCAATTAAATTACTCCAAAATCAACTTTAATGATTCAAGATTCATAAATTACTAAATTTCGTCACTTTTAATCTTATTTATGATTCACTATGTAATAATCTATCATCCTAGTGTAATTTTTTAATTATAAAATCAAATAAAAGTTTAATAATTTTTTATAATTGAAGTGTGATAATAACTCATCATGTTAGGATTCATTTGAATTTTCAAATTAAAATTCTCTAAAATAATCATTGCGTAATTTAATTTCCTATAAAATGTTCTTTTCTTATTAGCTTCAAATTCTCCAAGATACTTTATGTCACAACCCATCCCCAGGGGCCCATGTCATGACTACCACAAGCCTTTCTTCCATAGGCCAGGGGCTGGAGACTAGCACCGAAAGGAATATTCCCTCAAATGGGAAGGAATTTAATTTAAACATGTACAAACACATGGTCCGAGAACACTACAAGAAGCAACTGTGAAGTAAACTGCTGTAGTGAAAGAGTGCGGAAAGTAAAAGGGGGTGGAATACAAGCCAAATTGTAAAATTAAAAATATGAATAAAAGTACATTATAACTGAAAGAAAAAGGACAAAAGCTATTGGGTCATCCTCTGAGGTTTCTACCTGAAGGGTAGGTACAGATCGCCTCCACTGCACACCACATCCGCTCGTCTCCTCTCTGCCGTGTCATGTCGAATGGTCCACCTTTGATCATCGCCTAGTCCTGGCTCTCTCATCCTCGATCAGTGTTGTATGTCATCTGCACAAGATTCAACAAGGTGAGGGCGAATCCTGTGTAGGGGTGAGTATAACAATACTCAGTAGGGACTCTAAGACCCCTATTGTCTCCTATAGTTCCACAAAGAAAAACCACAGGGTAACACATGAAGGTAGATAACTGCATAGGTAAAGTACCACATAGCATAACCTCAATCAAAATCACAAGGTAAAGGCAGCTCAAAACAGGATTTATTCTAGGTGTAGTAACAAGTAACATCCCTAGTCACAATTCCAAATGCCTTAGCTGCTGGAGAACTCCTCGTCTATCGAGTACAGTGGGCCTTCCGGTCACTCTGAGCCGCTTCCCACTAACCCTGAACTGCTGAGGTACACCTCCCCATCATGTACTGTGGGTTTGTTGGGTCACACAGAACCACCCACCCCTATTTTGGTATGCTAAGGTACTCCTCTCTATTGCATAATGTGGCCTCTCCCCACTGTGGCCCGCCAGGTAACATAGAACCACCCACCCCCATCTTATTCTACGAAAGTACTACTCCCTATCATCTATCACGGTCATCGAGTAACTCTGAGTCGAAAAGTCATCATTCATCATCTCTCAGCCAGTCGGTGGATTCCATACGTAGTGCGCTTTGGAGAACTGCTCCCCAAAACATCAGTCATATCCCAACCTACAAAATTTCTTACAAATATGTAACCTGGTGATTCATCATGTCATCTGGGTTCCAATGCAACAGACGACGCGTCAATTGGATGCATGTTCTGTGCATTACTGGAATTTTAGTATCGAGGGCACGGTTTAATTCGGGTGCGATCCAACCCGAATGTACTCCAACTTTCTTCAAAGTTCTAATGGATTAAGGAAAAAAGTATGGTCTCCCTCTAAGGGTCCCAACGTCGCAGACAGGTTGTCATATGGGAGTACGGTTCTCATGTTAAGGTCCTTTGAGTGTTTGGTGGCCCGGTTGGGCCCGGGTCTGGTCCAACCAGGTCAAACCCACCCGGACTAACCCAGTCTAGACTGTCCTAAGGCAGACTCAGCCTGTGGGGCCGATGTCTGGTCCAGCCTGCAAGAGGGGTGGCCCGGCCTGTGTAGGGCGACAACCTGCAAGGGTGGAAACCTAGTCCGGGGGAGGCGGCCCACTAGGGCGGCAACCCAGTCCGAGGGAGGCGGTCCAGTCCAAGGGTGATGGCCTGCTAGGGAGGCATCTTGGACCAGGGGTGGCGGCTCGGTAAGAGGGCGATGACCCGGCGTGAGGACGGCGGCCCGGCTCTGAGAACGGCAGCCTGCTCCGAGGGCAGCGGCCCGGCATGAGGGTGGCACCCACCTCCAATGGAGGCGACATGCTCCGAGGGAGGAGACCCAGCTCTGAAGGCGACAGCCTTCTCTAAGGGTCGCATCCCAACATAAGGGAGGCAGCCCGACTCTGAGGGCAGCAGCCCGGTTCTGTCAGACGTGGGGGGTGTAACCCCCGGTCTCCAGGATTCTCGACCGGCCCGGAGGCCATTCGGTTGGAAAGGTAGTGGCACCACATGGGCACCGCTCGGTCACCGTGGAACCTGCTGAAGGTAGGTTCGGACTTTGCCGTAGCTTCTATTTGTCGTCGGCGCGGCAGTCGCGCCGCCTCCCTTCCAGCAGCTGGTCGTCATGACAGCTGCCTCCTCCATTCGCTACGACTGATGAGACATGGCCATCCTCTTGCGGCCTATATCGACGTTCTCACAGTCTTCCCTGGTGGAGGAAGGATAACAAGATAGCGGAGGGTTTGATATGGTTTCATTAGGCCCACTCCCTCTACGTAAGCTCATATTAAGAAGGATATTAAGGGATTGAATAATCAATTGAAATAAACAACAAGATAAACACCGGAACGATTCCTCGCAACAATCCTCCTACAAAGATGAATGAATCGTGGGTCAACCCGTTATTCGGTTGACCCGCATTCTTTATTTAATTTCAATAACAGGTAAGAGGGAATTAAAAACTCACAAAATAAATAATCCCCTACCTTGCAACTTTAGAGAGTGCTCAAAATTGAGGGAGTCTCATTGTTCGTCGTCCCTGCAACAATCTTTCCCCGCTGCTGCTTGAATCATCAAACTCTGGTTTGGGGTTTTATTCTCGCATGTCATCTCCTACTGGGGTCGGCTCCATCCTCTATGTTCTCGGTATTATGGAAATCCAACATAACTAAGCATCTTGGCGAAGCTTTTCTAATACCCCTCCCCCAAGATCTATATTTATAGGAGAGGGTGAGAGTACCTAACGACATGGGTAGTTAATGGGGCTCATAAATTACAATGCTTCTTAATCCTCCAATGAAGTCATTACTTAGGATTTGGAAAGTCAATCCATTCATTGGCCGGAATCACCATGGGTCCCACAGTACTTTTTTCCATTGTTGGAAAAGAAATAAAATAATTAGATTATTTTATTTCATTTCATTTAAAAGTCACAAAAAATAACTTCTACTCTGGACCAACTGCGGTAAAAATAAATCCTCTTTTAATAGAATCCCAGCACAGTGGATTCAATGGTGCCCTCGGGTTTTTAATCCGAGAAATAGTCAAGAAGTTAAAAAATTCCACTCATGGATTTACTGAACGTACCTGAAAAAAAGTTTAGAAATTCATTCCAGGAACACGAGGCCTCGAAATCATGCGCCATCAATTTTCACAAACTTGTAATAATTCCATATAATTAAAAAAATTACATGGAAAATCTGGTTCTTTACATCCTACCCACCTTTGGGATTTACGTCCCCAAAATCCACAACATAAACTATAGAAACAAATGGGGGTACAGAGCATGAATCGGATCCTCCCGCTCCCATGTGCTCTCCTGGAGGTTCTTGTGCTGCCAGCAAACATGCACCAGAGGCATTGACTAGCCATGAAGAACTCGCTCATGTCGACCCTCAATATCTACTGGAACCTCTATAAAAGTCGCCCCATCTTCTAAGTATAGCGCGTCGTGGTCAATGACGTAAGATGGGTCATGCACGTATCTCTTCAGCTGGGATATGTGGAAGAAGTCAGGCACCTTCTCCAACTTCGGTGGAAGTTCCAAACGATATGCCACCTCTCCAATCCTATGAAGTATCTGAAATCACCCAATAAATCACAGTGATAACTTGTCACCTCGACCAAATCTTTGCAGTCCCCATCGAGGAGAGACTCGCAAGAAAACGTGCTCCCCCACCTAGAACTCCAAAGTTCTATGTCTTCTATTATCATATGACTTTATTCTACTCTGTGCAGTCTTCATCTTCTCCTAGATGAAATGCACCTTCTTAGTTGTATCCCATTCCAACTATGGACCCAGAAGTGCTGACTACCCTGGTTCTGTCCAACATATAGGTGATCGGTAGGGACAACCGTATAGGGCCTTGAATGGTGCCATACCGATTGTGGAGTGATAACTACTGTTGTATGAGAAATCCACCAAGGGAAAGTGATCCTCCCAACTGTGGCCAAAATATAGGATGCATGCATGAAGCATGACCTCAAGTGACTGAATGGTCCGCTCCATCTGACCATCCATCTAAGGATGAAAGGCGGTGCTCAAACACAGTTGAGTCCCAAACACCTCACACAATCCCTTCCACAACTAGGATGTGAAACATGTTTCATGATCAGAGACGATCGTTGTTGGAACCCCATGAAGTCACATAATCTCCTATACATAGAGGCATCCCAAGACCTCAATTGATCCCTCCTCTCAGATAGGTAGAAAGTGGCCCGACTTGGTGAGTCGTTCAATGGTCACCTATATGGAAACATGTCCCCTAAACATACATAGAATCCCTATCACAAAGTCCATGTAGATCCCATCCCAATTCCACTCTGTAACCTCTAGTGGTTGAGCTAATCCTGTTGGAACCGAATGCTTGGCCTTCACTTGCTGGAAAGTGAGGTATCGTGAAACAAAATCTGCCACTGCCTTCTCCATCCCTGGCCACTGGTGTTGACGCTCGAGGTCCTCGTACATCTTCACCACACCAAGATGTACCACCTGATGGGAGGCATGTAACTCCCTCAACACCCCCTCCCATATCGCCACTAGTACTATGGTATGTCCTATGAAGATTATTATGTTCTCCCCACCTTCATGAAATCCATCAAGTTCCAACCCTGAGGATATCTGATCCCGTCGGGCCTCGCAGTTAGTGTCCCCAAGCTGCGCCTACCTAACTCGCTGAGGGAGTGGGGGTGTGACTTCCATAGACTGGAGGTATGCTGCTCCATATCTATCCACGAAGGATATATACAACGTGGTTAGATACTATGTCACCTCACTCAGCAACTGCAGATGTGACCTCCTGCTGAGTGCATCTGCTACCATGTTCCCCTTACCAGGAGTATAGACTATCTCAAAGTCATAGTCCTAGAGGAACTCTAGCAATTGCCACTATCTCAGGTTTAGTTCCTTTTTAGATAAGATATACCTGACACTCTTGTGATCATAATAGACTATAAAATGTTTTCCCATCAAATAATGTCACCACATATTCAAGGAAAATACCGCTGCTGCTAACACCAGGTCATGGGTAGCATAGTTCTGCTCATGCTCCCTCAGTTGTCATGATCCATAAGTGATCATTGCTTGCTCCTACATCAATACACATCCATGCCTGGTCCCTGACGCATCACAGTAGACTACGTACCTAACGCCCTCTTATGGAAGCCTCAAGATGGGGGCCCTCATTAGTCTCTACCTCATCTCCTGGAAACTCAGTTGTCATTTATCTATACATAGGAAAGGTTTCCCCTTATTTTTCAAAGATGAAAAGGGTGTTTCAACTCTGGAAAAGTTAGGCACAAATCTCGGGTAGTATCCAGCCAACCCCAGGAATCCCCACACCACCGTCATGCTCCTGGGTGGCTCCCATGCTAGCATAACCTCTATCTTCACTGGATCCACTACAAATCCAGACTCTGAGATAACATGTCCCAAAAATTGGACCTCTTATATCCTAAACTAGCACTTTTAGAGTTTACAATAAAGCTGGTTCTCTCGGAGTGTATCCAGAACTATCTGTAGATGATAGGCATGTTCCTCCTCCATCACCGAGTATATCAAGATGTCATCGATGAACACCACCAGGAAGAGATCAAGGTATTGCAGAAAGATCTTGTTCATTAGTCCAATTAACACTTCTGAAGAGTTGGTCAGGCTGAAAGTCATAACCAAGAACTCATAATGGACATACCGAAATCTGAAGGTTGTCTTCTACACATCCTTATCTTGTATCCTGAGCTAATGATAACCTAATCAGAGTTCTATCTTTGAATAATAATGAGCTCCCTTAAGCTGATTTAAAAGATCATTAATCCTTGGGAGTGGATACTTGTTCTTAATGGTCACCTGGTTCAGGCACCGATAGTCCACACAGTGTCTCAAACTCCCATCTTCCTTCTTGGCGAACAAAATCAGGAATGCCCATGGAGAATCATTGGGTATTATGAACCCCTTTCCATAAAAGTCCTCCAACTATAAATGTAACTCACAAAGATCCACGGGTGCCATATGATATGCTGGTGTAGATATCGGTGCCGTCTCGGTGTACTGGTCGATGTAAAATTCTACTTCTCTATGTGGAGGTAGTCCTGGAACATCATGAGGAAAGAAATCGGCATACTGGTCCACCACTACATGATAGCTCAAACTCTCAATATCAACTACTCTGAGGGTAAATCTAGCCAATTGATGAGTAATTGGTTTCACCCTCCTCTGGGTAAGTTCGTCCTGTATTTTAAGGGTTCCCTTCTCTCCTGTGAAGGAAAACCTAGTCACGTTCGTGTGGACACACTGCACTTTGTGCCTAATATAGTCAATCCTAGCATGGACTGTGCATAAGAAATCCATACCCAAGATGATTTCATAAGGCCTCGACGCCACTACAATGAGATCCAAACAGAATCTCCCACCACCTAGTGTAAGATCACACTACCGGTACTAGTGCATAATCGTCGAATCTGCTTCTGTAGGAGTATCTAGCCATAAGGATTGAGCCAACGGCTCCACCAGAATCTCCGAACTCTGAAAGAGGTTCGTGGAAATGAAAGAGTGATTGGAACCTATGTCAATAAATACTATAGATAAGGTATAGTAGACATAGATCATACCTCTAATCATCTCAAGAGCACCGTCGTCGTAGGCCTCATCTGCTTAGAGGTGAGTTCTTCCTTGTCCTCTTGCTCTCTGTGGTCGGGGTGGACCACCTGGCGGTGGTGGTGGTAGAATCTAGAAATGTCGTCCACCGCCTAATGCACGGCTAGCTCCTCTGCCACATTCTCCACCCTACGGACCACCTCGCTCAAACTTCTCCCTCTTCATCGGTGGTCGCTCGATCGTCTGCTGGTCGTCGGTATGGTGGGTCGGGAAGTCACGAGCCATATGACCCTGCCCACCGCACATGTAAAACTATGTGCCCCTCGCTAGTCTCCATCTACCTTGTGAGCCTCTAACCTCTGACCCTACATCCTGGGGTCATCCACCAGAAGGTTTAGTCTGCTTAGAACACTATTTCATCTTCCTACTTCCTCCTGTAGATAACTCGGCTACCTATCATTTGGTGGTAGCTCTCATTGTCAATGTCTGCTCAGCTTGGAATATCTCCACCAAAAGTGCTCGCTCATGCACCCCAGCCTGCGTCGGAATGTTGAGCGATACCATCGATGCTCTGATCTCCCATTAGAGAACCTACTCAAAGGTATGGGCTCTAAATAAAGGGTCGTGTTCCATGTCTGTGGAGTAGTATGAGAGATCAGTTTACCTCACCGAGTATTGGGCCACTGTTATGTTTCCCTGTTGTATGTGCATCAGCTCCTGTATATGCACAAAGCTTAAGGTCGTAGGTACGAACACTTCCATGAAAAGACCCTTGAAGTCTTCCCAGATACTGGTCACCTCATCCTGTATCTGAAGCCTCAATCCCCACCATCTCCCAGTTGCTGCCTGAAAAAGGATGGCTGTAAGGATCACCATAAAATCAGCTGGTGTCACAACTCGGAGACAAATTTTATCCATAGCCTTCATCCAGTCCTCAACTATCTGCGGGTCCATATCACCTTAGAATCTCATAGGCCTCTGCCACTGGAACTCGTGCAACATGCTCATTTTTCATGCATCTTCTGTGGGTGGGGCTAGTGGCAACGCTACCCAATGGGAAGTGGTGCTCCTAGTACACCACCCGACGGTTCTAACACCATGAGAGGGCCCTACACCATGTCCTCATCACTCGATGGGTCGTCATTGATTTCTCTCTCAGGAAACCATGGAGGCTATCTTTGTGGTGGCATCCTAAAAAGAAACAAGTGTTCCAAGGTTAAAAGTTATACCAAGTGAGCTGACTCAAGAAAACATAAGAAAGAATTTTCAAAATACACGCAATAAGTGTTTTCATGTGTTGTTTCAGAAATCAGAATTCAGGGTCCTAGTGTAGGGATATGTTATCCACCACACCAAAACTGGACTCCCTGGACTGAAAACCACAATTAAAACACTTAACACTATTTCCACATAGAAACGATTAGAGTCCTAGTTCTTTGGTAGAATCGAACTCTTATGATTTGACTTTATCACAACCCTTCCCCCGGGGCCCATGCTATGACTACCCATAGCCCGCCTTTCATAGGCCAGGGGTTAGCGACTAGCATCGAAAGGCATATTCCCTAAAATGGGAAGGCATTGCCTTTAAACTCGTACTAACACATTGTCCGAGAACACAATAAGAAGAAAATATGAGGTGAACTGCTGTAGTAAAAGAGTGTTGAAAGTAAAAGGGGTCGGAATTCAAGCCCAACTATAAAAGTACAATTACAACTGAAAGTACAATATAATTGAAAGAAAAAGGAAAACAGCTATTGGGTCGTCCTTTAGGGTTCCTACCTGAAGGGAGGTACAGATCGCCTCCACTACACTCCATGTACACTTATCACATATGCATCATGTCATGCCGAATGGTCCACCTTCGATAAACCTCCATTCCTCATTACCTCATCCTCAATCAATGTTGTACATCATCTGCACAAGACATAAAAAGGTGTGGGAAAAGCCCTTGCAGGGGTGAGTATGATGATACTCAGTAGGGACCCCGAGACACCGAAGGTTTCCTAGAGTTCCACAAAGAAAAACCACATGGTAACACGAGAAGATAGATTACCACATGGGTAATGTACCACATAGTATAACCTCAATCACAAGCACAAGGTAACGACAGCTTACACCAGGATTTATTCTAGGGGTAGTAACAAGTAACATCCCCAGTCACAACATCGAACGCCTCGGCTACTGGAGAACTCCTCCACTATCAAGTACAGTGGGCATGCCAGTCACTCTGCGCCACTACCCAAAAACCTTTAACTACTGAGTTACACCTCCTCATTGCGTACTTTGGGTCTGTCAGGTCACACAGAACCACCTACTCCCATAATGGTCTACTAAGGTACTCCTCCCCATCGCGTACCATGACCACTCCCCACTGTGGCCCGCAAGGTCACACAGAACCACTCACCCCCATCGTGGTCTGTGATGGTACTCTTCTCTATCACCTACCATGGCCTTTGAGTCACTCTGAGTCGAAAAGTCAACAATCTTCAGGTCTCAGTCAGTTGCAGGGTTTCGTATGTAGTGCGCTTGGGAGAACCGCCCCCCAAACCATCAGTCATATCTCAACCAGCACGAAGTCTCACAAATATATAACCCAATGATCTGACATGTCATATGGGTTCCAACTAAGTAGATAGAACTTCATTCGGATGCCCGGTCAGTGCATTATTGGAATTTCAGTGTCGAGGGCCCTGTTGGATTCAGGTGCGATCCAACACGGTCATACTCCACGTTTCTCCGAAACTCTAATGGAGTCAGGAAAAAGTTTCGTCTCTCTCTAAGGGTCCCAACGTAGCAAATGGATCATCAAATGTGTGTTAGGTTCTCAAGTTGATATCCTTTGAGTGTTTCTAGGCCCGATTGGGCCCAGGTCTGGTCTGACCCGGTCAGGGTTCGGCCGAGGTGGACTCGGCCGCTAGGCCGATGTCAGGTCCGGCCCAAAAGATGGGTGGCCCGCAATAGGAACCCATCCCAAATAGGTCATCCAACAAAGGGGTTTCCGGACCCATGTGGGGAGTTAACCTACAATGGCAGCGACCCACTGGGGTAGCGGCCCAGTCCGAGGGAAGCGGCGCGGTCCGAGGGCGGTGACCCAGTACAGGGGCGGTGGCCCACTGGGGCGGGGGCCCGATTTGAGGGCAACAACATGCTCTGAGGGAGGCAGCCCAGCTTGAGGGAGGCGACCCGGAGTGAGGGCGGCGACCCGACTCCGAGGGCGGCAGCCTGCTCCGAGCGTTGCGGCCCAACGCAAGGGCATCGGCCTAACTCTGAGGGTAGCGGCCTGCTCTAGGATGGTGGCGCAACCCGAGGGGGTGGCCAAACTCCGAGGGTGGTGGCCTGCCCTAAGGGCGGAGGTATGATGTAAGGGAGGCCACCAAGCTCCAAGGGTGGAGGCCCGGTTCTGTCCAACGCGGGTTCTGTCACCCCTCGGTCTTCTGTATTCCTGACGGGCCTGAAGGACATTCGGTTGGCAATGTGGAGGTGCCATGTGGGTGCCACTCGGTTGCCGCAGAACCCACCAAAGGCATGTTCAGCCTCTGTCGTGACTTTGGTCGCGGCTTCCGTTCACCGTTAGTGTGGCGGTCACACCCCCTCCCTTTTCGCGGACGGTCGTCATGCTGGCCAGCCCCTCCATTCACCACGGCTAACGAGCCACGGCCATCCTCTTACAGTGTGCGTTGATGTGCTCGCGGTCCTCTAAAGTGACACAAGGATAGAAAGATAGTAGAGGGTTTGGGTCGGGTTCATTATTCCCACACCCTCTATGTTATCTCATATTATGGAGGATATTAAGGGGTTGAATAATCAATTGAATTAAACAATAAGATAAACCCCACAATAATTCCCTGTAACAATCCTCCTGCAATGTCGAAACGAATCATGGGTCATCCCGTTAGTTGGTTGACCTGCATTCTTTGTATATTTAAATAACGGGCAAGAAGGAATCAAAAACGCACAAACAAAATAACCCCCTACCTTGAAACATTTGAGAGCGCTCGTGGTTGAGGGAGTCACATTGTTCGTATTCCCCAAAACAAGTTGTCCTCACCACTGCTTGAATCATCAAAATCTGGTTTGGGGTTTCGATGTCGCATGTCACCTCTTGATGGGTTCAGCTCCTCCCTCTAAGGGCTCAGTGTTATGTCACTCCAACAGAACTTCTTTGCTTGGAGAAACTTTTCTGAGACCCCTCCCCCAAGCTCTATATTTATAGGAGAGGGGGAGAGTAAGTAATGATGCAGGGAGTTAATTGGACTCCTAGATTAGGAAGCTTCCTAATCCCCCAACGATGTCATTACATAGGATTTGGAAAGTAAAGCCATTCAATGTCCTAACTCATTGCAAGTCCCTCCCTCCACTTGTTCTTTGGTGGAAAATAAATAAAATAATGATATTATTTTTTTTTTTCTTTTAAAAGTCACAAAAAAATAACTACTTTTCTGGACCTATTAAGGTCAATGTAAAGTCTCCCTAAAGGGAATCTCAGCACTGCGGATTCAATAGTACCCTTAGATTTTTAATCCGAGAAATGGTTCAAATGTTATAAAATGTCACTCACGTGTTTACTGAACGTACCCAAAAAAATGTTCAGAAATTCATTCCAGGAAGATCGGGCCTTGGAATCATGTGCTGTCAATTTTCACAGACTCGTAATAATTCTATATATTAAAAAAAATACCAGGAAAATCCAGGTCTTTACACTTTAAAATATTTATTCTAAAAAAAATCCTTAAAAACAATGATTAGGTAGTATTTAGTCTAATTTAAAATTGAAATAATGATAGAAATTATATTCATATTTTTAGAATTCATTTTCCCCTACACAGGTATGTCAATAATCTCCATAGTAAAATATCAACATTAAATCATAATGAATACATAGTTTAATAAAATAAATTTTCAATTCATCATGATGAAAAATATAAGGGTTTAATAAAAAAAATTAAAGGAAAAAATAATTCAATCAAGAGTTCTCAAATATAGATTTGTATATGGGTCCATGTAAGGACCCTGATCCTATTAGCCCAAAGTTGGGGGTTACTTTATTACATTGTCAATCGATACAAGGAAATGTATCCTGATTTACTGAATAGTTTAGTAGTCTTGGTAAACAATATAGATACTTGAATCCCAATTTATATTCGATAACATAAAATACAAAACATAATGAATGTAAATATTATGAATCCTTAAACTCATTTAAAGAGAAATTCTTCATATCCTGAGAAAAGAAAACAAAATAAGTGTGATCTCAAATACCCATTAAGGGTTATGTATAGTAGAAAAAATATTTAGTAAATAATTCCTAATCACTATAGAAAGGTAAATAAATATAAAAACATGTCCATTAGATAATAACTTTAAAATCAATAATTATATACAATAACTTGTTAAATAAGGCTAGATAGCTTATTTTCCTTATGAAAAGTACCAATAAATAAAGGGGATATATGATTCTAAGACCCAAACATAAATTAACAATACCAACACATTCATGAAATAAATAAACAATATAACATAATCATCCTAACTTATTCAAAAAAAATCCACATAAGAAGAACTTTAATACAGAATGTCAATACCTTCCATAATGAAACTAGTAATAAGCAATACATAGAAATATTAAGGATGGTACAATTATAACATATTCTAAATGTAGAAAAAAATTAATCTAGTTCATTATGAATAGAAATACCAAAAAAATATCATTAAAAACCTTCTTGAGGAAAATATTCATTTCTATTTAAAATCTTATATTAAACACTAATAATTTCTATAATATTAGAAATAATATTCTATTTTAAAATATCCATGTAATATTTTAAAGGAAGAATAAATGAAATGTGTGTTCATGATTGTAGTGAATTTCTTTCATACTGTTTATCTTAAAATTATGATTAGTTTCAAATGTTTGTAAAAAAGTCAAAATTTTGTTATTATGAAAATGACAATAAGATTCTTGTCAACCATTTTTTTAAATATGGAATCCTTGGTAAAAAATTTATCTAATAAATCATTGCATAATATTAAAAATATTCCCTTAAACATTTTATGGGAAATAGGGATATGGAATAAAAATATTCCCAACCGAGTACAAGAACCAAGTCAGTTTTTCTTAAAAATAATATTTTATTATCTAGAGTAAATAAAGAGTGGAAACCAAAAATACAAATTTTAATTTCCAGAAATAAAGATAATTGAAGAAAATATATTATTTTTAATATATAAATATCAAATAATTTACCCTATGAATACTTTAACATAATAAATCCTGAGTAATGATGATATTGTGAAATAAACTCATACCACTTTTGTATCTTTTAAATCATAACCCCCATAAAATAATAAATCTAAAATTAAACTTTAAATGAAATTAATATAAATTTAATCATGTAATATCATATAAATTAAGAATTTATGTAACCTACATCAATTAATTAAGTTATTAATATTGTGTATATCACACAGAAACAAAAGGGAGATGTGAAAACCCATACCTCATGTCTGAAATCTTTCGTATTCTTTCAAAACTCATATATAATAAATATAAATTTATTATAAATATATTCAAAAACAAAAATATATTTCATACCATGTACAATTTTAATATAATCCTTTATCATCCCTTTATTTAAAAAATTATTAAAATCAACATTTTGTGTGATAAATGCATCGTTTTTCTTGTATATTTTGTTTTAGTAGTTTGGGTCCTTGTAATTAGATCATCAGTAGATCATCTTCATAATTTAATTAATTATATAAATATAATATATATTCATTATATATATAATCATAAATAAAATGTAGGTATAGAAAAAATAAACTACACCGTTCATGTAGACGGCTAGCTGCACGTACGCATGAACATTATATTAACTTTTCAACAGATAATACTAAGGAAAGTTAAATAATAATTATAAATTATAGGATAATTTTTATGTTATATGTCAAATTTTTTCAATAAATTTATCCTTATAACCATTCATATAAAATGAAAATTAAAAATGAATTATGTCTCTTCGTAGATTTGGAAGTCCACGAGTACACATAAAAGACATTATCATCTTTCAAAAAAAGAAAATAGAAGAAATAATATGATATATTAATTTTAAAAAATGTTAAATATGTCATGAATATCATATATATATATATATATATATACATTAAATCCATCATCATAAATATTCTTGAGAAGTGATGAATGGAAACAAATTACATTTGTTCGAAAGGTGATAGTTCGTTGTACATGCGAATGATGGTATATTATATCATTTTATAGATAGTGATATGGGTTTATATTATTCCATTAACATAAAAAAATATTATTTTACGGATTATATTTATGTTATTATGTAATACTTGTTGAATAATATTTGAAATAGGTGGAATAATAAATAAAACTAAATATTTGGTTAACAATAATGCCTCTTATATAGAAAACCTGTTTAGGTTTACACTAAATTAATTGCAAGGATGACATATTAAGGGAAGTAATTTAGGAATTTTTTTAGTTATTAGAACAAATAGATGGTATAATTGTGAATAAATTTTAAGAGGAGGTTCCCTTTTATAAGCGACGGGATGGGTACTTTTGAAATTTCTTAAAAAATTAAAATAATTTAAATTATGTTTCATGTAAAAATAGATCTAAAATAATATAACTAAATAATAAGATAATATTTATACAAAAATGATCATTCAATAAAATTTTTACAAGTTCATATTAGGTTTTTTTTCCTTATCACTTAATGTTGACTTGTGCTACCCTTTGGACGATTATCCTGATAACAATGTTTTAACTCTTTAGGGGTCAATTTAGTTATTATAAAAAAATCAGATAATAAATGGACCATGTTTTTTATTTAAATCCATATAAAATTATTTGGCTGAATATTTCATTTTTATTTATTAAAATCCTATAATAAAATATTATTTATTATAGAATAACATTATTATCGTTTTTAAAATATTCATTTAATTTGACTTTGGAAATATCATGATAGTAATGGAATTTGAATCTTATCTTTTTAAAAATCACAAACATGTTATTTTTATCTAAAAATTTCATCAAATGTATTAATAAATTCAATTTTGATTACATTCATTATTTTTAAAAACATTTACTTTATTTTTCTATTAATTGAATACATACTCTGTTAGCATTTCATAAACATTTAAGTTAATTATTTTATTACTAAAAATAATAAATAAACTTCCAAGATTAAAATAAATAATTTATCTTTGTAAATATTATTTAAAACCAAATATAAGTTATTTTTTCCAGTCAAAAAATATTACAGTTATTAAAACCAAAAAAGTGATATTTTGGTATTTATCTTTTACTTAATATTTTGGAAGGTAATAATAATATAAATATTTAACTAAATAGCCATAAACTATTGAAATAGATGGAAATTATTGAAATTCACTCATCCAATAGGATAAGTGAAAGTGTTAGGGTCCATCTTTAGTCCTTATCATATTATTTTTAACCGTAATTACATGATTTACCATTACCGTGGTGATAATTATTTACTATGGTTATTATTAAAAATGATTAAAAATAAAAAGGATCCTATTTACCATATTTTGATCTCATGATTCTATATATTTAAATTATTTTACAATATTCAATTTATATAAGTGGATGAATTTTATTTAAAATTCAACCCACAAAATGAGACAAAAATCAGTTTTTTAGATAAATGTCTCCCCTTGTAGAAATTTTTTTATATATTATATTCCAGTATAAAATTAATTAGAAAGAAAAAAATTATATTATGGTTAATAAAATGAACTAATTAAATTTTAGAACTATCCAAAAAAAGAATTTCACTTTTTAGATACTCGAAATAAAAATATAGTTTTTTCATAATATCATTATTTTTCACTATTAATTAAAAGATCATACTTTTCAGAAAAATATAAAATTTTCATAAGTTAATTAGAATATAAAGATTTTAAAAATGATACCATTTTATAAAATAAAATTTAAAGATGTTATATAAATTATTTATAATATTTTCTCATGAAAATCTATATTGGTCAGAGTGAGTATCTAGGGGTAAATTGAGCATCAAATAAAAACCTCTATTAAAATGGATTATTTTGAAATTCGCTTAATGTTTAAATATGGGAAAGTTTACCAAAATAAGTAGTATAATACAGATCTTAATTTTCTAAATATTTCTCTAAATATTGATTAATTCTAAAAAGAAAAATATATATTATTATTGAATACTTTGAAATAAATTTACTCGATTAAAATACTATATGAACATGAATTAAGACAAACTATCAAAGGATGAATTTTGTTTATAGATAAAAATGCTTTTCAGTGTTAAGGAATAAATAAAATTAAATTAAATTAAAAAAACACAGTGGAAAGATGAATACAATACGTTCAGTCTCAAATTAATACTTAGTCCTCTCCACTTGGTGATCACCTACTTAAAAATAGTTTATATAACATAAAATCAATGATCCATAACCTAGATCAGGTTTTATGATAGTTAACACTATCCAGGTCACACAAGAACTCTTCCACAGTTATTCGTGGGAGTAAAAAAATAAGCCACACAATGACCTCTACCACTCTTATCTATGGGAGACACAAATAATAAAATTGTTTTAGTATATATCAAGTATCTTACATTATATATTAGGAGAAAATTTTTATATATAAAATAGAGTATAGAACACACTGCTTACAAAGTAATAAATATAACCATAAATGAGAAATCTATAATAGTTGAGTTTAGAGATAATCGGTATATTGTGATGCAGCTTGTAACTCTTGATTTGAATCAACAATTAATATTGAGTTGGGTTCTTTCAAAATTATCAGTAAAATAGAATGTCACAACTCTTGTTTTCTTAATAGATAAAAGAACAGGATTCAATGATCATTTTTCTTCCTCGGTCAAACATTCACAACAGGTTATCTCTTCATGTTTTCAGTTAGATCCATCTCTTTTTCTCTCATATATTTAGTGAATCACAAGCTCCTTCTATTAACATGTTTCTTATATATATATATATGTTTTTTTCTATACGACTTTGTGTTTCCCTATATATATAACATTAGGGAGTGTACTCCATTTTTATCAGCAGTTGGAGAATCTAAAATAGTTTCCTTGTACTGAAAGTTCTAACATTCTTTTTGTCGAACATTTAAGAAACAATCATTAAAATAGTAAATTCCATTAAATTTGATAAATATAGTCATTAGAGTAATATAATTCAAAATAATTAAAGTAATAAAAATAGTGATGGTGTCGTATGATCTAGTGGAGTCTCGAGTTCTAGAGGAATTTCTGGTAGTGTTAAGATCTGGCGGTGTCAAGCTCTGGTGGTGTTAAGCTCAAGCGGTGTGCCGCTCTAGCGTTGTCCAGCTATGGTGGTGTGAAGCTCAAAAAGTGTGAATCCTTGGTGGTAAATTGTTGGCAGTATCTTAGAATAACAAAAAATTTCAGTATGGTGATGGTGTCCCATAATGGTGTATGGTTTGTTGGTGTATATGTCTAGTAGTTTGATATTGACGACGCCTCATCTGGTGGCATCTCATATTTCCCACATTTGTGTTTTGACAGCATGGAATCCTTGTCGTATGTCGATCAATGATTTCTTATACAATGCCAAATCATTAATCTAGTGGTATTTTCGACTGACGGTTTGATTTCCTGATGGAATCTCAGGCTTAGATATTTTTATGTTAACACCATGTCATGGAAAATGATATATGTATCAACAGTGTCTTATACATGGAGGAATTTATCACCGATTCTTAAAATAAATATTTCTTAAAGTAAAAAATGAAATTTCTCATTATTATTAGATTCATAATTTTATGATCATTAAATTAGGAGGTCAACAATCTCCCCCTTTTTTATAATCACAAATCCTGGAAATGAAAGAATATTAAAAAAGTAAAAATAGGTCATTGTTTCGTTCTTTTGGTTTTCGGCCACGAAATGCCCAACAGCTCCATATCCAATGATTGATGGACCTGCTTTCCAAAGGTAGGCTTTCGTCGGATGGTCTGACCAGCGACTCTTAAGAACTCACATTGGTCGAGAGGATGGGAAATCGGGCTCATCGCACTCTTTTTGGGGGGAATTATTACCTATTACGGGACTCTCTTATAGATTTAAGACGTATTCATATGTTCGTGAATCTTTGGTTTATACCCAAACATAGTATCCATGGATTTAACCTTGTTGGGCAACGGTCAACTGGATGCAGGGGTTCGGAATCATTTATACCCAAGGTTTACCATCCCTCGTTGGATTAATGACCCCGAAGGGTTGGAACTCGCTGGAGGCGGAACTAGGAGCAGCGCGGTGAACCAATGTGGAGATGATCAGATCAACCGGCCTTTGGGCTTGAACCTCAAGGAGTCTTCCTACGTACCCTGCTAAGGAAGAAGGGATCAAAGTCCGCGTAGTTTGGATAAACAGTTTAACATCATGCTGGACAGGGGTGGAACTCGACGTGAAGAAACGACCAAGTGGTGGGCTTGAACCTCGTGGAGGCTTCCTACGTACCATGCCTTGACATGGATCAAAGTCCCCGTAGTTCGCTCTGGCTTGGGGATTATGCTCTTGGGAAACCCAGAATGATGTGTTGGGGCTTACACTCTGAGGAGGCCCATAGGAAGATGTCATGGTCGATGATTACTCTAAGCCCATGTGAGTCATTCTAGGTGTGAGAAATAAGAGGCAGTAGGGACCAGATGATCACGTTGCGAAAGGTGCGTCCATGAGAAGCGGAGTGGGGCATACGCATGAAGGTGTCCCAGGGCGATGAATTGGGGATTACACTCTGAGGAGGCCCAAAACGTCGGGGCTTACTCCGAGATGGACGCCCGGGGCGACAAAGCCCAGAAGGAGAGGGAAAGGTGGTGCTCCTGTTCTCGTATCCTCGCTTGCAGTGCACGAGGGCTTCCTTCCTATGGGTATTTTACCATCTTCAAGGAACCCTCAACAAGTGGTGGGGCAGAAAAGGGATTCTTGAGCTCAGACTCCACATTACCGTGGGAATGTGAACCAAGGAATGCTTCGGGAATCAACTCTAGGGTCGGGGAAACCCATTTTCCCATGTTTACTGTGGGTATGTAAACTCAAAATGGCACACTGATGCGCTTGAAATTTATACCAAGCAGATCTGGTGGCTCTGGAAGAGGCCTCAGCTCGGGGCCGATGAATAGGCCAACGAGGGAGTCGCAGAGGGCCTGGCTGGATCAGAAGGATTTTATCTGGCTCTGGCAATGAGAACACTGATGTTTTTGGCGGGCCACTGAGAGGTATGGGTGGAGGCGCCCTTCGCGTGCGAAAGTTCTACGTGGTTGGAAAAGTCGTCCGTGAAACAGGTTGGCCCACAGACTGATTGGCGTTCCGCGAACCAGGGTGGTTTGCGGCTTCAGGTTCTATCTGCGAACCAGGGTGGTTCGCGGCTTTGGGTTCAATCCGCGAACCCGAGTGGTTCGCGGATTTGGGTTCAATCCGCGAACTAGGGTGGTTCGCGGAGGATTCCAGGCGGGCATCGATGGACAAGGGTGGTGTCGATCGGAGGCTCGTCGGTCAGGGTTTCACCCGCGGAGGAGGGTGCTACGCGGTACGATGGATGGGTAAAGAGGCATAAACTCCCTAGTCCATAGGGAAGTCATCTGTGTAGGCGGTATGGTTCGTGGTTCTCGTTTTTTTGTTATTTAGGTTTGTGGTTCACCAAATCATTATGCGTTTTCCAATTCTTCTTAATTCATATACCTGCTGCAGTTCGCAGATGGGAATTTCGCTGTTTGCGAAATCCGAAGCCTTCCTTCAACTGATCTTCTATCCCTTCGAATATGAATCCAGTTCTCTGATCCCCTTCTTCTTTCCCCCTTGGTCTCCTTTTATAGAGTGGGGAAATGAATGTATCTGTGGTCATGAGGCACCTTTTGCGGAGGCCCATAACCAAATACCCGGTTCACAACTGACTTGGTCAATCTAC
This sequence comes from Viscum album, assembly GCA_963277665.1. Lineage (NCBI taxonomy): Eukaryota > Viridiplantae > Streptophyta > Magnoliopsida > Santalales > Viscaceae > Viscum > Viscum album. The sequence continues at coordinate 1,370,193,475 of OY728129.1, forward strand.
GATTTGCGGTGGGTATTGATTGCTCCCCTCCTCCGTGGGGCGAACTCAGGGGGTGCTCCGCGGCTGCAGAGGGTTCCGCCTCCATTCCGCGAACGACAGTGGGTGCAGCTTGAACTGGTCGATGCGGTCCGCGGTTGGGGCGGTTCATGATGGTGAACCGAATTGGCATTCATCCTACCTTGAGACCATGAAGCCTCTCCACTTCCATTTCGCGAACGACAATGGTTCGCAGAGGGGGTGCCTCACGGCGTCTGGCCGCGTTGTGCTTCCCTGGACAGGTTCGCGGATCGGTCCTTTGTGTCTCCTCTTTGATTATTTTCCCCCAATTCTTTTGGGGGATTTTGGGTAAAATTTCTTTTGTGGATTTTTCAGCACCCTACAAATGCCCCCCATCGGAATGGGGTCCGATCAGAACGAAGAGGAGGCCATTTCGATGCGAAGAGGTCCTAAAACTGAGATGGTTTGTGGCAGAAAGGTGGACCCGGTAGGGGACCACGCCTATAAATACGGGGAGCCCTCACTTGTCCTTTACCAAATTCTTCGTGAAACCAGAGCTCATTTGCCTCCGCATGTTTGCTCCTTCGCGAAGTGCCTCGTCTGCGAACCGGCAGCAACTTCCACAAACCATTTCTTCTTTGCGATCGCCTTCATCCGCGAACCAACTTTCCAACCATGAACCATTACTCTTAATTAATTAAAAATTAAGTGATGACAGGTTGCGGAGGAACTTGCTTTTCGGTTTTGATGCTCTGTGGACTAAATATCTCTTGAAGTTTAAAAATTATCTGAATCTTCCGAATAAAATCGGGATTGAGTTTCCGCGGAGTGACTTGGTTCGCGGTTTCTTAGCCAACACTCCATGGGCCAGGGCTTCGCGGACTGATTTCGCGAAGGGATGGTTCGCGGAGTGATGTCATCGTGAACCGTCCTCCAAGGCCTCCTTGCAGATTTTGATTATGAAGGCTCCTTAACCATTCATTTGGTTATTTTTGTCCAAATTTTTATTCCAGACTGATTTCTCTCATTGTACAGGGATAAAACATGGTTCCCCCTCGTTCCGCGCCGAGGCCTGCTGTAGAGCCCCTCTCAACCATCTCAGAGAGACGTTTGACTATGATTCACAGAGCGGAGAGCGTCAAAGGGGACCCTAGCCAGTCCATCATTCCTAATGATAGTGCATTGAAGAACCTGCTCTCTCCGGAGCTTTTGAGTTATCCATTCTCTAATTGGCTCCTGATCTATGGCTTCAGTCTTTAGGATGACGTTCCTATCCCCCCTACTTTCATAGGTCTCCCTTCTTCTTTCCTGGAAGTGCCTTCAAAATTCATTCAGGAAAACATTACCCAATCCGGGGAGATAATCTCTAATTTTGGTCTGAAAGACACATATATTCTGAGGGGCTCTATCTAGACCCAAAGCGATCAGTGTGCTCAAGACTTTTCTCAGAGCGTTGTCCTTAAGAACTACCCTTCTATTATTAATCTTGATCGAAGGGATCCTGATGCGGGGTGGGTTCCCAGGTGGGATCTTCGGTCCGGCGGGCTCTTCTCAAATTATTGGGCTTGGGATTTCTGGGTTCATCACCACTGTCGGGAGTCTCCCGATTCCCTAGAAGCTATCAACCTATACTCGGCAGTGCGGGCCTTCCAATTTGTTCTCTACCTGCCGTCTTTGATCCTTCCCGACATGTTCAGTCGCTGGTGTTCAAGTATTAATACTTTCCACCTTTCCCACGGTGAAGTCGACATCAGTCTGTGGGACATCTACCAGATATAAGGACTACCGATTGCTGGCAAGATGTATGAAAAATTTTTGCCCACTCCCGATGCATGGGACGACATTGAACAGGTACCTTTATTGGCGAAAGAGCTGTTAACCATGGCGGAGCAGTCACTGGGTCAGGCCTTGCGTGCCCGCTCGCTTATTCCTTACGGAACTTGGATAGAGTTATTTATTAACACCACCGGTCCTGCGTCGAAGATTATGTGTCCCAGGACTCATCCTTCCAAGCAGTCATCAACCATTCAAGGTTTTTACTGGGCGGTTCTGGAAGCAGGCGACTACCTTTCATGGGGTTAAGAGGCGCGCCCTGGTGTGTCGCCTATGCTCCAGTTGGCCGGTCTATTTGCTATGTTTTTGAGCGGATGGCTATTTCCTTCCCGGGATGTTAACCCAGGTGTCTGGGCCTGCACTTTGATGATGGTGTCCGAGTTAGCATAGGGCCTCTTGGTGAATTTAGTCGTGCCCACTTTGGCTCGTATCTACGAGATACTAGGCCACATGCAGGTGGGCGGGTTACCCTACCATCTAAGTGGGCCATTTCAATTTTTGTATGGTTGGTTGGCGGATCACTGTCGTTGTTATGAGTATCTTCACAACATGGCCATCCCGCTTCCTACGTTTTGGCCTACACTACTGGATATAGCTGGAGTTCACTTGAAATCTCTCAACTCTAGTGAAGTCCTCGAGCTCCTGAGAGACTTATCCCAGTTCATCTTCACTCCCTAACCCACCCCTTCTGGAATCTTAGTTTACAACCACCGGGGGATTATGGAGGAGCGCTCTTACATGGTTTCCCTACGGGACGAGTTTCTGTCCGCACGGATTGACGGCGTCACTTTGTGCGAGCTGTACGCCCCGTATCGCATTTCTCGCCAGTTCGGGTGCATGCAAGTCCAAGCTTCCCTTCCCCCTCCTCGGTACCAAGGACTGCATCCTGCCATACTTCGTCAGTGGTGGATGATGCTGACGAGGGAGGGATCTGACGTAGGCGTTCCCCTGCCTGATACGGGCACGGCTACCGACCTTTCCCTGGAATATGCAAAGACATGGGTAAAATACTATCTTGATGGGATCCTAGGGAAGGCTGTCCGGAAGACTCCAAAATCAGGAGGTATGGTGGATAATGCGTCCACTACACCTTCCTCATCAATTTCAAGGGAGGACCGACTAATGGCCCGCCGATCAAAACGATTGAGAGAACTTTCCTCTCCCAACCCTGCGGTGGCTGCAATTCGGTCAAGTTCATCCTTCTTGTTCATGGATGAGGATGACCATGTGGTGTAGGATCCTAGAGAGACCATCCCGGAGGTTCCTCCAGTCGATATCGGGATTAGCAACATGGTCCCCAAGCCTGAACCAGGGTTAGGAGATCCAGACTTTCCAACTTCAGAGCCAACTTCTAGCGAGCACACGTCTGCGCGGGCTGCCATGCCAGACTTTATTCTCATATCATCCAGCGAGGATACCAAAGATCCTTGCATCATGGTGGACCATAGGGAATTGTGTAGGTGGGCCTTGCCCAGAATCTGTGAGAACATCACTGAAACCCCCTTAGCCGAAATGGAAATGAAAACTGAAGCTCTTCGTTAGCTCTACCTGGGTTTGGGGTTGGGTGGCTTTGACTATCGACACTTACATTCTCTTTCTTGCCAAGTTATAATGGCCCATGAGGAAGCTGTCACTAGTGAATGCACGCTCGCTCACTTCGAGACCACTCATTGCGAGGCCTGAACCTTGGATGAAACCACAACAAATCTCCATCAACTGATAGCACGGGAGGTGATCTCCTGGGATCAGGCGGCCATCCAATCCTCCGAGTTTCATGCATGCGAGGAACGAGCCGCGATGCTGAGGGATTAGTTATCGACTATGAATGGATATCTTGAAGTCACCAGAAAAGGGATAAACGATCTCCAAATCGCAGTGGAGCGTATCCGTCCGGTGGATGAGGCTGAGTCCAGGGAGAAGGCAGTGTTGGAACAATCCTGCGACGCCCTTCGCTGCGCAGTCGCTGATCTAGTGGGGAGAGAAAGTCGGGCTCCTTTATAACTATCAGATCTACTTTTGTGTCCTCTGTGTCACTTACCCCTCTATCCCCCTTTCTTTTTTGTATAAAGTAGATACCTCAGCTTTTGGACGTCCTATTTTTTTCTTCTGAATGAAATAGAGTCTCCATTCATCACTCGTTGCTGTGGAATTTGATTTTTACTTAGAAAAATTGTTGTGGAAATAACAATTCACTGAATCAGAACTAATCATAACTCAGGAAAACAAGCTCTAATTTTTTCCTGGACCATGGGATCCAGCGAGCGTAGTCTGACTATTTCTAGGGTTTTATAGGAAAACCCTACAAACTTTTTATCTTTTTCTTCTTTTAAGGCCCGGATTTTTCCTGGGCTCATTAATGTGGACCCAGCGGGTATAACCCGGATTTTTCTTATATCACCCTTTTTGGTTTTTTGGCCTAACAGGCTTTGTTCCTCTTTCTTCTGTTAGCGGTTTAAAGTTCTGCCAACCAGACCATCATCACTGATGTTTTAGGTCTAACATCTTTGACCAAATAAGGTGGTGAAAGGGCCCCAATAGGGTTCAACTGATTAGAAGATGTCTTAATACCCTTTATACGCACTTGGGGGAAACATGTTTTTATTTGAGCGGCATGTAGGGCATGTCTCAAGGCATGGGAGCCATGTTGGCATACAGAGGCAGGAAGAGAATTTCCTAAGGAAAACTTTCCATTGGTAGACTGGCCAAGGGAAATCAATATGCAGAGCCACTGAGGTCATGGTATGCATAGTCATACAAAGGTGTCCTTAAGTCAAATACTTATCCATTTCTGATGGTCAGGGGACTTCGTGGAAGTTCGACTTATGGAAACCATGGTGGGTGGCATGGAAAGAAATAAAAACCATCGGGGGTGGCTTAGAAGGGGAGTGTGACATCTGAAAGGGTTTTGGGAACATCTGTACTAATCAGGAGTGTGGTCTGGAGACTGCCCCCCTAAGCGTTTAGTTAGCGTAAGGGATGGTTGAGGCTTGATACAGTTCAAAGTCATGTAGCTAGGACATTATCTGAAATGGAATGACTTCTCCTGGTTCTTGGTAATCTCGTCAAAGACATTTCACAACATTCAAGTAGGATTGTGAAAGAGGTTGTTAATCTGTATCTCAGAGGGTTTCCGAATCCCTGGATAGAGATGGGGGCTCAGAGGCCAAGAGGCGTATGGAGAGAAGCATTGCCCAAGGAAAACTTGCCTTTTGTAGACGAGCCAGGGGAAATCAATATGCAGAGCCACTGAGGGCATGGTATGCATAGTCATACAAAGGTGTCCTTAAGTCAAAGACTATCCACTTCCGATAGCCGAGAAACTTCAGGGAAGTTGAGATTTGGAACCACCAGGGGTGGCTTATGAGAGTTCGTATTTTTTCTGAGAACAGAGTATGGTTTATAATGAGAGGGTGCCTGAATACGGGGGAAATATCTAGACTATAATTCCTGATAATAGGTGAAGTAATTCTCTCTCATGCTAGTGTGAGGCGGTGGTTCATGCAGGTCTGACTCGTGAACTGCAAGACAGAGAAAGGCCTCTGTTTCTTACTGAACCCGTGATGGGTTCGACCATGCAGTTTAATGTCATGCGGTAAGGACGAGGAGCGTTATTAAAGGTTTCTGTGTAGTTTACCATCATGCAGTGAGGACAGGGGAATTTTCTTTTTGAAAGTTGCAATGCAGTTTAACGTCATGCAGTGAGGACGGATTCCGTGCAGTTTGGCATCATGTGATAAATATGAAGTTATCTTTAAGGGTTTTCGTGCAGTTTAACGTCATGCGGCAAGGACGGGGGGCATTATTGTGAAGGCTTCTCTTCATCAGAATATAACTGGGCTTGAATACCTCAACATGCCAAAGACGTGGAAGGGGGGTTGATGGTGTAAATCATGGTTCCGAGGCTTCTCGGATCAGGAAAGGTGATGTGGGGGCTCTGAGGCCGGTAAGCGTACAGAGCTAGGAGAAGTACCGCTTGTGGAAATATTGCCTTTGATAGACGAGCCAGGGGCTATCATTATGCAGAGCCATTGAGGGCATGGTATGCATAATCGTACAAAGGTGTCCACGGGTCAATAACTTTCCACTTCTAATGGCCATGAGTGGTTATGAGGATCCGCGATTTTCCAGGCCACAAAGTATGTCATTTGGCAGGGGAATGTTTGGACATGCCAAGGATGTTCGTCTCTAGTTGCTTGTTGAGTTTCAAAGAGCCCCCCTGCACTGATTTATCTTGTTCTCGGGGTGTGCCTTCACTCCGTGCAGTTTAACGTCGTGCGGTGAGGACGAGGTACTCCTAGTCTATCGGTCATAGAGCTCGGACCATTGGGTGACTATTTCTATAGTCACTCGAAGGATAACTGGGTCAACATGTTCTGATATACTTAGAACAGGGCGGGGGATGAAGGTCGTAAACTGAAACTTTGAGCTTTCCCGGATCAGGATGTATGGTGTGGGGGATCTGAGGCCGGTACGCGTACGGAGCTAGGAGAAGTACCGACCGAGGAAATATTTCCTTTTATGGACAAGCCAGGGGATATCATTATGCAGAGCCGCTGAGGTCATGGTATGCATAGTCATAAAAAGGTGTCCCCAGGTCGATAACTTTCCACTTCTTATGGCCATGAATGATTATGAAAATCCACAATTTCTCAGAGTGAAGAGTTCGGCACATGAAGATAATGGTGTCCAGGTATACAAGAAACATCTTCACCACAATTTTCCGTTGAGTCAACGTAGCCTAGTCCTGGCTTGATGTTTGTTAATGCAGGTCGCTATGTGAACCACTGGCAGACACACAGGCTAGCCAGACAGGGAAACCCTGGCAACACCCGAATGTGAAAAGGGGAATGAACTTGTAAACCACTTCGCCATAAAATTCTGGATCAAGAGATATGTTCTAGGGGCTCTGAGGCCGGTAAGCGTACGGAGCTAGGAAGAGTGTCGCCTGTGGAAATCTTGCCTTTGGTAGATGGGCCAGGGGATATCAATATGCAGAGCCGTTGAGGGCATGGTATGCATAGTCGTACAAAGGTGTTCACGGGTCAATAACATTCCACTTCCAAAGGCCATGAGTGGTTATGAAGATCCATAATTATCTAGTTCATGGAGTCTGATGTATGGAAAGGATGTATCCAAATGTGCAAGGAGTATCTCCATCTCGTATCACCATGTGTCCTGGGTGGGTCGCGCCGAAGTCCGTGCAGTTTAACGTCATGCGGTGAGGACAAACTCCATGTAGTTTAACGTCATGTGGTAAGGACGAAGGTGACCCGACGTGAAAGAAAAAAAGGGGGTGTGTGCAGTTTAACATCGTGTGATGGGGAAAACTTCTGTGCAGTTTAACGTCATGTAGTAAGGATGAAGATATACACCCCGTGCGGGTCTGGTCCATACACGGGGGAAGGGGAATTTTTAACATCATTTTCCATGCAGTTTAACGTCATGCGGTAAGGCTGATAAGTACACCCCGTGCTGTTCTGGTCCATACACGAGAAAGGAGGCATTCTTAATTTTGAAGGTCTGGGCCCAGAATTGGGATCCTGGCATCGCTATGTATCCTGTGAGGGCAGGAATCAAGCCATAAGTAGTTCTCTGGAATCCGTGCAGTTTAACGTCATGCGGTGAGGATGTGGTCCGTACAGTTTAACGTCTTGTGGTTAGGATGATGGGCACACCCCGTGCAGGTCTGGTCCATACACGGGGGGAGGGGAATTCTTAATTATGCTTCATCTGTGCATTTTATCATCATGCGGTAAGGACGAACTCCATGCAGTTTAATGTCGTGTGGTGAGGATGTGAATACACCCCGCGCCAGTTTGGTCCGTACATGGGGGAATGGGCACTTTTCTTTTTCTTTTTGAGGTAGATGGGCCAGGGTGTGGAATTTTGGCATCACTCTGTATCCTGCGAGGGAAAGAATCAAGCTATACGTAGTTCTCTGTAGAGATGATACACCCCGTGCAGGTCTTGTCCGTACACGGGGGAAAATGGCATTTTCTTTTTTTGAAGTGGCTGGGCTAGGATAGAGAATCTTGGCATCACTATGTATCTTGTGAGGGTAGGAATCAAGCCTCACATAGTTCTCTATAAATATGATACACCCCGCGTCGGTTTGTCCTGTACATAGGGGAAAGGGGACATTTGTTTTGAAGTGGTTGGGCCAGGATAGGGAATCCCGGCGTCGCTGCGTATCCTACAAGGGAAGGAATCAAGCCATACGTAGATCTCTGAAATCCGTGCAGTTTAACATCATGCGGTGAGGACATGGTCCGTATAGTTAAACGTCTTTCTGTTAGGACGAGGGGGGGTTATTAGATTTCGTGCAGTTTAACATCATGCGGTGAGGACGAGGTGCTTGGCAGTTTAACGTCATACAGCTCGGACGAAGGCCATACAGTTTAACGTCTTGTGTTTAGGATGATATGCTTGGAATTTTAGTGTCATACAGCTTGGGCGATGTGTACATCTCATTTTTTTTCTCTTCAACCGTGTAGTTTATCTTCGTGCAGTATGGGCGAACTCCATGCAGTTTAACGTCATGCGGTGAGGACGTACTCCATGTAGTTTAACATCATGCGGTGAGGACTTACTCCATGAAATTTAACGTCATGCGGTGAGTACATACTCCATGCATTTTAACGTCATGCGGTGAGGACGTGAATACTTCTTGGTCTCTATGCGAAATACTTCTTCAGGTTTATCACATTGGTAGGATCTGTAGTGAATTGCCCGTCCATGGAGATCAGGGTGTATGCTCTGTTGGAGTAGACCTTGTGTATAACATATGGTCCCTCCCACTTGGGCTCCATCATTGGAGGATTCTTGCTGGGTATCATTGGGGTCCAGACGACCTGCACTAATTCTCCTTCCAAGAAAGACCAGGGGTGGACCTTTTTGTTGAAGGCTCGTGCGATCCAGTTCTGGTACACTTCCAGGTGGTGCTGAGTGTGCAGCCGCTTCTCATCTAGTTGTTCCAATTCACCTAACTGCTTTTCTGACTGTTCATCATCAGATAATTGATCACAGATGGCAACGCGGAGTGAGGGAAGTTGGAGTTCAATGGGTAGGACCGCATCTGTGCCATACACCAATGAGTACGGGGTAGACCAAGTACCGGTGCAGATTGTGGTTTGATTAGCCCACAATGCATGGATGAGTTTATCCGGCCATGAATTCCTATCTTCGTCCACCATTTTCTGGAGTATGTTGGACAGGGTCTTGTTGAAAGCTTTTATCTATCTGTTGGCCACTAAATGGTAGCGGGATGAGTGGTTAGCCTTAATACCATACTCACGGTATAGCTTTTCCAAATCAGTAGAGAAGAAATTGGTGCCATTGTCCATCAGTATAGTATGAGGGACACCAAATATGGTGATGATATTGGTCTTCACAAAGATAAAAATATTTCTTTCCCCAACTTCCTTGAGGGGTATGGCTTCTACCCATTTGGAATAGAAGTCGGTCACCGTGAGGATATACTTCAGTTGTTTGGCCATGGCGGGAGGATATGGTCCCACAACGTCCATCCCCCAGATGGAAAATGGCCAGGAGTACTTAGCTTGATGAAGTAACTCCGGGGGATGGTGTATGAAGTTGGGATGGATCTGGCATGAGTGGAATTTCGCGGTAAAATTCTTGCAGTCTCGTGCCACTGTAGGCCAGTAGTACCCAAGCCTTCGAACCTTATGGGAAACCCTGGTCCCTGGTTGATGTGCTCCACTTTCCCTTGCATGTACTTCAGTCATGACGGCATCAGTTTCTTCTCCATCAATACATCTGAGGAGCACTCCATTGAGGCCTCATTTGTAGAGGACCTCTTGCTGACCCGTGCCACCATACATGACAAAATTGATTGCCCTTATTTATATTTTCTCTCATTCAGCCCTGTCTGATGTAAGATTTCCCCGTTGAAGGTAGTTCGTGATGGGGATCATCCATCTGGTGGAAGGAGCATACGGCTCGGGGATAGGACTGATTTCATGGATTTCTTCTGTCTTATCTTGAACAAATGGCAATACCATTTGGCGGTGATCAATACTGATGACCGTTTCATCCCGTTCGGGGTCAGTTAGGGTTGTGCCCATGTTGGATAAGGAATCAGCCTGAGCATTCTAGGACCGGGGAATATAAGTCAATGTCAGTTTGGTAGAGAACTCGAACATTAACCCTCGAACATGGTCAAACAAGGGGATCAGTTCCTCCTTTTTAATATCATAGTCACCATTGACTTTCTTGATGACCAGCTCCGAGTCACCTTTTACCTTAAGGTGTTGTACTTGTTCCTGGAGTGCGAGTTCCAGGAATGCAATGAGGGCTTGATATTCCGCTTCATTGTTCATACATCCCTCTAAGAGGAGGAAGGAAAATGGAACAACTTCCTTTTCTGGGGACACGAGTATTATCCCCTGACCCACTTTGTTGAATCTGGGATCCTCCAACCTCTTCCCGGTGGGGCTTCGGGATGCACCGTCAAAGTACATTTCCCATGATGGGAACTCCTCTTGAACCGAGAAGATATATTCATCAGGTAGTTTAGCGTTCGGTGCAGTGGTCCCTATTGAAGGGTGATCTACCAGAAAGACTGCTCATGCCTGGCCGTTGATGGCTTTTTGAGGCACGAACCGGATGTCGAATTTCTGCAGGATGACTGCCCATTGGGATAGGCGTTCGGTTAGCATCGGGCGACTGAGGATATAATTTAGCAGGTTACTTCGTGATATCAAATGGACCTCATAATTCTTCAGATAATATCGCAGCTTTTGAACCACGAAGACTAAGGCCAGAGAGCTCTTCTTGATATTCGAGTATCGAGTATCAGCATCAATCATGGTTCGACTGAGGTAATGGAGACTGTTTTCGCTTCCGGCGTCGTTCTTCTGTGTGAGTAAGTCTCCCAATGACCATTCTAGGGCCGTCACATATAGAATGAGAGTCCTTCCTTCGACCGGGGGCATGAGAACCGGTGGGCTTAAGAGGTACTTTTTCATGTTTTCGAATGCCTCTTGGCAGTCGTTCGTCCATTGGTACGTGACCCCCTTCTTCATCAACCTGGTGAAGGGAAAACATTTTCCTGCCAAGTTGGCTATGAACCGCCTAATATAGGACAGATGTCCTTGGAATCCCATTAGCTCAGTGAGATTTCGAGGGGGTGGTAGGCTCAGGATAGCCTTTTCCTTCTCAGGGTCGAGTTCGATGTCGTGATGGTGTACGACGAAGCCAAGGAACTTCCCTGAGGTAACCCCAAAGGCACATTTAAAGGGGTTCATCTTCAAGCTATACTGTCAGATCTTATTGAAGACAGTATCAAGGTCCGAAAAAAGATCCAAGCGCTGTATGGACTTCAACACTAGGTCATCCACGTAACATTCAATAAATTTCCCCAGGAACGGCTTAAATATCTGATGCATGGCACGTGGATACATGGCGCTAGCATTCTTGAGACCAAAGGGCATGAACCTGTAACAGAATACCCCTTGAGGGGCCCTAAAGTCAGTGGATTCTTTGTCTTCTCGGGCCATCTTGATTTGATTATATCTGTAATAGCCATCCATGAAGGATAGAGCCTCATACCCGGCCGTCGCATCAATTAACAACTCAGTGATTGGAACCGGGAAGTCATCTTTCAGACAATGCCGATTAAGGTCTCTGAAGTCAACGCAGACGCATATTTTCCCATTCATTTTCTTGACAGGGACGATGTTGGCCAACCAAATGGGGTACTGGACCTCTATGATGAAGCATGCTTTAATGGGATTATTAAATCCAGCCTCTATCATGGTAGCATGTGAGGGGTGTGTCCTTATGGAGGCATGTTTGTAGCCTCAGTGGTCTTCTGGAAGACCCAGGTGATGTGTCGCTACCTCGGAATCGAGTCCTGGAATCTCCATGTAATTCCATGGAAAGACATCCCGATGATTCCTTAGGAAGGTTTTATATACCTTGTGTTCCTCGGGAGACAAGGCCGCACTAATGAGAGTGGGCCTCGGGTATTCTTCAGTACCCAGTTTTATTTCCCTGAGCTCATCCATAGTGGTGGAGATACCCTCCTCGAATGCGGGAGGTGAATCTCTGAGATATTCCCCCTCTTATTATCCCAAGTCCTCATCTTCTTGATCTGACGAGGAGAGAGTTTCTGGTCTAAGACTTCGAGGGTCTACGGGAGAGGAATCGTGGGCATCCCTACTTGAGTATTTTCCCCCAAATCGAGGGTTGGTAGACGTTCCCCGCGTTGTCGTGCTCGGTCATCATGGCTGAAGTCTTGACGACATCTGCATGCGTGTTCGGACTTAAACTCCTACTCTCAACATGGTTGATGGGCAGAACATAATCTCTACCAAGATGCCTGAGGGGGTCATCGGGGACCATTTCCAGGCCATTTGGAGCGGGGATCCAATCAACGTCGTCGATCAAAGGATTCTTCTTCTTTTTCTCATAGAAGCTGGCGTCGATATAATGTGACTGGGAGAGCTCGAAAGGGACCTTGTCGGCGTGCAACGTCCCGCTTTTTCCATTGATGCAGTACTTGATACACTTGTGGTAGGATGAAGGAACAGCCATGTGCTTATGGATCCATGACCTTACCAGTAGGGCATTGAATGTTGTGCTCTGTTGGACCATAATGAATTCCGTGTAGGCTACCAGGTCACCAAAATGGGTCTTTAGATTAATCTGTCACATTGGTTTCTGCTCACTCTTGTCGTAACCCAACAGAGTTGTGGCTGAGGTAATTATATCGTCCTCACTGTAGCTCAACTTACAGAGTGTCCGTAGGGGAAGGAGGTTAACTCTAGAGACATTGTCTATAAAGACTTTTCGGATCTCAAAACCATTCAGTGTTCCAGACACATATAGTAGTCTGATATGTCCCTGCATGATGAAATATTCATCCTGATCGGTGAGATAAATCACCGCATTGCATTCAGCCAGGCCACTCTCCGTCTGGTAAATCTCGGCGGCAGCTACCTCGGCTTGGAATTCCTGGGGGCTGATCAAAGCTTCGATAAGTGCCTCCCTATGGTCGGCTGACAAACCTAGGGCATCCATGATTGACAACTTTGATGGTACTGACGCCAACTGCTTAAGGATGTCGTATTTTTTCTCCAACGGTCGATGCCTCTCCGTTGGTGGGAGAGTCTTAGCGGGTGCTTTGGGAGCTAGAGCATTTGACGAGGAGGGACCGTCCGCGGGGACGGATGTCGATGGTGTTCCCACGTTTTGAGGACTTGTCCTGGCCGGTCTATTTGTGCGCACTAGGCGACTGCACACTTTCTCCTCCTCTGGTGGGTATCGCAGAACAAAAGGGCCAGATTGGCTGCTTGTGGGGGTGGAGGGGCATTCCCTCTCCTGCTGAGTTCGCTGAATGGCTCTCCCACGGGTTTCCGAAATATTAACGGTATGGGACTGGGTCCAACCGTAGGGTTGGTTTCGGCCATGGCTGCGCCTCCCCAGGTATCCCTTGCCTCTGATATTCCTCCTCCCGACTCCTCGTGTAGGAAACTCGGGTTCGTAATCATACCCTTCTTCAAGGAATGATTCCATGAGATGGATGACGTTGATAGAAGCAAATATTGGATCTTCATCCTCTGACAGGTCAACCTGGTCGGTTGTCTCTGATGATGTCATTTGGTGGGTCAGTGCCTGTTGTGCCAAATTCTAGGGCATGAAATCTTCTAGGGTCGGGACTAACTTTGGCCCTGTCGTAGACTGCTCTTCTTTTGATTGATTCCTCCTTTGGCTCCGTCCGGATGACCGGATTGTGGAGGGTTGTAAGGCCAACGTGGTCGGCTCTACGGCTCCAGGGGCTACTGGTGGCAACACCGTCTGCTGTAGTTGATCTCGGAGTATGCCCTGGGCTCGGTTGATAGTCTTCCGAGTCATCCAGTTGTCAAATTTCGGCCCCTGCTTGCTGGAGACTTTCTACCATCCTCTACAGGAGGTCGTTGAAGACGAAGCACTCTTGTATATTGTTCCCCAACATCCGATGGTAGGGGCAGTAATCTGGCATGTCATCGTGGCAACTTCTTCAGGTTTCCTCGGCTCCATGAGGCAGAGCAAGTTTCAGTTCATTGCAGCGATGAAGTATCTGCGGACTTGATCATCTTGGAACGAATATACTTTTTTTCTTCATTCCTCAAACTGGTTCCGCTTTGGTCCTCTCTGATGGTCCCGTTTAGGCGGGGGCGTCTACTGATATGCAGGGGGGCCTTGACGATTCGGTGGAGGCCTGAGTGGCAGAGCGGCCATAGGGGTCGGCTTGAGTGTGAAAGCGGACTCTTCAGCTCTATGAGCTCTCTTCACTTGAGCCTGCGAGGCTATTCGGGGCTTTGAATTAGTCCACTATAGGGAGTCCTCAATTCTCTGGGCAATGGCCGAGAGATGGAGGAAGCCAGTGGTGCACTCCACCGGTATGAGCGGTGTTCGCAGCTCATATCTAAGATTATCGATGCATAGGGATAGTATCTCATCTTGAGTCATTGGCATGTTCAAAGAATAGGTCAGGACTTTCCATCTGGCAATGAAATTTGAGACCCTCCCATTCTCCCTCTACTGTAGTTCATGAGATCGATGGTCGTTTTTTAGGCAGCGTCGAGATGAAGTTGAATAGGAACTATTTCCGGAGGTCCTCCCAGCTCTTTATCGACTGGGCTGGTAGACTCATATACCAGAAGAAGGCGGATCCTTGCATGGTCTGTACGAAGCATATGAGTTTCACTACTTCTTGTTGTTCTGGAGTCCCCATCATAGGGTCGCAATAGGATGCGTAGTGCATCAAATGCTACTCCGGATCTCCTGATCCATTGAAGATGGGGAATACAGGGATCCCAAAATTGGGTGGAGGTGGTGTGTTGGTCACCCAGTCTGGGTAGGGTTTCTGCTCCAGCTGTATCGGAGCATGTTGACCTTCTATCGCTTCCAATCGAGCTGTTAGTGCCTCAATGGTATTGTTGAGTCCCTGGTTGAAATCTTGTTGGGCCCGGTCCTGGGCAGGCGTAGCCCGAGGAATTACCTGAGGATCCGGATTGTCCGGAACCAAGGGTGCATATTCCGTTCGGGGTACCCTCGGAGAGTTCGGGAGTACTTGCTCCAGTTGTCTCCTAAGTGGAGGAAAATCCTGGTATTCATCATCCACGTCTAGGTAGTTAGACGGACCAGGCACCTCATTGGGAGGGAGCCCTGATCGTGCTTCGTTTGCAGGGGAAATACTTAGGCTTTGAGGTGCACTTGCTAGGAGTTCATGATGTGGATCTTCTTGGGATGAACATCCAATAAGGTGATTCCTCTGAAGCAGCTTGGCGTTAAGCCGCCTCAATTCTTTCATCTCTTCTTCCTATTGAGCGAACCTCTCTTCGAGCATGAGTGGATCGTTTTTATCTAGAGAGGGGGACGGGTTAAGGGTAACTGTTCCTTTGTTATTTTCCTTGTTGGAAGCTCGCTGGGCAGGCGGAGGGAGGTTAGCTGAAGGGGCGGCCAGATTTAAAGCGGCCCTCTGGTTCCGAGTGTTCACACCAGGCGGTTCATTGTGAGTCACAGCCTGACCAGAACCGTCGTCTCCCGATCCGTCTGGATTTGAATTTTCTCCGGTGTCACATGAGGGGTTAGCCTCTATGGCGTTGATGAATGCATATTGTGGGGTGGAGGGGATGTCATCTTTCAAATAGGAAGAGGGTCTCCCACGTCTTCTGCTGGCCTTCCATCTCATGACCTGGGATTTCCCACGGACTTCTTGGCGAAGGGTGACGCGGAGAGTTCTTTGATGCGACCTCATGGTGTTCCTTCCTCTCATAGGGGATGATGATTCATATTATGGGATAGGACGGGAACCTCCTCTTATGATTGTCCTCCCTAGATGAGAGAATATCAACTCTTGTGGGGGAGGTTTTTGTTGAGGGGGTAATAATGCCCCCAACCCCGAGGGCTGGGGCTGGCTCCGTTCCCTGGACATTGAGTCTCTTCCTGGTTTTATTGGTCTTACGGGGGAATTTGTAGTTAAAAATTCCCCCATTCCTGCAGGTTGGGGTATACCTTGGATTGCGGCGGTGGCTGCGGTTATCGCGACCTGCCTGATCTCACGTGTCCCCATCCGGGGGTGAACCGGATCTGGTGATGAATTCACCTGTGGACCAGTCCCTTCTGGGGAGGCAGAAATAGATCATTGATTGGCCTCTATTAGGCGAGAGGCCTGCTGTATGCTCTCAGTGGCATGATTCAGGAGTTTTTGAATGGCTTGTTCCCATCGGTCCTGACTCTTCTGGGACTTACTCGAGGCCCGATGTGGTTTGGTGTGTTGCCTATCCTGAACAGGGGATCCACCCGATTGCCGTCTCCATGTGACGACGTTGAAAGACACCATACCGAATGGGTTCTTCAGGGCGGGGAGCAAAGTGAAATGCAGAGCTCTGTGTTCCCCCCAGCCCCTGATATGGACTCCCGCTGGAGCGTCACCGATGAGGCGGCATAGCTGATGCAGTGTGCGGAGACAGGCTATCTCCATATTCCCTTTGCGCCTCTCAGGGTGTTGTTGTCGCATTGAGGAAAGGTTCTCCAGGTCCATGTGACGCAAAAGGTCCCCTATCGTCTTGACATGGTCTACATACCTGTCAAAGGGAAGGAAGCTTCACTTCAGTCGACGGAGGGTCGTCCATATATTATGGAGGATGTCGTGCATGCATTCTTCTGACAACTCCCTGGGTAAGTCGTACTGAGAGGTGGTCGTGGGCCAAAACATGACCAGTATATCATTCATGGCCAATCATTTCCTCAGGTGCAGCATATCGGCATACTCCCCCGCCAGCGATTCTTCTACCTGGTCAGCACAGCTGGGGTGCTCACTGCTAGTGTGATCAGAGTCAATGGGACTAGTAGGTGTTGAATCATTATGTAAGCGATCCCGAGGTGGTTCAGAAGATGAACGTGGCCCCGGACTGTCTCCTGATCGAAGAAGGGGGCCGTTAGGGACAAGCTAGGAATCTAACATGGTCGATTCCGTCCTTCTGAGTGCCTCGGCATACGAGGGATTTTCGGCTCTTGATTCTGCAGGAGGAGGACCTTCCTGTCGATATAATGTTTCGTCGCAGGGAGGACCTTTGAAATGATGGCCTTAATGGAGAGGACTACCATTACTACTTGATGCCTCACTGCATAGAGGAATTTTGCAGTGTACACCCTGGGGAGGACCTCCAAGGCATGTTGCATCAAGGGGAGGACCTTCTGGCTGCGTAGCATTGTTACGGGGAGGACCTTCGCAACAACTGCCATTATGGTGAGGATGACCATCATGGCTTGGAATTCGACGCGCATCCTGGGGAGGACCTTCAGTACATTCCGCGACAAGTGGCGGACCTTCTTGTTGCTTGGGGCCATTGCGGGGAGGACCTTCTCAATGGCGGTCGTGGTGGAGAGGACTACCATCACAGCTGCGGCAATGGAGAGGAATACCATTACTGTTTCCGTAGGGAGAATATTTGCGGGATACATCCTAGGGAGGGCCTCCATAATTTACCACAATGAGGGGAGGGCCTTCTCGTTGCTCGACGTCCCTACGGGGAGGACCTCCATTATCAGGGTGGCGAGGACTACCACTGTGACCTGATGCCTGGCTACGTGGAGTTCCGTTGCAGCGTAACCCCTGGGGAGGACCTTCAGGGAAGGCCACGACAAGGGGAGGGCCTTCTTGTCATGATTAGACGTCACTATGGGGAGGACCTCCATAGTTGCGACTATGATAGCGAGGACTACCATCATAATCTGTGGTCCCACTGCATGGAGGGTGATTGCAGTGCATACCCTAGGGAGGACCTTCAGGGTGGACCGCAGTAAGTGGAGGACCTTCTTGCTGCTTGATCATCTGGTCACATGGGGGGTTTCCATGACTCGCATCAAGAGAGAATCTCTCGTGACCGATCGTTATATGCCCGCGGGGGAGGCCCCCACGAGAGCTCTGGGGAGGACCTTCAGAGCTGCTGGTAGTGACATTGCGGGGAGGACCTTCACAACTGCTAATGCCACTCCCATAATATGGTAATGGTTGGGTAGGTTTTTGCGCCTTTGTGGCATTCTTAGCAGTGTTAGGAACCCCAGAATCCAGCAGAGTGGAGTCATGAACCCGCTCTTTATTTTCCGGCTCCCTTCGGCGCGTTCGGGGCACTCTTTTCCGCGCAGCGGGGACCGTCTGCTGCTGACAATGGCCTTCACCTTTGGGTCCCTGTCTAATTGGGTTCCACGATGTTGTCAGGATACGCCGAAAAACATCTTGACTTTTAGCAGGGATATATGTCTGCTCTGGAGAATCCACCATGATGGACGGGTGTCCCCCAGTTGAAACAAGTGAAGTTGCATGATCCGGTTTCCCTTGCGTCGCAGAATATAGCCGGCGACCCTCCTGGGCTGAAGGAGGGATGCAGATCTGCTCTGAGGGGTCTATCTGGTCTCTTAAACGAGTCGCCTCAATTGGGGAGACGGGCTCACGGGCTCGATTCCATGTTGTTTCCGCCGATGCAATCACATGTTGGAGAGTCTCCAAGATATGATCTGGGATCGATACCTGCTCCTCCATCATTTCCAGGATATGTAGAGAGAAATCTTTGGCTGGAATGGGTATGAATGCCCATTCCGGTATCGGAGTAGGAATATCCTGCTCCGGTCCTCCAGTGGTCAGTGGGTACTGAACATTCTCATGTATCAGGGCAGGTGAACGAATCTGCCCCTGTACCGGGATATGCCGGTTTCTCTCTCCATCTGCTGCCACATCGGGGTGGCGGACTTTACTTGCATCCGCAAGGGGATGGCCCTGCATATATTTATTTCCCACCGTATCGAGTCGGTGGCCTTTGTTGGTGGGGAGACGTGACCGCCTATGATTTTCTGCCACATATGGGTGGTGGGATTTGTTGATGGCCACCATATCAGAATGGAGGGAATCTGAAGAAACTGCCAGGAGCTGGTCCTGTAGGTGTCGGGTCGCCACCATGTCCAGCTGGTGGGCTTCACGACCCTGGGCAAGGAGAGGTGCCAGTCGGGTAAGTGTCGTCCTGCGTGAGCGACAGTCCTGATGGGGCTCGGCGGGGATGCGCGCCGGCTCGTATGATGCCGCCATGTCTGGATGGTAGGCTTGGGAGGAGCGAACAGGTGTAGGTGCCTGTTCGTGGTACGTCTCTGTGGCTGAGCAGCGGAGCTCCACCTCGGGGACCAGGGTGATGACCGGTCCTCGATTATACGTCCACCGCCCTCGTCGGGCGGTCCGAGCGGCTGGAGCTCGGGGAGCGTGGGCCTAAATCCTCAGGGAGACATCCTCCTCAGCGCAAGGATGTTGGGTCATGGCGTGACCACGATGACGTCTGCCAGCGGGGGCCTTGGAGCGGAACCCCCGTTTGGTGGGGATGAAGTCCTCAATGTCGACCTCATCCGCCTCCCTAAGATAAGGGAGGTATGCATTGTCCCGTTCCAAGGATAGACTCTCAAAACGGTTGGAGACAGCAACAGGGGATGTCTAGATCCGCCTTTGCGGTCGTTGTTGGGAAGGTGACCGGTGAGTCTTGATGGATTGGAGGGCGTGCATGGCCGCCTCCACCGTTGAGAGAGTATCGTTCGCGTGGTACTCTCAGATCAGCACGTCTGAAACACAATGTTGAAGACGCCGGGTGGGTGAAGGGGTCCTCCCTTGTTGAGGAAGTCTTGTCCTTGCATCATTGGAAGCACGCACTTGTGAGTTCCTTTGCGATGCCATTGGATCAAAGGGAGTTATGAATGTAATGCCTGCAAAACATTTTAGCAAATACAAGCATCAAATCCCGTCAAAGCAGCATTTCATAATTCCATGCATAATTAATGACCTTGCTTGGCCCTCCTTTGGAGCATAAGGGGGAACTGGTGAGATTATGCTAAATCCGTCATTTTTGGTTAAAGATTCATGTCGGTTTCACCATTTTTTGTTTTTTTCTTTTGGTTTTTGGCCACGAAACGCCCAACGGCTCCGTATACAATGATTGATGGACCTGCTTTCCAAAGGCAGGCATTCACTGGATGGTCTGACCAGCGAATCTTAAGAACTCTCACTGGTCGAGAGGATGGGAAGTCAGGCTCATCGCACCCTTTTTGTGGGGGAATTATTGCCTATTCTGGGACTGTCTTATAGATTTAAGACGTATTGATATGTTCGCGAATCTTTGGTTTATACCCAAACATAGTATCCACGGATTTAACCTCGGTGGGCAATGGTCAACTGGACGCAGGGGTTCGGAATCACTTACACCCAATGTTTACCAACCCTTGTTGGATTAATGACCTCGAAGGGTTGGAACTCGCTTGAGGCGGCACTAGGAGCGGCGCGGTGAACTGATGTGGAGATGATCAGATCGACTGGCCGTTGGGGTTGAACCTCAGGGAGTCTTCCTACGTACCCTACTTATGAATTAGGGATCAAATTATGCGTAGTTCGGATAAATAGTTTAACATCAGACTGGACGGGGGTGGAACTTGACGTGAATAAACAACCGAGTGGTGGTCTTGAACCTCATGGAGGCTTCCTACGTACCATGCCTTGACATGGATCAAAGTCCTCGTAGATCACTCTGGCTTGGGGATTACGCTATGGGGAAGCCTAGAATGATGGGTTGGGGATTACACTCTGAGGAGGCCCATAGGAGGATGTCATGGTCGATGCTTAATCTAAGCCCATGTGAGTCATGCTGGGTGTGAGAAACAAGAGGTAGCAGGGACCAGATGATCACGTCATGAAAGGCGCGTCCGTGAGAAGCGGAGTGGTGATTAGGCATGAAAGTGTCCCAGGGTGATGAATTAGGGATTACACTCTGAGGAGGCCCAAAAGGTCGGGGATTACTCCGAGATGGACACCCGGGGAGACAAAGCCTAGCGGGAGAGATAAAGGGGGTGCTTCTGTTCCTGTATCCTCTCTTGCAGTGCATGAGGGATTCCTTCCGATGGGTATTTTACCATCTTCGAGGAACCATCAACAAGTGGAGGGGCAAAAAAGGGATTCTCGAGCTCAGACTCCACATTACCGTAGAAATGTAAACTCAAGAATGCTTCGGGAATCTGCTCAAGGGTCGGGGAAACCCCTTTGCCCCTGTTTACCGTGGGTATGTAAACTCAAAATGGCGCACTGATGCACCTGAAAGTTATACCACACGGATCCGGTGGTTCTGGCGGAGGCCTCGGCTCTAGGCTAATGAATAGGCCAATGAGGGAGTCGCGGAGGGCCTGGCTGGATCGGAAGGATTTTATCTGGCTCTGGAAATTAGAACACCGAAGTTTTTGGTGGGCCACCAAGACGTATGGGTGGAGGAGCCCTTCATGTGGGAAAGTCCCACATGGCTGGAGAAGCCATCCGCGAAACAGGGTGGTTCGCGGACTGATTGTCATTCTGTGAACCAGGGTGGCTTGCGGCTTCAGGTTCAATCCGCGAACCTGGGTGGTTCACGACTTCGGGTTCAATTCGCAAACTAGGGTGGTTTGCGGCTTCGGGTTCAATCCGCGAACTAGGGTGGTTCACGGAGGATTCCAGGCGGGCATCAGTGGCCAAGGGAGGCGCCGATCGTAGGCTCCTCGGTCGGGGTTTCGCCCACGGAGGAGGGTGCTACGTGGTACGATGGATGGGAAAACAGGCATAAACTCCCTGGTCCACGGGGAAGTCATCCGCAGAGGGGGTATGGTTTGCGGTTCTCTTTTTTTTGTTATTTAGGTTCGCGGTTCACCAAATTATTATGCGTTTTCCAATAGTTTATTAATTCATATACCTGCTGCAGTTTGCGGATGGGAATTTCTCTATTTTCAAAATCTGAATCCTTCCTTCAACTGATATCCTATCCCTTCGAATCTGATTCCAGTTCTATGATCCCCTTCTTCTTTCCCCCTTGGTCTCCTTTTATAATGTGGGGAAAGGAATGTATTTGTGGTCATGTGGAACCTTTTGCGGAGGGCCATAACCAACTACACGATTCACAGCTGACTTGGTCAATCTGCGATTCACGGTGGGTATTGATCGCTCCCCTCCTCCGTGAGACGAAATCAAGGGGTGCTCCACGGCTACAGAGGTTTCCTCCTCCATTCCGTGAATGACAGCGGGTGCGGCTTGAACCGGTCGACGCGGTCCGCAGTTGGGGAGGTTCGTGACGGTGAACCAAACCGGCGTCCATCCTACCTCGCGACCGTGAAGCCTCTCTACCTCCATTTCTTGAACGAGAATGGTTCTTGGATGCGGTGCCTCATGGAATCTCGCCGCGTTTTGCTTCCCTAGACTGGTTCATGAACTTGTCCTTTGTGTCTCCTCTTTGATTATTTTCCACCAATTTTTTTGGGGGATTTTGGGTAAAATTTCCTTTGTGGATTTTTTAGGACCCTACAATCATCAAATGTATTATATAGGTATAAACATGATATCCATGGTAATATCAAAATATAAATCAAGCCTTATTAATCATAGTATGTGTGGATGGTTTAAGGAAAATAATAATAAAATATGAATTAACAAAGGGAAATTTCATAGAGAAATAGTATCAAACATAATAGTATTAAGAAAAGATAGACATAATTCCATAAAATGATTACAGTTTATGTATTCCATAAAAAATGAATTGAAATGCATATTCCATCATTATTCTCACCCTTTTGTGATTATTGAAAATAATGATAGTAAAAACAGGCAGAATAAATAAATTAAAAGATATGAAAAGTTATTCAAAAGTAAAATGACCTGAGACGAGATAAGAATGAATTTGAAAATAAAGAACACAAAGTTACTACAATGCATATCCCATCTAATAAAGTACAGTCAGTATAAGGCCCTAGCCATAAAAATTAAATAATATTGAGATAAGTAAATAATTTGACTTTAATTCACCTCGAGTATCTTTTTAGGTTTAGAGATTTAGAGCATTAGGTCATAACACTTACATAACAACTTCAATATTACAAGTAGACACTTCAACTCACTATACATTTCTTTTATAAAATAAAAACATTGTAAAAAATATGGTTTAATTTCATAGAATAATTTTTCATTTATCTCATCCTAGACTCTATTATTATTTTAGTCGAGTGAAAACATTTCAAAACTTCTATTGAGTATAAAAAAGCTCAGTAAGGGATAAACAAAGAAGTAAAACTGTTAGTATTAGGAAAACAAGAAAACCGTGAATACTTTATCATAAATTAATACTTCTCACCATTATGAAGTATTAAATAATCTTAACTGAATATAAGATTATTGCTTACCATTTTTTGTAACCAAAATATTAACATAAACCCATATAAAGAAACAAATATCATATAAAGGTATCTTAGGACATAAACATATTTAAATGGAATAACTATACGGTCGACTTCCATACATATAACTAAATGGCATAGCCATACGGCCAACATCCACACCTAATTCAAGGGAAGTTCTAACATAACCATATGTCATTGGTTTATCATGAAACCACCCATATTTGGTTTATCACAAATCCACTCATATTTTTTTTATCATGTAACCACCCTTCAATTTTCCAAGTACCATTATATAATTATAACACCTAAAGATTTCAATTATCAACATTTCACACTAAACATTTCATTTTAAATCATAAGAAATCATTTCAAGATATTGAAATAGTAAATCCACTTTCAAAACCATATTCAATAACCAAAAACCCAAAAAGGGAATAATGGATTTATTTTCCTTATAAAAAACATTAAAGCTTATAGAGGAATCCAAATATCAAATAATTGCCACGATGATGGAGAATTTTTTGTTGTCACATACATTAAAATAATTCATTTTTTTTAGTAAAATACATCATAGAAAAAAATATCCTTTGAATGAAATTAAAATTTAAAGGGCTTAATTATGCCCCATATAAAATAAGGGGTTGTATATTTTCAAAATATTCCTCAATAAAATCAGATTGAGACAAAGTCACTCACCTTGAGTCCGAATCATCACGTACAATTATTATGTTCCTGAATAATAAAATTTGAATAATTTATAATTTCATTGGATCCTTTTAATTTTTACTATTACTTTTATATCACTCATTACCATGTTATAAAAATTACTTAATTATTTAAGTTCATAATAGATGTTTTGTCAATTTTTAGTATTTGAGTTGAAAATTAAATTGTTGTCATGTAAATTATACATGTGTTCAAAATTCCATAATCTTGATAATATTATTCATGAATTAAATATAATATATATCCTGTATATATGTATTTATAATATCCATAATTTTTGGAGATATAAAATGAAATGAACCGTTCATGGAGACGGTAGGTTGTACGTACGCATGAACACTACTTTTATTTATTTTTCATATTAAAAGAATAATAATTAAATGATGTAAATTTATATTATAATAACTTTATTATATTAATGTCATGTATGTATCATATATTTAATAAAACCATCCTTTATATGTTCCATGTATAGAGGGAATGATCCATATCACTTTGAGGGGGTGGTAGTCCATACTTCCTCAAACAAAATTTTTGTATTTACACAACAAGGAAATCATAAAGGTATGTTATGAATAAAAACTAAAGAAGAATAGAGAAAACATAAATATAATATATATCATATGTAATATAATTTCCATTATAATGGCCACGATTAAAGGTGGTAGGTGAAAATTCAGCAATCATCGTTTCTTGAGGCAGCACTTCGTCGTACACAGAAACAATATGTTTATTACCCGTTAAATGGATGTGTGAGTTAGTGTAGTTAGAAAATATATCATAAAAACATACTAGAATATTTAGGATACTTTTTTTATGTAATTATAGAATAAGAAAATTTTAGGGAGTAGAGAATGGAAATGAAACTAAAAATCATGAGATAAGGTGTTAACTCTTAATCAAGTTACTTTTTTTGGTTTATAACAAAATGCTTCAATGGTAGGATTTCTACCCTAATAGAGGCTTCAAGGATGATTAGAGGTATTCTAGGAACATTTTTTGGTTGGGATTGGCTGAATGAAATGGATATAGAATTGTGAGTATTAGATAAGAGATAGTGCCTTTTTATAAGAGAGGGTAGGGGAACCCCTAGAAGTTCTTAAATTATTAAATTAAGATAAATTAATTTTTTAATTAAGAAGGAAAAAAACTATATATATGTAAAAGATTAGATAATTATAGGTCTCAATACTATCATACATTAAATTTTAGACATGTATTTATTTTATTTTAACCCATATCTGTTTGGTTTACCCTTAATTAATTTCTTTAAATTTTAATTGTGGTAATAACATTTTAATTATTAAGGTGCTATTAATTTTACTTATATGGGGTAAATTTCTCATAATTTGAAACTTAATGAACATACCTACCATATCATAGTCACTTTTTTATTTTAATTTATTTTTAGTATTTTTAAATAATTTAGTAAATTAATATTTTTATTAAACATCAATTATGTCAATTTTTACAATATTCATTTTATTCAATTTAAATAAAATCTAAATAGAGTTATCACTTAAAAAGAGAATTGAACATTATTATAAAATTTAATATAAAAAAATAAAAATATTTTATGAAATAATTTTTTTCAAATAATATTTAATTTAATATTTATAATATTATTTATTTGATTCATTCATTAATAAAGCAATCAATACATCATCGTTATGTCATAATAAAATTTAATTATTTAATGTCTATTAATTATAAATAAAATACCATGATGTAGGAAATATTTTTATATTTCTAATTAGTATTTATAGTTCAATATATCACTTATATAAACCCATATTAAAATTGTTTTATTAAGAACATTTATGTTTATAACATATTTTCATTTACTATAAATTAAAAGATATAAGTGTGATAATCACATCCAAGTGGAATAAAAATGAAAAAATGTCAAACAAATGGTTTTTTTGGTCAGCCATATCTCATAAAATAGGATTATCACATGTGATGGGGTACTTTAATATTATTTTAATATTATTTTTACCCTTATTTACCTGATTTACCCTTTAACCATCGTAAATAAAAATAATTACTACAGTTACGACTCATCATGTCCAAAAATAAAAGGGGAATATTTAAATAATTTAGACCTTATAATTCCAAATATTATTTCCATTTTTTCAAATTCAAAACAAATAATTTTCTGTAATTAATTTAAAATTAATTCATGTTGTCAAAATGAGAAAACAGGTTTTCTAAATGTAAAAAACATCAAAATATTAACATGTGTTTATATCAAATTTTAATGTGAAATTTCCTCCAATGACCAATATTGGATTAAATGATAAAAATTTAATCTAAATATACTTTATAAAAAATTTAGACAATAATCAATCAATACAAATCAATTAGATTAAAAGGTAGTTTAAATTAAAATGTAGTATTTTTAACTATTCATTAAAATATGAATATTATCATAAAAATAAAAAAATTAAGCCATATTAATTTTTGATGTCCAGTTTCTGAAGAAAAAGTTTATTTTTTCAAATATAACATATAAAAGTGTAAAAAATTAGAATTAAAAATGTTTCTCCATCAAAAGGCGATAAAACGACCGTTTAAAAATATTAGAGTATTTTATGCATAAAATTAGATTCATTCTCATTTTAAGACTCTAAAATTGAATTTATGAATTTAAAAGAATTTAAAAAACATGTGTAAACATAATATAATATGTTCTGTTCATTCCCACCAATACAATGGCTAGGCGTTAACTACCATTTAAAATAATAATATTAATAATGTATTATTTTTTTGTATAACTCGGTTCTGTGTGTAATGTATGATTTTAGAGAAACCCATTTTTATATGTTGGGTAGGTTATCCAAAAACGTATCGCCTTTTAACATAAAATTAATATCATATTCGTAAAAATAAATATATATGAAAATGTATTATTCTATAAGTACTAGGGATGTTACATCTTTCCCCCTTATGGAAATTGCATCCCTATAATTTTATTCACTTATAAAATAAGTGAGGGTATTTAATCTTCATAGTATTTTCAGATTCTCATGTTTCCTATTCAACCATAAGGTTTTTCAAAAAATTCTTAAACTGAAAAATAACCTTATTCCACAACACCCGATCTATGTGGTCAACAATATGGACTAGTTGTTCCTCATAATAAAAATTATCTTCCAACTAAACTAATTCTAGACACAAAACATGATATGGATCTAGAATATACATTATTAACATTGAAACATGAAAATCATTGTCTACCTGGGATAAAATCAAAGGTAAAGACACTCGGTAGGAAACTGACCCATCTTTCTCTAAGATTTTATATGGTCTAATGAATCTTGGTCTCAACTTCCCTTTCATACCAAAATTACTTACACTTGTATATGGTTAAACTTTTAGAAAGATATTATCACCTACCTCGAAATAAATATCCTTCCTCCAGTTATAAGCATAAATTTTCTTCCTGCTCTGAGCTGTCCCCATATACGTCTAAATAAACTAAACTTTTTTTCCATCTATTCTACCAATTCGGGTCCCATCAAGTTCCATTCACCTAATTCATCCCAAAAATCTAGATTTTGACACATTTTTTCATATAATGCTTCAAATGGTGAAATCTATTTAATATAATAAAAACTATTTTTATAAGAAAACCCCACCAAAAAAATATTTATCCCAACTTCCATAGTAATCCATTAATCATGCACAAACTATATCCTCAAAGTTTTAAATTATATGTTCAGACTACCCATCTAATTGAGGATGAAAAGTTATACTAAAATTGAATTTAGTTCACAGTGACTTATGAATTCATTTCCAAAAGGTAAAAGTGAACTAGGGATCACGATTGGATATAATGGAGGGAGGAACACCAAGTGAACTGACTATCTATTTAAGATACAACCAAGAAACTAGATTTATAGATAGAGTATCTTGAATATGAAGAAAATTAGAGTATTTAGTCAATCGATAAAAAATAACCCTGATTGAATTGTTACCTTGAGAAGTATTTGGTAATACAGCTATGAAATCGATTGATATATTTTTACATTTCCACTCTTCAATTGGTAAAGGATGAATCATCCCTTTCTATAACTGTTGTTCTGCTTTTTCCTATTAACAAGTCAAACACTTCATAGTAAAGTCAGCAATATCTCTTTTCATTCCATCCCACCAGTAATACTCTCGAAGATCTTTAAACATCTTCTTACTTCTAGGATGAACTGAAAATGAAGAAGTATAAGCTTCACATATCAAATATTTCTTTAACTGTGAATCACATGGCATAAATAATCTCTTCCCAAACCTCAGAAATAGTCATTATCAATGTTAAATTTAGGTAACTTACCCTTCTGAAAAATTCTAAC
This sequence comes from Viscum album, assembly GCA_963277665.1. Lineage (NCBI taxonomy): Eukaryota > Viridiplantae > Streptophyta > Magnoliopsida > Santalales > Viscaceae > Viscum > Viscum album. The sequence continues at coordinate 1,370,221,605 of OY728129.1, forward strand.
ATTTTCTACAATTCACTATCATCTTTCTTTTCTTTCTTAATTATATCTAATATATATGATTTCACTGCCACCTAAAACAAAATAGAGTAATTCCCTAGACCAACAACTTCCAATCCAAAATTCATCAAATCGATAACCAAAGGATCTCGTTCCAAACATAGCATTGTTAATGTATCATTACCTTTTGAACTCAAAGCATCATCCACTATATTTTTCTCTCCTTCATGGTAATGAATTGTGCAATCATAATTTTTTATTAATCTCAGACATATCATCTGTCTCATGTTCAATTATTTTTGAGTGAATACATGCATAAAAATTTTGGTATTGGTATATATTTCACACTTTATTCCATACAAATTATGTCTCCAAATTTTAAATGAAATAAAAACAAGAGTAGCTAATTCCAAATAATGTGTAGGGTAATTTAACTCATGAGGTTTTAGTTGATGTGAAACATATGAAATTACCTGATCATCCTACATTAGGATACAACCAATTCCTTTCAATAAAGAATTTCTATAGATGAAAAATTCACCATTCCTTGAAGGAAGGTCCAAAACTCAATAATTTACCAATCTTTTTTTCAGTTCCTAAAAAATAATCACATTATTTTTTTCAAATAAACTTAACTCCCTTACATGTTAACTAAGTTAGTGGGCTATATATATGAAAAAAAAATTCAATAAACTTTCGTTAATAACCTGATAACCAAAGAAAACTATGAATATCTGTGATATTGCTAGATCTTGGTCACTCTTCAACAACATTTATTTTAGAATGGTGAACAGTTATGCCATCATTAGAAACAATATGACCAAGGAAAGAAATTATTGCAATTGAAATTCCCTCTTACTAAGCATTCCATAAATTTTCATTTCTTTTATGGTTTTATAAAAAAATCCTTAAGTGACTTTCATGTTCCTTCTGGATTTTAGAATATACAAAAATATCATCTATAAACACAACAACAAATTGATCCAAAAACAAATGATATACTCCGTTAATGATATTCATAAATAAAGAAGGTGAATTAGATAACCCAAAGGGTATAACTAAAAACTCATAAATCCCATATAACATTTACAATGCTTCTTTTGGAATATCATCCTCCTTTACCTTCAACTGATGGTACCCAAACCTGAATTCAATCTTTAAAAAATACCAATATCCCAAGAGTTGATCAAAGAGATCCTCGATATGAGGAAATGTATACTTGTTCTTAATATTGATGTTATTAAAGGATATATAATAAATACAATGTCTCATATAACCATATTCCGTTTTCAAAAATAAAACAGGTGCACCCCATGGTGAAGTGCACGGTTGAATGGAACCTATATCAAAAAATTAATGCAGCAGTTTTCTCAATTCCACCCATTATATTGAGCCATTCTATAAGGGGTTTAGAAATACTCTTACTATTAGGAATTAAATCAATGGTAAATACAACCTCGTGATTATGAAATATACCAATAAATTCATCAAGAAAAACATCTATGAATTCATTCACTAATAGAATGTCACTAATCAAAACTGTTTCTCTCTTTTCAATAACATGATCTTGATAAACTCCACTGCCATCTCTAATAAATATATAAAATTCTTGGTATCTTATCAAAGGTTTGAAATCATTCAACAAAAATTATTTTATTTAAAATTTATTCTATCATGATAGAATTAAAGTCAATTCATACCCAAAATGATATCAATTTCCACTATTTGATGTTCAAAAAGATTTTCAATAATGACTATCCTGCTAATGATAATAGGATGATTCTTATATATCTTGAATAATTTAGTAATTCCACATTTCACTACTACATTTTATGGTCCCACATCAATCGTTGTATTAGAAAATAATTTTTCCATGCCCTTCTTTTTTTTTCTTACTGGTTCCCACCCTAGGTAATCATCTTTGGAGACACAATGGCATAATGTCTTATCTAATTGCAACTAAAACATCTTACCACTGGTTTTTCATTGCCTACATGATAATATTCCATATAGTTACGAGAAATATGACCAGTCTTACCACACTATAAGTGCATCCCATAATTTGATATAAATTCTCCAGGATTCCCTTTACCATACTTCCTAGAAGTTGGAAATTTAGTTTTCTTACCTCCACACTTATTTAATGAATTATTCCCCATTTCTTGTCAACTGGATCACTTATTTTTATTGATCTCATGAAACAAATGATCATTAAAAAACTCTATGTCTTCCTTCTTATAACTTTATAAAAGTTTCTATTAGATTTTGAACTAATGAGAATCTAACTCCTTTTGATATTTCAACTTCGATTCTGAGTAAAACTGGTTTATCTTTCATTCAATATCGTAGAGAAAATTTGGAAAATAACTTGATAAATAGGTGAAATTTTCTTCATATGTGGCCACATAATCTTTCTCAATTTATCATAATTCAATGAATTGATTTTCTATCCTTATTTGAATAACCTTAGGAAAATATTTCTCAAGGAAGATATTCATCAATTCATCACATTACATGGCATCAATATCTTCACTCCCTCTGATATTTTTAATCATCGACCACCACTGATCAGCTTCACCATCAAAATGATACATAAAAATAGTAACCTTTTGATTGTTTGAACTCCTCATTACATAAAAAATATTTTCTAGTGATTTAATCCATCCTACAGCTTGCACAGGGTCAGATGATCCTCTGAATGATAGGGGAAGTTTCCTCATGAAATGATCAACTTCTCACATATTCCTCTATGGTTCATCTTACTGACCTTGTGCATGGGAACCACTGCCATTTACAACCTGGGTCAACTGATCCATCTCTATAAAAAATTATTCAATTCAGATTCTAACCATCTCATGATGTTGATTTTTAAGTTTTTTTCCTCTTTATATCATCCCAGCACAGTTTCCATGTTTCCTCTGCAGAAATCCATTCTGAACAGACATATCTGAGATAAAGAAACATGGTAATATTCAAATTATATAACATTTTAATTATAAAATAAATTAAAAATAATTTATGGATAATCTATTAACAATTTTCTAACACCTAAAGTTATCTAAATTGGCCTCTATTACCAATTATATGGACCCAAACATAAACATTACTTAATCTTGAGATAAGTCAATAATTTGACTTTAATTCACATAAATGATCTCTTCAGGTTTAGAGATTTATAGAATTACATTATAAATCACACATAACAACATAAATGTTAAATGTAGACACTTCTATTCAGTATCATATTCCTTATAAAACAAAGACATTTTAACAGGAAACATGGTTTCATTTTATATCATAACTTTTCCTTGATCCCATACTTGACCCTATTCTTTCTAAACCCCTGTGAAAAAAAATTAAAACATTGGATGAGAATAAAATAATCAGTAAAGGAAACACAAAGAAGAAAAACATTTCTTCATGAGAAAACATGTAAACCATGAATACTTTATCATAAAGTAATACTTTTCACCTTTATGAAGTACTAAATACTCTTCACTGAATATAATCTCATTGGTAACCATTTTATAACCAAAAGATTACCATAAACCATAGAAAGAAACATATATCATATAAATTTTTCTTGGGACATAAACATACCAAAATGGAATAACCATACGGTCTACTTCCACACATATCACTAAATGGAATACCCATATGGCCACCTTCCATACCCAATACATTATAGGTAATAACGTAACAACCCATACTTTTTTTATCACAGAACTACACATCATTGGTTCATCACATAACCACCTGTCTTTGTTTTATCACATAACCAACCATCAAATTTCAAAGTACTATTTTATAATTATAACACATGAAGATTAAAACTATCAACATCCCACTCTTAACATTTCATTTGCAATCGTTAGAAATAATTTCAAGATAATAAAATATTAAATCCACTTTTAAACCCATTTTCTATAAAAAAAACCCAAAAACGTAATAAGGGATTTCTTTTTTGTTTAAAAAACATTTAATCTTAGAGAGGAAACCAAATATCAAATAACGGTTATGGTGGTGGAGAAGTCGTTATCGCCACATACATTAAAAACATTAATTTTTTCATTTAGTAAAATGATTCATAGAAAAAAAAATTCCAATTAATTTAATTAAAAGTAAAATGGTTTTATTATGAACCTTATAAAAGAAGGTGGTGTATATTATCAAAATATTCCCCAATGAAATAAAATTGAGATGATGTCCCTTACCTTGAGTCCAACTTGTCATGTATAATTATAATGTTCTTGAATAATACATTTTGGATAATTTATACTTTATTTATAACCTTTTTTTATGTTTGTTATTCCTTTTATATCACTTATTACCATGTTATAAAAATTACATAATTATTTAAGTTCATACCGGATGTTTTGTTGATATTCGGTACTTTAGTCGAAAATCAACTTGTTTTGATGTAAATTTTCTATGTGGTCAAAAGTATATCATATTTATAATATTATTCATGATTTAAATTTCAAATATATCTACTATATATTTATTTGGACTATCCACAATATTTGGAGATAATAAATTAAATGCACAGATCACGGAGACGGTAGGTTGTACGTATGCATGAACACTACTTTCATTTCATTTCCATATTAAAAGAATAATAATAAAATGATATAAATGTATATCATAATACCAATATTATATTAATTTAATTTATGCCTCATAAGTATAATAAAACTATCCTTTATACATTACATGTATAGCAGGAATGAGTTATATCGCTTTGAGGGGGTGGTAGTCCACACTTCCTCAAACGAAATTATCGTATTTACACAACATGGAAAGCATAAACGTATATTCTAAATAAAAATTACAGAAGAATAGACACAATATAAATATAATATATATCATATGTAAAATAGTTTCTATTATAATGGAAACCATGAGAGTTGTTATGGGAAAATTTAACAATCATCATTTTGTGAGGCAACAGTTTTCTATACACAGAAAAAGTATGTTTGTAACCCATTAAATGGAGGTGTGTTTATGTTTAGATTGAAAACATAGTATAAAAACATCCTAGTATATTAAGTATATTAGTGTTGTTATGTAATCATAGAATAATAAAATATTTGGGAGTGGATAAAGGAAATGAAACTAAAAAAAAAGAGGGAATATGTTACATCTTAATCAGGTAACTTCATTTGGTTTATACCAAGAGGCTTCCTTGGGCGGCTTTATGCCCTAGGGGAGAATTATAGAATGAGGGGAGGGATTATAAGAAGATTTTTTGTGTAGGGAATTACTGAACCAAAGGGTTCTTGAAATGTGAGTATCAGAGAATTGAGGGTATCTTTATATTAGAGAGTGAAGGGGAACCTTTGGAAACTTTTAAAATATTAATTTAATTTAATTTAATTTTTTAACTCAAAAGGTGAAAAATTTAGATATGTCAAATATAAGATGAGGATAGTTCAAAATAATCTCAACCAATAATTTCTAAACATTTATTTTTTTAATTTCAAACCTTATCTTTTCAATTTAGCCTTAATTATCCTCTTTTAATTTTAATTATAGTAATAAAATTTTAATTATTAAGAGGGTATTAATTTTACTTATATGGGACAAATTCCCATTAATAAACACATAATTCCCTTTTATACCTTATCATAGTCACTTTGTTATTTTAAAACTTTTTATGATTTTTAAATAATTTAATAAATTACATTTTTAATAAAACATCAATTATGTCAATTTTTACACTATTCATTTTATTAAATCTAAATAAAATCCATAAAGGGAGGTAAAATCGAAAAATAATAATTTAAGACTCTTATAACATGTCATATTATCCTCGAAAAATCATGGCTGACATAAATTATGTCAAATAAATTTTATTTTAGTATTTATAATATCTTTTTTTTATTCATTCATTAATAAAGAAATAACTTTATCATCATTATGGCATAATTAAATTTAATTATTTAATGTCTAAATTTTTTAAATAAAATACCATAATGTAGAAACTCATTTTATATTTCTAATGACACTTTATCGTCAAAGAGATCACTTATATAAACTCATATTAATATTTTTTATTAAGAAGATTTATGTATATAACATATTTACATTTCCTTTAAATTAAAAGATATAAGTGTCATAATCACACCCAAGTGGCTTCTAAAGGCTAAATTTCCATCCCAAGGGCTGTATTAGTGTAAAATATCTCATAAAATTGGATTTGGACTAGATTTATAGTAGTTTTATATTATTATAATATTATTTATACCCTCATTTACCTAATTCACCCTTTAATCGTGGTAAATAACAATAATTGCTAAAGTTACTATTCATCATGATAAAAAATAAATAAGACCTTTTTACATAATTTGATACTTATGATTATAAATATCGAATCCATTTTTTAAAATTCAGAACTCATAATTTTCATAAATTATTATAAAATTAATTCCCACTGTCAAATTCAGAAAATAGGTTTTTTAAAAGTAAGATTCATCAAAACATTGACATGTGTTTATATCAAATTCAAACATAAAATTACCTCTAATGCCCAAAATAGGACTGAATGATAAAAATAATATTCTAAATATACACTAAAGCCAATTAAAATGATAATCTATCAATACCAATAAATTAAATGAAAATCCATTTTGGAATTAAAATACAATATTTTTTACTATTCATTAAAATAAGAATTTTATCATAAAAATACCAAAATTTCAACCAAAGTAAATTTTGATGTCCCTCTTCCAAATAAAAAGTTTACCTTTTCAAAAAAAAACATATTCAAGTGGTAAAAACAACATTTAAAAAGGGTTCCCCATCAAAAGGTACTAAAACAACCTTTTAAAAATATTAGAGTATTTTATGCTTAAAATAGGATTCATTCTCATTTTAAGACTATAAAATTAATTTTTCTAATCTAAAAACATTTGAAAAACATGCGAAAACATAGTATGGGTAGTTCTGTTCATTCTTGCCAATACAATGGATATTTTTTAACAATCATTTAAATTTATAATATTAATAATGTATTATTTTTTGGTATAACTCAGTTTTGTGTGCAATGTACAATTTCATAGAAACTCATTATTGCATATCGGGTATCCTATCAGACAAAAGAATACTCTATTAACATAGAATTAATATCGTATTCATAAATATTAATAGATATTAAAATTTATTATTCTATAATTACCTGGGATGTTATAGTATAAAAAAATAAAACATAAAGGATGAGGTTTAGAAAATGGATCCATGGGTATTTTACATTTTGCTATAGCCTTCTATTTATCCTTAGTACAGGCAGAAGGATCAGCCTGAGGTAGAGGAGAGTTAGCACTAGGATAATGACCATGGATAGCCCAAAGATGATGATCTTCCAAAATAACAATTGTCCTGAGCTGGAACACAACTTTCATAGGATCCGTAGGAAAATTTTAACGTTGGATGGAATAGGTACATGTGAAAAAACAATAACTCCAATTCTGAATGAGAATTATTTATAATAGATGACTAAGAAACCATCTCTTGGCCTTAATCACAAAGAAATTACTTCATGAGATTTCTAAAATCCATGATGATCTGACCACCCCTTTCCATGACACTAAAAAATTCACCCTTCTCTTCCCTAAACCTATTCAACATTGGGGTAATCTCTATAAGTTGTCTGACATTCACTTTGATGTCGTGTGACATAGGAGGTATTCGAATATTTTCAGGCAAGAATTTAAATTTTTTTCTATAGCATGATTACTATAGATTCGAGAGATATATAAATTAATAGATTTAGTAACATTATCTATGTCATCATGAAAATATCTAGAATATATGGAAATTAACTTAAGAATAGAATTATAATTATACTGAATTCTTCTCAAGGTTTCATGGATCTGATCATTGAAACTACCAGAATCACTAGCAGATAGAGCTCTAAGCTCATCTATTAGAATTTATCTCAACTTATAAACATCAAGAACTGAAGTAAGAGTAGTACCATCATAAGAATATGATGAAGTATCCCCAAGTCATTTATGAATACCATCCCTGGATTATATAAACTCAGATTTCATTTCCATAACCAAAGACTTGAGAGTATCCAACTCCCCACTTATCCTCTTATTCTCAATTTCCACCGCTTGTATGTGATACATCATTTTTGTTTGGATATAAAAAATAAACAACTGAAATAAATACATATAATCTTCCTCACGAAGCTTTATCAGAAGAGGGTTTTGATTTCATTCACACTTGTGAAAATTAGACATCATCCTTTTACCAAAAATGTTTAACTCAAATTTATTGACTATATCTATTGGAACAACTGGAGGAGCTGGGGTGGGATCAAGGATAGAAGGTCTCAAAAAATTAGATAACATTCCCCACTCCTCTTCCATAGGGTCCACCCAGTCATCTAAAATAGAAAATGAGGTGGGAGGTACCACAATGGAAGAAAAAACTAAAACATTAATATTTATTTGACCTTCTAACATGAATTAGCCATTGTGTGATCAAAAATGGTAGTCGCATCTTCCAAATGTGTACCAATAGCTGGTGCATCTTCCATCTCAACATCCTTTTATGAATCAACAACAGTGGACTAGACTTCCACATTTTCCTCCAGAAGAGAATTATGATCATCTACAACAGCTAATCGATAGTCTCTAAATACTTCCTCAATAAGATCCTTTTTCTCTTTCTTGGAAACATGTTGTTCAATAGAAACTATAAATATTATCTGCTAGTCGTCATAGAATCTAAAACATCTAGACCTATTGAAACTGAAATGGATTTAATAACATCAATAGCTAGAGTTTCATGAAAAATATCTACTGATGGGGAATGATCCCCCACAACAAATTCATCCTTAATCTCTAGAGGAATTTTCACATCCTTCTTATTGATTCATCCATTGTCATCTTCAGATTTAGAATCAATTTCATCATCTACAGCCCCCTCTTCATTATGATATTCTTTTCCTTTACTTCATCTTCTTCATCATCATCATTTTCATTGTATTTGGAACTTTTATAATGTCCCCTCCAGAGACATGATTATTTTCTTCATCACTGATAAAAAACATCTCCCTTTATAGCAACCTCTTAGGTGGACTTGGGGCTCCATTTTTCTTTGGAGAGGATTTTAGAGAAAGTTCAATGTCACTCCCTACATCTATAGATTATTCAATGTTATTCCTTCATCAACATCTTTATCATCATCTGAGTATTCCACAACTTCATTGGGTTCCAAACATGGATCCACTTTATACTTAGGTATGGTTGGATGATCAATTGGATTACACTCAGTATATGAATTTTCACAATCACCAACCTACTCCTTCTTCAAAGGAATCCATCTTATCTTCATCCTTGAACATGTGGAACTGGTTATAAAGACACCACCATAGTCAATCACATACTCTTAATCATCGTGAACAAATCCCTTTTTCTTTAACATGAAAGAAATCATCTTTGTATATATCAACTAATTTGATCTGGTGGAAGGTTTCACCATCTCGCAAATATGTACTAATATGTATCTTTATATATTGATATTTTGACCTTTTTCATAAGAGATAAGTGCTAGACATATTAAAATATAAGGGTTGAAAAACCACCCTTCCTTTTGAAAAGCGTATACTACACAAATTTAAAAATCATCCTATATTCACCATCCATCTCAGAGGAAACAAGCCTTCTAGATGTTCCATCTCATGTTAGCATGGATAAATCATCCTTATACATAAATAAATCCCATATTTCTTGAATATTTTCTTGTTAGTAATCATAGGATCCATCATGAGGTATATTTAAACACTTATTTCATTTTCTAGAAGAAAAACCAAACACATGTACTTTGACATGGCTTTTAATCCAGTATACACCATCTTTATTAAACACAAACTCTATGTTTTGGTAAAAATCATGTTCCGTATTTGGGAAGAAAGGCCTCTTATTTGAAAAAAAAACCATTCCATCCACTCTTGGTTTTGAAGAACCTTATGGACCAAGTACTTCCATGATATCAACCACTTCTATTCTACTTTCTATTATTGAATAATAATGTGATTAGAAAGCTCGGGGTTAATTGAGGAAAATGGAGTACGAAAACTTGATTCCTTTTTTTAATTCTTTGAAGAACTGGACTTAAAAAAATAATATACTAATGTTCTCTTCCTTATTAGAATTCAAAAAATCTTGAGAGGATCTATCAAAGGTAAGGATAAGGTTTCAAATAATAGAGGTAAGAGGTATTTCTAGGCTTGAGATAGATACATGAGAATTGTGCAGGGATCAAGGTATATCGAGGATAGACATATCCCAATGTAATATAATTTGGGATATTAGGTATTCCATAAATAAAATTATACTTAAATTGAAATAAAAATTAGGAAAAAATTGATTGGTTTTTAGTAAATAAAATAAACTAAGAAATAATCAGTGCTTCAAAAAATCAAAAAATAGAAGAATTTCATAAATTCATAGAATCGAGAGTATGATAACTCAATGGAATGAAATAGAAAATGGTATGAAAAAAAATAGTATGATAAACGAATGGTATGAAAAACCAACTACATTACAAACCAACATTATGAAAAAGAATATTATAATTAACCAAAGTTTATCATTCCAAACTCATGTTTGATATAATTTAATCTCTTAGAATTCAAAGGCATGGAAAAAATATCATATACTTTGGTTATGTGTCTATAAATTAAAGAGTGATATCTCTTTTTTGGAAATTATCTCTCAAAAATTGAAGTCTTATATCAATGAGCTTTTTCCTAGAATGAAAAGTAGGATTCTTAGAAATGTTAATAACATATCTGTTTCCTCAATTTATGGTGACATGTCAAAGTTGATATCCATAGTCCAGTAAAGTGTGTTTTTTCAAAAACAAATTATGTAGAGAACCTACCTATAGCTATGTATTCAGCTTCATCATTAGATAATGAAACATATTTTTTTAATACACTATGAAACTAGAGACTTTTCAAAAAAGTGATATGTTCTAGTGGTTATTTTTTAAATTTAACTTTCATCCACCAAAATAAGAATTAGAATAACTGACTAAATCCATATCTTGTCCAATAGGGTTACAAAATCGTAAATTAGTTTTATATTAGAGGTATTTAGATATTATTTTAATATAAAGTAGGTGTGAATCCTTGGGGTTTTCTTTAAAATGAGCACACATACACACACAAAATATAATATCTGTTCGACTAGAAATCAAGTAGAGAAGACTTATAATCATACCTATGTAACTATTTCATTAACTTGCTTACCAATTTCAGCAAGATTTAATTAATAGGTGGTAATCATAGTATTATAGATACTTTTAGTGTTATCCAGATTAAAACTTTGGGAAAGATCTTTTGTATATTTACATTGATTCAAAAAAATTCCTTATTTTTTTGAAAAAACTAAAATCTAAGAAATAATTTTAGTGCAGCTATTAAAATCATTTAAAATTTGTTTTGCATAATTTTTTAAATATCTATACAAATATATTTTCTTGAATATCTGATAACAATATCATTAACATAGATTTGTACTACTAATACGTCTTTTTAAATTGATTGTATGAAAAGGGAAATATCAGCTATTCTTTTTTAAAAACCTTTTGAAATTAAATATTTTTATATTATAATACCAATATCTAGGATCTTGTTTTAAACCATATAAATCTTTAGTTAATTTAAAAATATGATTTGGAATTTGAGGATTTCAAAAACTAGGGTGTTTTTAAACAAAAACACTCTCAATTATAAAACCATTTAATAACTCACTCCTGACATCCATTTGATAAATTTTGAAATCTAGATGTGTGGTATATGAAATAAGGATTCTTATGGACTCATGTATAGACATAGTTGAAAAGGTTTAATCATAGTCAATCCCTTCTTCCTGAATATAACCTTATGTGAAAATTTCATCCTTCTTTCTAAATATATTGCTTGAATCATCAACTTTATTCCTAAACACCCATTTAGTGCCAATAGTCATGGTGTTTTTGGGTCTATATATAGGTTCACATGCTTTTTTCCTTTCAAAATCACTTATTTTTTCTTGCGTTTATATTATCTATAGTTCATAATTAATATCTTCATCGATTTTTATAGGTTCATGTTGATACAAGAAAAATTGTTGTTCAACTGGGTTTCTAATAAATTCTCTAGTTTTAGTTCCTCTATTTAGATCACCTATAGAAGTATCTAAAGGATAGTACTTAATAGATCTAACGTATCTATAGAAAGAAGGATTGGTTGCTTCTGGATTTTTAGGTTCAGGTTCTAGAAGTTCTATAAATTCTTTAGAATAAGATGATTTTTCTGATTATTTTACAGTAAAATATATAGGTTAGGAATTTGAATTTAGATAATATAAATAATCCTCAAGGTTTTTTAAGAAGGTTTTAGGATCACATGGATGAGTTTCATCAAATTTTACATTAAATGATTCTTCTGAAATTTTGGAATTTTTATTAAAAACACTATTGTATTTACTAGAAATTGAATAAACAAAGAAAATTCCTTCATCACTTTTGGAATAAAATTTGTCCAAATTATCCTTAGTGTTAAGAATAAATGTATTGATACCAAAAATAGTAAAGTAATTAACATTAGATTTACTATTACTCCACAACTCATAAGGGGTCCTCTTAAGGATAGGTCTAACCAAAACTTTGTTAATAATATAGGAGCCTGTATTAACAAATTCTTCCCAAAAATAGATTTTTAGTTCATACTCATTCAACATGGCCAAGTATATTTCTTGTATGGTTTGATTTCTTCACTCAACAACTCCATTCTACTAGGGTTACCTAAGAGTATAAATGTTATGAGTTTATCCATTTTCAAGAAAAATGATTCAGTCTCTCCCGCTGTGAGAGGTTTCCTCCTAGGTTTTCCTAGGGTTCAGTCTTGTTGTGGTTCCTTGTTGCGACCGAGATTTGCCGGAGTCCTTGCATCGTGGGTCGTAGCATCCTTCCATCCCTGGTTCGGTGCTTCCAAGTTCCCCTGCCTTGGGGGTTTGTCTCGAAGATCCCATGGCGATCAGCCAGTTGCTCTTCTTCTGATCACACTGATGGATTTGGGGACCTGATTCGCATCTTGTGTTGCAGATCTGATCAGCTTCTTGCGTCCCATCTTCTTGTGGTTTTGTTCTTCATTTGTTTCTTCCGTGGATCTGTGGATCGTCTTCCCTGAGTATCGATCAGGTTTAGCATATGTGGATCTACTGCGGATTCCTCAGGTTTTTCTCCTTGATGCGGTAGTGCTCCAGTTCTTGGCCTCACCGGACATTGTGCGGGATCGGCGCTTGTGGTCTGCGGGGCGTTGCGCATCGTCGGTATCCAGTTCCTTGCATTTCCAGATTTTCAGATTTGTAGATCTTTGGATTTACAGATCTCCAGGGTTCCGGACTTCCAGATCCTCGTAGCTGCAACGGTTCTCTGTCACTGGCACAAATTGAATTTGTAGATCTCCAGATTCTCAAAGGATCTGCGGTTCTCCAGATCTACGGTTCCCCAAATCTGCGGTTTTCCTGCGGGGTTGACTGCATAGGGGTGGACGAGCGAGGGTTCGCGCGGGTGTTTCTCGCGCAGGGTGCAGGAGGGTCAGCGCGGGTGTTTCTCGCGTAGGAGGGTTAGCGCAGAGTTTGAGCGCGCATGGTCTGATCGTGAAGGGCTGGATCGCGCAGGCTGCTTGAGCGCGCAGGTGCTGGCCGCAACGGGTTGGACGCGCGCAGGTGCAGGTTGTGCAGGGGTGATTTCGCGCAGGTACATCAGCGCGCTGGTGTGGTCCGCGCTGCGCTCAATATTTTGGACCGCGCAAGGGCTGGGACGCGTGGAAGGATCGGTACGGAGCGTCGGTCCGCAAGGTGTGGCTTTGGTGGAGGACTTCTATGCGACGGATTAGTCACGAGTTGATGGTTTGAGGAGGAAAGTTTTGTTCGTGTTGTGGAGTTCTGAACACGAGAGATGTGGGATCGTCAAGGGTGTGCTCGGGAGATCACGTTTCTTTGTTGTCCTGGAATCTGAATTGGTGATCCGATGGAAGTACCTTTCACTGACTGATAATGACAAAGCGCCGATTACCAAAATTGTAGCTTCCTGGAGGTTTGGAAAAATAGTGATTTTCCTGGTCGCGAAGCTTCGGTTGTGAAGAACTAGCTTGCGCTGGTTCGGATTGGGCTGGAGTCCCTGGGTTGGGGACCCCCTTTGGGCTTGACACCCCTCGGATAGGGGACCTCTGTTAGTCCATTCGCTCCCTGGGAGATTTCGTGGCTCTCAACATGGAGACGGATCTGCTGAACCAATGGAAGAACCTCACATTAACAGACAAAGAAAAAGAGCCACTCGCAACCCGTAGAAATGAAGACAACACTTTGACAAAACGTATGGCTTTATTGGTTATCGGAAGACTGGCGACCGAGGCACCATTTAATCTTAAGGCCCTCAGGACCACCCTTCAAAATCTTTGGAAGTTGGAAGCTGGAGTAGCCATCCGGGAAATTGAGAAAAAACTCCTTGTTTTTGAGTTCTTCAGTGATACAGATAAAGATAAAGTCCTCAGAGGACGACCTTGGTCCTTTGACAATCATCTCATTCTGATGGAGGAATTTAAAGGGGGAGACGAGATTCAGAATTGCACACTTACCCGTTCCCCGTTCTGGGTAAGAATTAAAGGAATACCGTTCCATGGGAGATCAACACATGTGATGAAAGAAATTGGTGACCGGATCGGTCACTTCCTAGAGTGGGATTGCTCGGACCCAATACAATGGGGCCCCTGGGTCTGAATAAAGGCTGAGATCGATGTGTCTGAACCCTTAATGCGAGGTATGTTCCTGAAAATTGATGATTCCAACACCTGGATCTCGTTCGAATTCGAAAAACTACCAATCTTCTGCTTCCTTTGCGGACGTATCGGCCACATTGAGAAAGCGTGCGGGTCAAAGCCAGATAATTCCGCCGAAAATATTACCCTATAATACGGTCCGTGGCTCCGGGCCAAAGCACACAGAGAGGCATATATCCCTGAGGCGGAGAGACAAATAGATCGGGACCGTCTCATTGCAGCCCATCTAAGGCGATCGGAATCTGGACAACCTTCCATTATAAGGATGGGACCATCTGTCTTCCCTAAAGAATCCCCAGCTGAGCTTAGGGGAAATGGAAATGCCTCCCAAGAGATTATCGTCAGATGCAATGATGGGGCTCGACAAGACAGTCACCTGATTCAGGAAAAGATTCCGAGGCAGAAACATGTTTCATTGGATCCGCCTGAAGCTGAGCAGAGTCCAAATCGGATCCCAACTGATGCCCTTCTGCAAGCTGATTCTGGGATGACTGAAGCCTCACCTTCAGGACATGTTACTCGTAGAACATGGAAATGGGCACGCGGAAGTGGTAAAGGCGATTGCCCAGAGAATACCAAACCAGGAGATCTGAAACGGCAAAGCGAGTCCAGTGGTATGCACACCAGTCCTCCCAAACGGAGGAAAGCATCAGGTACGTCATTAACCCCACAAGAGACAAAGGCGGAGGCGGGTCAGGCCCGGCCCCGCCTAGAGCAATGATTGCTTTATGCTGGAACTGCCGTGGGCTCGGCAACCCACGAACGGTTCGTATGTTCCAGCGCCATTGCGCTCAAAGTTGCCCTGATATGGTTTTCCTGTCCGAAACCATATTGGAAAACAAGGACATTACAAATCTTGCTCTAAAATGCGGTTTCCAGGGTTGTTTCCCGGTTCCCCGACAGGGTCATTCAGGGGGATTATGCCTTCTCGGGAAGAAGAATGTCGATGTTAGGCTCCTATCTTTTTCCCAGCACCACGTGGCTGCATCCATTTGTGATCCCCACAACCCCCCCTGGACTTTTGTGGGCTTCTATGGCTGGCCCTCCCAGTCTGAAAAGTGGAAATCTTGGGATCTTCTTTGCAAACTCCGTCGTGATCTGCCAAGCCCCATTCTATTTGGAGGGTACTTTAACGAGATCCTTTTCCAGAAGGAGAAAAAAGGTGGAGCTATGCGCTCCTCCACGTCTATGTCTGATTTTAATGATGCTATCCTTAAGGCAGAGCTGATGGACCTGGGTTACACGGGTAATCCTTTCACATGGTTCCGAGGCAGTTCTGATGGAAATCGAATCGCTGAACGTCTGGATAGATTCTTTGGCTCAATGGATTGGATGAACCTCTTCAAAATGTACCATATCAGACACCTCACATTCAACTGCTCGGATCACTGCCCAATTGTCATTAACTGCACCCATATTGAGCACGTTACTAGTTCCAGGAAACCATTCAGATTCGAAAGCTTCTGGTCAAAAGATCCTGAGTGCGAGGCGGTTATCCGTTCAGGCTGGAAGAATGGGCAAGCTGATCTGAGAACCAACCTTCTCCGAGTAGCGTCTGATCTGAAGTCATGGAGCTACTCTAAATTCCGTCACCCGGACTGGCAATGCAATTTTCTTGAAAGGAAGATTGGCTATCTTCTTAGCAAACCCCCGTATAGGAGCATTCTCTCCAAAATTAGTGAAACCCAACGAGAGCTGGATGTTGCCCTGCGCAATAAGGAAGGGTATTGGGCTATGCGAGCGCGTGATATTCATATAGCAGAAGGGGATGCTAATACCCGTTATTTTCACCAGAAGGCTTCAGCAAGACGCCGAAAAAACTTTATTTCTGGCATTCTAAAATCAGATGGTAGTAAAGTGTCTGACATAGGGGGAATCCAAGAATCATTCCTGAGCTATTTCCAGAAGCTCTTCTCTGCAGGCCATTCTAACATTTCTCCCGAGATTGAGGACTGCATCAAACCCATGATTTCTGACGATATGAATAGACAGCTTTCTCAAGATGTGACGAATGACGAGACTCTTAAGGCCTTAAAGAAAATCCACTCTACGAAGGCCCCGGGACCAGACGGATTCCACGCCCTCTTTTTCAAGAATTACTGGCACATCATTGGTCCAGACATATGCAATCTGATGCGGGATATTTGGGCAGGGAAAACGGACCTGTCTTCTCTTAATGAAACTATTCTTACCCTCATTCCCAAGATGAAAAATCCGCAAGGGGTTGCGGACTTTCGACCTATCAGTCTGTGCAATGTTTCGTATAAGATCTTTTTGAAGATCCTGGCGAATCGGTTGCGTCCTTGGCTTCCCGACGTCATTTCAGAGAACCAAAGCGCTTTTGTGGCAAAAAGGTTAATCACTGATAATGCCATTATTGCTCATGAAATTTTCCATTCCATGAAAACACGAACACGAGCAAAGAGAGGGATCATGGCTTGGAAATTGGATATGGCTAAGGCCTATGATAGAGTGGAATGGAGCTTCCTCGAATTTGTGATGCTCAAGATGGGTTTCTGCACCAAATGGATTCACATGATCATGCAATGTGTCTCGTCAGTATCCTTCTGTATTAATGTCAACGGGGTGCTCACCCGAGGCTTTTCCCCTTCCCGTGGGCTTCGCCAGGGAGATCCTCTTTCACCCTTCCTCTTTATTTTTGTGGCTGATGTGTTTTCTAACCTCCTTTCCAGGGCAGCTTCGTTTTCCAAAATTCATGGGGCGAAAGCGTGCCACAAGGGCCCTTCGATATCCCACCTCTTCTTCGCTGATGATTGCCTCCTATTTTCTCGAGCTACCCCTAATGAGTGTACTGCAATCTGCCAGGCGATACAACAGTATGAACGGGCTTCAGGACAAATGATCAACCAGAGTAAATCAGAAATTTCTTTCAGCTCTGGAGTCCCCCAGCCGAAAAGAGAAGATCTCTGCTCTTTAGCACGCATTCCTGGGGTCGATAAGCACCAGAAGTATCTTGGGATCCCGACGGTGGTTGGACGGTCAAAGAAAGAAATCTGTTCAGCTATTGTGGATCGAATTGAAAGAAAAATACAAGGTTGGACCCCTAAAAAAATCTCCAAGGCTGGGAAGGAAATCCTCATCAAGGCGGCACTTCAATCTGTCCCCAGCTATTTGATGTCTATCTTTAAACTGCCTGATGTGGTGCTTTCAAAGATTCAATCCAGAACATCTAACTTCTGGTGGGGTCGAAAAGACGGAAAAAATAAAGTCCATTGGATCGCCTGGTCTGCTCTTTGCCAACCAAAATCTGAAGGCGGAATGGGCTTCCGGGACCTTTCTCTTTTTAATGATGATTTGCAGGCTAAACAAGGTTGGCGTATGATTAATAACCCATCATCCCTATGCACGCGAGTTCTCCGGGCTAAATATTTCCCACATAAGGATTTCTTGGATTCCCATCTTGGCTATCGACCCAGTTTTCTCTGGAGAAGCATTTGGGGTGGTCGTAATCTTCTGAGGAAAGGACTAGGCTGGAGGATTGGGAATGGTTCAACGGTCAAGATTTGGACTGATCCCTGGCTTATTGATCAGGCAGGCACGAAGGCGTCATCCCCTATTTTTCCAGGATCCGAACATGCCACAGTCTGTTGTCTTTTTGATGATCAAGGGGCGAGATGGTGTCTGGAAAAACACTTCTCATGATTTAATGAGAGGGATAGGAGAATCATTCTGAGTATCCCCTGTGTGCCAGACGCAGGGCCAGATCATCTCTACTGGACAAATGAAAGCTCAGGAGAGTATACGGTGAAAGCTGGTTACCGACGAGCTCTTACTGCTCAAATTACAGAAGGAGATGCGAGGCCCTGGACATCAATTTGGAAGCTTAATGTTCCCCCTAAAGTTCGCTTTTTCTGGTGGCAGGTGTGCACCGGTATCCTTCCTACTAAGAGCCTCCTTGCCTACCGACACTTTTCAAACGACAACTCATGCCCTTTCTACCCTTCTGTGACTGAATCCCCTCTCCATGATCTTTTTCAATGTCCCGGGGCCCAGGAGGTTTGGAAAGGCTGGGGATCAACTATTGAGCTGTTCCTGGACGCCGCCTCAGATCTTACCTCTCTCCTGCTGCGATGGTGCTCCACCTTTTCGCCAGCTAAAGCAGGCGCCCTGTGCATTTTGACTTGGATTATTTGGGATAGGCGGAACGAGGCCATTTTCAGTCATTTCCGGAGGCCCCCCAGATTTTGGATTGACCGGGCATTTTCATGGATTGCGATTTGGCAGAACCACCCTGAGCAACAAAGACTCCTCACCCCCTCTCCTCTTCCCCAACACTGGTACCCCCCACCGGAAGGGATTTTTAAGATCAATGTGGATGCCTCTCTCCCTAAGGATGGCCCAGTTGGACTAGGTTTACTGGCCCGAGACAACCTGGGAAATCTTTTAGCAGCCAAATACGAAGCATGTTATGTACTTTGGGAGCCCTCAGTCGCGGAGGCCGCCGCCATCCTTGCTGGGTTAAACTTCGCAAAAGATCGCGGTTGGGATTCCATTCACATCGAATCCGATTGTCTCACTGTAATCAATGCCATCAATCTCACTGACGGCGGGCTTCAACCTTTCGGCCCCATTATCCGGTGTATTCACTCACGGAGACAAGGCTTCAATTCCTGCACTTTCTCATTTATTAAAAGGGAAGCGAATGAAGCCGCTCACAAGATGGTAGGCATTGGCCCTCCTTACGAGGATTTTCTTTGGTTCAATCATTTTCCATCGTGGTTATGCTGCTGTATTTCTGCTGATCTCCATCATTAATGGATCCGTCTTATTTTTGTCAAAAAAAAAATGATTCAAAATATCTATTTTTAAAATTATCAGCATGGTAAATCCTTAATGTATTGATCATATTTCCACTAAGATTTTTATATACTTATCATTTTTGGTAAAGTAAGAGAAAGTTTCAATTTTTTGAGCTAGAAAATATAATTAAGTGTACCTAGACAAATCATCTACAAGAACATAAACATAGTCCTTCCCATAAAGACTAGAAACTCTATAAGGTCCAAAAAAATCCATGTGAAACAACATAAGAGGTTGAAAAGTTGACACTTATTTCTTTAATTTAAATTAAAATTTATGTTGTTTCCCTCTTTGATACGGTTTACATGCTTTATTTGTTGAAAACCTAAGTTTGGGTAGATCCATAATTAACCCTATTTTAGTTATATTTCAAAGTGAGATAATGTTCTAAGTGCCTAGTCTCTTATTCCAAATCCAATATTCTGTATGAAAGGAACTTAATAATTTAATAGTTTGAGAAACTAATGGATTTAAATCAACAACATAAAAAATTTCATTTCGTAAAGAAGTATAAAATTATATTATTTTATGAATAAAAATAATTGCAAGAATCCTTCTCAAAATTAACATAAAATACAACATCACATAACAGATAAATTCTAAGATGAATATACTTTAAATCAAGAATATATAAAACTTTGTAAATTAAAACAAAATTTTTGTTACCAATCAGTCCAAGGATGATGATTTTCCCTTTTTCGTTTTCACTAAAGGTGACATAACACCATAAAACATTATAAGAATCTTGAAGGAAGAATAGTATCATGTCATATATCTTGAACAACCACTGTACATGTACTATATAATTCTATTGGAGGTCTTTAACTATTTTTCCTTCAAAAAAAATAAACAAGAAATTATTTTGGTACCCAAATCTATTTAGGTTCATAAATATAAGAAATAAAATATTTTGGAACCCACATTTTCCTCATGGGTTTCCTAATGATCATATTTCAAAATTTTAGAAATAATAAATTTGTTAATTCCTTTCAAAAAACTGTTTCACAATAGAGGTTTTAGATTTAGATTTGGGTAAAATTTATTATTAGTTAATATCCACTGTCCAGGTTAATTTCTTCTCCTAGTAACATATTTTGGAGAAAATTTATTTCTAAAAATCTATGTTATTGTCTCTCTATCATTTGTAAAATTATCAATGTTTTTATTCAATTTCTCATTTGAAATTTTCAGTTCATTATTCTCATTGAGATGTTGAACATTTTTCCCCTTTACTATAGAAAAATCATACTTTGAATTTATAGATAAAGAAATATATATTTTTTGAATTTTGTAATTATCCATTTATTCATTAATGGTATCATATAGCATGTTAAAGTATTCAGATAATTCATTATATTACATATCATTATCATCATATTAATTTTTAGAATTATCAGTCGTATGAACATGAAAATTATCAAAAACAGTGGGTAAAGTATATACCTCCCTGTATTACATAAAAAACTTATTTTCTTTGTCATAATTTTCCTCAAGTGAATAATATGAGTCGCTTAAACTATATTCATATTCACTTTAGGCATATTTTATAGCTTTCTTTTATATTTTATCCTTGTCCTCATATTTATTTTTTTATTTCAGCTTTAGACAGTTGGATTTTATGGTAACTTTTATTTTTCATTCATAGAAGACAACTTCATTTTAATCATCATCCTTTTCTTCCAATATCTCTTCTAGTTTACTATATTTTCCTACTTTCCATTATAGTTTGATTTTCTGAAAAACCATTTCTTTGGCTAAAATTTCATAAATATTCAGGCTAAGTGATTCATTTCCTCATCACTATCAAATGATGAATCTTCATCACATGATATTTCAATTGGAACTTGATCTTTATCCTTTTCTTTTTCCTTATATACAATGGTTTTGAAATCAATATATTTTCAATTAGTTTCATTGTATTTTTCTTTATTTTCCTTTATTTAATACTCATACATCATCAATTTTCTTTTCAACTCCTTTACATGCAGTGTATTAATGTCATAAGATTCTCAAATTGACAATGATGTTCCTATCCGTCTTTTTGGAAGATGTCTCAATAGTCGCGTGATTTTCACTTTTGTAGTAAATGGAATTCCCATTAAGTTCATTCTATTCATGATCTCGTTGAACCAGTGATACATGTCAGATATAGGCTCACCAAGATTCATTATAAAATTTTCATATTAAATAATGTAAGTGTCAAGACTTATTTCTTCAACATTTTTAGTTCCTTCATATGACTCATCTAGAGTATCCCATATCTCATAGGTAGTTTACATATAGAGATTATATTTAACTCTTTATCTCTAAAGGAATAATGTAATCCATTCATCGCTTTGCAATAATTATTATAAGTAGACTTAGTTATATTATCCTAATTATTTATAGTAGTAGTAATAATATGATAATCATATATTATGGAATAGAATATTTCAAAACACATACATTCAATATTCATTTCCATTTTTATTTTCCATTGGGCATTATTAGCCCAATTAAATAAAGGTGGTCTCTTAGTAGCCCCACCTTTTTTGACGATTATACATATTAATGAATGAAATTTAGAACTAACTAAAATTTAATATCTTTAAAGTCTAACTAAATAACAGTTAAAACAAATTTGAAAACATGAATAAAAAACAAAGAACAGCCTCTAATACCAAATGTTTTTCAGAGTGAGTGTCTCAAGAGGGGAGAGAATTTAGTACCCAATAAAAACATCAATTAAAAAATTTATTATTTTTAAATCTAGTAACATCCCGATTTCGTGTCCCACCCAGAGGATCCCATACCCGGTTGGTCACATGACCTTAAGTGAATTTCACTGAATGCCAGAGGCTGCTGACTAGTAGCGAGGGCCTTGGGTGTGATAGTGGGGAAACTATTACCTCATTGGCAGAGTAACACAGTGGAAATAAATAGATAACAGTAGAAGAAGTAATAATAATACCATACAACAGTAAACAGTGGAAGACTGAGTAAATAAGAAACTGCATCATATATATATATATGAATAATTATTCATGCCACAAGTATCTAGTAAAGAATCCAAACAAGTCACAATGATGGAATATGGTATTAAACCAAAGTACCAAGGAAAAATGGGTAAACAACTCCAGCAGCATCGCAAGCCTCATCTTGGCCCATTTTCTCCAACTCCACAACAATCAAGTACCTGAAGTAGAAGGGAACTTTCCCTTTTATATACCTACAACAATATAATCTGTTAGGGCTCAAAAGCTTGACCCAAATAGGGCGTGAGATGAATCCCAGTAGGAAACCACCAAAAGATCTATGCCTAATAGTCGCTGAATATGTATGTCAGGCAATAAGTAAAATGAAGCAATAAACATGGTATTACTCAAAATTAAATAGTCCCATAGTTTCAATTACATTCATTTACATTCACCAATTATTCAACCAAGAGAAAATAAGAAACCCTCTGGGAAGTTCTCATAGCCTAACCCGTCTAGTTCATCCAACAATCTTAAGTAACCCTCTGGGTATGTCCTCACAGCCTAACCCCTCTGCTTCAACTTATAAAAGGATATAATGACCTCCTGGGTAATTTCACACGGTCTAACCCCTTTTGTCTCATGAAAACAAAGACTCTTTGAGGAATCACTCACCATCAATTCCCCCTATAGTCTTTTAATGATAAACTACAGACATCCTGAGGAAGCACTCAATGTAAATTTTCCATTTCGTCTCATAATGGTAATTATAGACACTCTGAGGGAGCACTCAACTTAAATCCTCACTATGGTCTCGCGGCATGATAAAGAAATAATAGACACTTTGGAGAAGCCCTCAACTTCAATTCCCCCAATGGTCTCACCACACCAGGTTCCCACAGCCCTGTGTTAAGTAATTGTGCACAAAATATGTTCAACAGCTAATAGAAACCTCAAGAACTACTTGGATAAATATATATAAAGCATATCAAAACATAAGATAAATAACTCCATCCTAAAAAACCTATGCATGGAAATAAAGCAGCATAACTGGAAAAACTAGACCAAATGGTAAATATCAAATCAAATATGGGAAAACACCTCCATGGCATGGAAAAAATAACCCTATTTACAAACAAGATCCCTAACTCAAACCAACAAGAATAGTAGGCATCAACAGGGTTAAAATCCCCAAACACACAATACCCCAATCTACGGTATTGGGAACTTTTGTACATAGTATTCAAAGACTAACTATGGAAAGGAAAAAACCACATACCTAAACATTTTACGATCAATATCCTCCAATGTTTACCCATGAATCATCCAAGAATGATTTATCTCTATAAAAACATCTAAAACTTTCAACCAAGGATATCTCAAAAAAGAGGAGAAATCAAGGAACGAGGATCTATATGAAGGAATAACTCATCATGGTGATTCCAACACAATTAACAGTGGTTGATTTGGATAATGGATGGTTGATTGGGGGCTCGAATAAGAATCACACCCTAAGGTCACTCCTGGATGAGACGATTCGAGAAGACGGTGTTTATGCCAATGAGACATGACCTTGGTTTGATATAACAAATAAAAACAAAAGTACATAGCATGTTCATTTAATGTAAACATCATGTACATTCCATAACTATCCTCCGCTTTAGGTGGTCTCCTAATCACCCACAAGGCCATGTACTTGGCCATTACATGTCCAGTACACAGCTACCTACGGAAACCGGGTACACTATGTGTACACCTAAGTACACTATGTGTACTCCTTAAATGTCCATATTCTATTATTTTTCTCAAAAACACCATAAAAAAACTCATACCTGAATAAAAGTTCCAGGTTTTTACAAGCATCCCCCCTTAATAAAATTTTTCCCTGAATTTCTCTAGCAAGAAGGTGTAGAAGAATAATCCTCAAACAGCTCTGGACACTGAGATCATACATCAGCTTCCCTCTCCCAATTATCATCTTGAACTTTCCCTTGCTGCCATATCACTCGTACCAGAGGAACATACCGGGCATGGAGAACCATTTCCCTGTGATCAAAAATCTGAATAGGATGCTCCTATAATGATGCTTCCACCTCCATCTCAACCTATTTAGGTTGAAAAACATGATACGGGTCTGAGAAGTAATGTCATAGCTGAGAAATGTGGAATAAGTTATGCATAGACTAGTACCTATGAGGTAATAGCAACCGATAGGCAACCAGACAGACTCCCTCCAAAACCTCAAATGGTCCTACATATCTCGATGAAAGCATTCCCTATCTCATAATCCTCCTGTGTCCCAACCTTAGTGTGACTGGTAGAAAAACCTGATCTCTGGCCTCTAATTCAAGAGGTCATATTTTTCGATCATCATAAGACCTCTATCATGATTGTGTAGTAACCATCCTCTTTCGAATCATCTCCACCTACTCTGGGGTCTCCTCAAGAAGATGAGGTCCCATCATTACAACCTCTCCGACCTCCGGCCAACATAAGGGTGATCAGCATGACCTACCATAAAAATCCTCATAAGGTGACATCTAAATAGTTTCTTAAAAACTATTATTATAGGAAAACTCTACAAGAGGTATTTGTTTCTCCCAAAAACCTCCAAAATCTAGGACGCATGCTCTAAGAATGTCCTCTAGCACCTATATTTTATGCTCAGACTGGCCATCTGTCTGGGGATGGTAAGATGTACTCAGAAGTACCTATGTACCCAAATCCCTCTATACTCCCTGCCATACTTGAGAAGTGACACATAAATCTTTATCTGAAACAATACTCCATGTAAACATACAATCTCTCAAATGTATAGCCTTCCCAGTTCATCAAAACTAAAGACCTACTTGATTGAAAAGAAGTGAGAAACCTTTATTAGTATGTCAATGACAACCCAAACTGCATCGCTCTCTCGAGGAAACCTCGGTAACCCTATCATGAATCCCATTGGGACATGATTCCACTTACACTAAGGAATAGGTAACTACTGCAAAATCCCTTATGGTCACTAATGCTTTGCCTTCACATGCTGATAGGTGGAACATCTCACCACAAAACCAGAAACATATATAATCATGTCGGCACACCAATATTGATAATGTAGATCTTGGTATATCTTAGTGATAGAAGGATGAAATTCCCAAACTGAAGAATTAAAAAACCTGCATCAGCTCCTCGTGTATGTCTGCTGACACCCATACGCACCCATGAAAACACAAGATCTCATCCTTGCCTACGGTCCATCTAGGAATAGGGTCCTCTCCTGACAGACTCTCCTGCAGGACTAGCTATTCAGCATCTGATAGCTGCCACATTCGTACTTGATCAAGTAGAGTAGAGGTAACAGTCATAGGGGAATGAAACGAATAATCCTATCTGTCGTGGACCTCCAAATGAAATTCATAGAATAGGGTCATAAGCTACCACTCACTACTGGCCTCTTGAACTGCCTATATCTGAGTCCTCATGCTCAATGCATTATCTACTTTGTTTCCTTTCCCAGGTGTGTAGGCAAGCTCAAAATCATAGTACTGAAGGTACTCAACCCACCTTCTCTATCTCAAATTCATATCATGCTATGTAAATATGTACTTGAGACTTTTTTGTTCAGTGAAAACCATAAAATTTTCTCCCAACAGATAATTTATAAAAGAACGTAATGCTTGAACAACTGCATCCAACTCTAGATCATGCATCGGTCAATTCCTCTCATGTTGCCTCAACTGCTGAGACCCATACATAATGACTCCTTCCCCCTGCATAAGCACAACTCCCATCCTAATACCTGATGCATCATAGTATATAGTATAGCTCTTTCCTAGCTCTGGAAATACTAGTATCAGTGCGGAAGTGAACCTCTTTTTCAACTCATGAAAGGCTGACTCATAAGAATGTCACCATAAGTACTTCCCACCCTTCTTAGTTAGGCCTGTCAGTGGTACTACTAATCATGAAAAGTCATGTATGAAATGTATGTAGTACCCAGACAGCCCTAGAAAACATAGTACCTCAAATACTTTCTTTGGCTTCTCCTAGGAAACTACTACTCTTACTTTCTCTAGGTCAACTGATACTCCGGTATCTGAGATAACATGACCCAAGAAGTGAATTTGGTCTATCCAAAATTTGAATTTTGAGAGCTTAGCATATAACTGGTGCTCTCTTAGTGTACTCAAACTTATCTCAAGATGTGTGGTAAAGTCCTGTCGAGTGTGAGAGTGCACCCATATATCATCCACAAAAACTACCATGAAAGAGTCCAAGTATGGATGGAATACTTGGTTCATCAGTGCCATGAAAAATGTAGGTGCGTTCGTGAGACCAAACGACATAACCATATACTCATAAAAACCATATCTTCTCCAAGAAGTTGTAAAAGGAATATATGATGGTCTAACACACAACTGATGACAACGAGATCTCATATCAATATTTGAGAACACTCGGTATCTTCAAAGCAGATCAAATAGATCATCAATCCTCAGAAAGGGATATCAATTCTTTACCATCAATTGGTTCAGCTTCTGACAATCCACACAAAGTCTGAGGGTATCGTCTACCTTCATCACAAACAGGACTAGAGATCCCCAAGGAGAAGTTCTTGGTCAAATGGAACCCTTCACCTGTAACTCCTCTAACTGCTTCTTGAGCTCTTGAAACTCTGTTGTATCCATCCTATAAGGAGGAATGGAAACTGGTGCCACTCTTCTCGCAAGATCAATATAAAAGTATATCTCTTTCTCTAGAGTAAAACCTCAAAATTTCTCAGGAAAGAAATCCTTGAAACAATCAACCACTGGAGGAAAGTCCAACAATGAAGTCACCTGGTCATCGAGACACTGAATAGCAATCTAGGCTTTAACTCTTCCTATCCCATGATGTTCGGGTCCTGCTCTACTCGCCTGAACATCCCATTATCCCTTATTTAAAAATGATCCTCTCTATGGTGACGTAAAGTTAACCCTATGGAGATAGCAATCAAAAATATCCTAGAAGAGAACTAACCAGTCCATCCCAAGAATGACGTCATAACTCGTCATCTCTAAGACATAAAGGACCCATGAGAAGTGACACCCACCAACCTCAATAGGGTACTCCTTTCACTGATGTTAACTAGTCATTATTCTCCCCAATAGAGTGTCCAGCATAAATACATCAGTATAAGTAATTATACAAATCCCAAGGATCTCCACAAAAGCAACAGATATGAAATTATGGGAATACCCTGTATCGAAAAGTAAAGAAGCTAAAACTAAGGAAACTAGGATCGTACCTTGAACTGTAGAGGTTATGGGATCCTACTCCTATTGGGTCTACTCCACTAAAAAAGTCTGGCCTGTACTGCAGCCTCGTGACCCTACCTGACCACCCTGAGCTGATCCACCCTATTGTTACTGAAAGCCTGCCGACTGGCTACGACGGCTGCGACCTCATCCTCTGCCTAAACAGCTAGAAGAACATCAGTTCACAGACTTATGAGAAACTGGTGGTGCTTATCTTGAACAAGGAGTCATAGAGGAACCCATGTCACTAGCTCCTGATGAGAAAAACTGACAGAACCAATGAAGATGGCCCATCTTTCTGTAAGATCGACACTCAACTGGGTCTCTCAGGCAATGTGGCTTTGTAGGCACGCCTTTCCCACACTGGTAGCTTACCACCTGGATACCTGAAGTTGTATCCTTCCAAATCAGATCTCCATGTGTAGACTCTCTATGGTGATTCCCATTATCAATCAGAGAAGTATCGACTCTGGATGTTGAACCTCCCTAGCCCACTGCTCCAGAATCCCTCAGGTTGTGCTTTGGGATCTGCACCGGATTAACTGTAGAAGATATGGTCATCAACCTGAAGATGCCCACTTAAGATTAGATGTCATTCCTGAGACCATCATCTAACTTCCTTTCTAGTAATAACTCATCACCCCACAAAATGGGAGTGAAGCATTGTAACTCTTTTAAGAGAGAAGAATAATCCCTGACCGAGAGAGTACCCTGCACCAAAGTCATGAACTCTTGGGATTGATCGGCCCTAAAATTCTTCGGGTATAATTATTCATATAAGGTATGCTGGAACTCACCCCAATATATAAACTGGTGGTGTCCTGCCTATGAGATCACATCCCACCATCTCTTGGAAGAATTTAGAAACATATAAGTAGCGATCTTCACCCTCCTATATGAGGGAATCTATAGATGTTCGAAGATAGATAGGATGGCCTCTAACCATGTCTTAGCAACCTGAGGTCCTACATCCCTTAATAAAGTGGGAGGGTGTTTCTGCTGAAAGGCCCACATCAACTCTTCCATAGACGTGGCAGGATGCGGTGTTCCCTGGAAGGTCTGCATAAACCTCATGAAGCCTTCTCAGAACTGTGCATCAGCACCTGTATCTGGAATGAAAGATGGTTCCAAGACAGGTACGACGGTAGGGTCTACTTGTAATCCCTAATCTACCATGTCTAGGGTCTAGTCACTGCCCTAAATCTAGCGTACAACCGGAGGACATCACAGTGGCATGACTCTTCAAGGTCAATCGCACATGTTAGTTGAATATTATCAAGGACTAAAACATAGAAGTGAGATAAAGGAATAAGATAATGATAGCATTAATTTTTTAAAAAAAAAATAGGGATACACGACGTGTATGACCCCTACATGGCATGTTCCTTTAAGACTTCACATGGGTGTGTAGCCTTTCCAACCCTGGTTATGTAACAATCTATACACACGACGTGTTCTCCCAAGACACGGTGTGTCCTTGAATCGATTTTTCCTACCCAAGTTTTTCTACATGACTAACCCACATGATTCTCCTAGAATGAGACTACATAGCGTGTTCATGAAGGAAATATCATATACTAGAAGGATTTCATTGTCCCTTGTTGTTAGTCACAGAGTTGGATATATGGGTTACACTACATGGTGTTTTTAAGCTTGTCACGGCGTGTATAACCTATATTTCATCCATATGTGTCATTAGTCACATGGGTGGACACACGGTCCCTACAACACAGCGTTTATGTCTGATACACGACATGTTCATCCTGGTATTTCCCAACCCCATGTCTCTTCCCACAAAGTCAGTCACAGGATCATGTATTACACGGTGTGCACTTATGAAAAGTTTTTCCTTCCGGAGAAAAAAAGATACATTGTGTGTATTCGTCATTATACGCTATGTATTTCATGTTTTTCCTGACAGTAAGCCTTAAACACCATTCTAGAACCCATAAAAACACTAAAATAACATTTAAGTGCTATGTTCCGATCTGTGAGGGCCCATACTCCCCACAAATCAAATTTTTTCACCTTATACATGTCATATACAAGCTAATAGTTCAATGATCCACCAAATTCTGATCCATGAGGGCCTATAACACCATAAGAACCAAAGTTTGGAATTCATCAAAACAAAACCTTACCCAATTCAATACCATATAAACTAATAGGTATTATATCAAGGCATCTATCACAACATCATACATATATAGCACAACATATATCACAACAACATGAAATCAGTAATTCACCCTAAATGGCATGGAAAGAATACATGACATTTGATCTCTAGAAAGTTCCTATATGATGCATGAGAAAGCATACCCTCATAGCATTGGGTTTCAACAGAAATAGAACCTCAGTATTATCCTCATTAACTACACAAGTCATGTGAATCACCCAACGGTGAAATCAAGTCAACTATAAAATTTCAAACCATAAAAATTGATATATATGAGGTAAATTGCCTTTTACCTATACACGGGGTAGCTACTCTCAGAAACATAATATTACCAACTACATATTCCTTCCTATCTCTATCTATGGGCTCAAAACAGTAATTCAAGGAGAAAATAAATCCTCTGATACCACTTTGTAACCTCCCAGTTCTGGGTGCCGCCCAGAGGTGCCCGATACCCGGTCGGTCACATGGCCTCAAGTGCATTTCCCCTAATTCCAGAGGCTTCTAACTAGTAGTGAGGGTCTTGAGTGTGATAGTGAGGAAACTATTCACTCATTGACAGAGTATGATAGCGGAAATAAATAGATAACATTAGAGAAAGTAATTATAATACCATACAACAGTAAATAGTGGAAGACTGGGTAAATAAACAACTGCACCATTGTAGATGCTGAAAAGTGATCAAGTGCTAAAGAAGGTATCCGAACAACAAATCAAGGTCATATTCAGACCCGGGGACCCCAACCAGGGGTCCTGGAGGGTCCACAAGAAATAAATTCCTAGGTGCGTGAAAAAAATGTATCATGCGCGGAAAGTTCCGGGTTTCACGAGGAGGTCGCGACCCAGGCACGGAATAATTTCGCGCCACACCCCGTGTGGTGGACATTTCGCGCCGCCAACCTCGGTGTGCAATTATTTTGCACCGATTGGTTTTCCGCACCCCCAGGTGCCTATAAATAGAAGTCGACCCCCTTCCATTTCGGGGGCTGAAGAATTCAAACCAGCTCTCGTGCGCGAAATCGTCTTTCCACGCATGTGAAGATAGCCTTCAGGTATGGTTTTTTTGTTCCATGTCGCCCTGGGGTCCGCCTTCGCACGAGATCCCCATGGATTAGATTTAATTCCAATCCCTTTGAGGTTTGCCCACTGTGTGCAATCCCTTCCATTACGCACAGGCCGGCCGATTGCACGCAAGTCCTTCCATTGCGTGCACACCCTGCAAATTGCGCGCAATCCCTCCAAATTTCGCGCACCCCTTTCCTTGCACGTAGCCTCTCCCACTTGCGCGCTATTCATAATTCTTGCGTGCAATTCTTCTAGTTGTGCGCAAAACCTCGGCCCTAATTACACGTAAGCATCACCGATATCGTGCCATCCCGGTGTTGTTTGTACAGGTCTATTATTTCACGCAATCCTCAAAGGTTGCACGCAATCCCCCTAGGACCCCCCACCTCAGTGCTCCCAGGGCGCCTCCTTGCGTGGGTGCCTGATGTTCTTCTTATAGATTCCTTTCGCAGGCCACGCCCCGGGCATCCAAGTCATGCACTGTTTTCCCATGCGACCTTCTAGGCTCATACGAAGTAACTTCAAAGTCCCTTGGATGATACCACCCGTTGAGTTTCTTTGCTTTATGATTCTTCGCATAGGCACACTAACAGATATTTCTTCTTCGCATATCCATGCTAACATGGACCCCTAGATGGTTCACTCCACAATACACCCTCTCTATGGGGTTGCCGAAGCTTTCCCTCCCACAAGGAGGAGAGGGTACCAGTTATGTAATCCCTTGGGGTGCGGAGCAAACTCACCACGTCCGAGCTGCAGGACGTTAAACTGCCAAGCACCAGCGTCCTCAGTATGTGACTTTAAAATTTGACCTGGCCCCGTTCCTCACACGCAAGGTCCCCCCACCTTGGAAATTCTCCACACCCACTCATCTCCACAGGGATGGAATCACCCCTCACAGGGGACGATATCCTCCCTATCGGAGTGGCGTTTGTCCGTGGGGAAGGGCAGCCACCTTGGCATAAGCCCCTAGGCTTTCTTGTAGGAGGTATCACCCATGCTCCTCCCCACGTCCTTGGTTCCAAGGCCAACAAAGGGCATGATGGGTAATGGTGATCCTCCTTTATTCCATCTCAAATCCCCTCATGTTTCTCTTTGTCACCATGGGGCCTCCATCCTAGAATAAGCCCTGACTTCCTGGGCCGATAACCACGCATAAGCCACTGTTTCCTCCTTGGGGAACCTCAGAGCATAAGCCCCTCTCCACTTCCCACGGATGTACCTTTCGCAACATGTTAGTCAGGCCTTTTCTCTCTCTTGTTTCTCACACTGAGCATGAACCACGTGGTCTTAGAGTAAGCATCAACCAGGACATTTCCCCCATCCCGCATGACGTTAAACTATATGCATCCATCCTGAACTAAAGGGACTTTGATCCATGTCAAGGAATGATATGTAGAAAGCCTCCACAAGGTTCAAGCTCCACCACCTTGGGCCGCCTCAGAGTGTAAGCCCCAATCCATACTGAACTACAGGTACATTGATCCATGTCATGGCATGGTACGTAGGAAGCCTCCACGAGGTTCAAGCCCCACCACCTTCGTCCGCCTCAGATTGTAAGCTCCAATCCATCCCAAACTATGGGGACATCAATCCATGTCAAGGCATGGTACGTAGGAAGCCTCCACAAGGTTCAAGCACACCACCCATTGGTTATTCTGACCCCATTCACATTGGTTCACCAAACACCTTGGGCTGCCTCAGAGTGTAAGCCCCATCCAATCCATCATCATGGGTCACCTCAGAGTGTAAGCCCCAATCCATCCCGAACTACGGGTACTTTGATCCATGTTAAGGGATAGTACGTAGGAAGGCTCCATGAGGTTCATGCCCCACCACCTTGGGCCGGCTCAGAGTGTAAGCCCAAATCCATCCCAAACTACGGGGACTTTGATCCATGTCAAGGCATGGTATGTTGGAGACCTCCATAAGGTTCACGCTCCACCACCTTGGGCCGCCTCAAAGTGTAATCCCCAATTCATACCGAACTATGGGGACTTTGATCCATGTCAAGGCATAGTACGTAGGAACCCTCCAAAAGGTTGAAGCACCACCACATGGTCGGTCTAACCAACTTCACATCAGATCGCCCCAATCCCGCATGACGTTAAATTGTACTCTCCATTTGAACTATGTGGTCTTTGATTCCCCACCACGAGGATACGTAGGAAGACTCCATGAGGTTCAAGCCCCATTACCCATGACTCATCTTGATATCTCCCTTGAGCCCATGTGTCTCAAGAAGCTCATGCCCTAACCCGGAGGTTCCACTTCCTCTGGGTCCCATCCATGCGTCCATTCTCATGGGTTTCCTCCTTAGGTGTCCCATCGTCCCATCGAACTACGAGGACTTTGATTCCCCACCCCGGGGATACGTAGGAATTCACTTCAAGACACAATCCCAAAACCATCCTACATCCTAATACTTACCTGGTCCACCACATCCTGGTGAGATCATGCCACTTCATTCCCCTCCATAGCATTAGGGATGTCGCCCATGCGCTGGCCCTAATATCAGTGTTCCCTCCAGGGGGTTCCTCAATTTGATCCACTCTAATCAGGTTTCTGATCAGTCTGATCTATCACCACTGAACGTTAAAACTCGCGACATACCTTGTGTTAAACATAAGAATCTTAGGAAAACCTCAGATACATGCCAATGGCATACAATTCCCCGCGTCTGATGTGGGATGCCTCGGGCTTCCACGCCCTCGAGAAGACCTATAATAAGGGATAGAAGACAGAACTGTCAATCCCCCAGTGTCAAGACACTCCAGTGGTGCCCAAAGTGACTACTCCCCTAACCAAAGGTTACTGCCCTGACCGGACTCCTTGGAATGTCCTGACAGAAGCAGTGTAATTAACTGGTGTCCATGAAGATATGGCGCAGGGAAGAGTTTCATGAACTAAGTCTTAAATCTATGAGGGAGACCCGGACTTGGTGATGAGTTCCGAGGAGGGATCCATGGAAGGAAGAACTAACATCCCATCATCCCATTTCGATCAAGGAGCATATGTCCCTAAATAAGGAGTAGATGATGCCCGCCTTTGGAAAGCGGGAATGTGGGGAACAGCAGCACGTCCTCTGCGTGACGGATGCGCGCACCCCGGTGAAAGCATCAAAAACAGAAATGGTGAACCCAACCTGAATCTCTTATTCTCAGTATAGTGACTAGTAGTGTTTGAGGAATTGGTGGTTCAACATATCATCTGACCCTGTCATCCAGTACTAGGTCCCACCAAACAAGCCTGACGTGAAACTCGCCAGAAGTTGGGACAGTCCGAAATTTGAGTATTACGATCTGTGACGTTATCAGCGTGGATCCCCCTTACCGGCCACGAAAGGAGGAATGGTGTTGGGGCATTGGTTGTCGATTTCTTTTCCTATAAGTGTTAATGAGTTCATCTCCCTGCTTTTAGAAAAAAATTGGTTTCATCCGGAGCCCGATCACCTGTCCACTGGCGTAGGGGCATGGGAAATATCGATGCGGCTACCCCGTACGGTTCTACCTCTTCCATGACAGCTTCGACCGCCACAATTTCTGGGTGCCCAAGCCCCCTCTCCCCATCATAAATTATCCAACTAAGGGTAATTAATGACCTTGTACGCTGGTATGAGGAGGAGGGGATCATCCCCACCAGGGAGATGGCCCGCTTGGATCTCGATGTAGTTGCGCCTCGCCATCAACGTCGTCCCCGAGGGCCACACAGGGAGCCAATGATCCCCACCCTGATATTCAATTGTTTCAGGATTTTGTCCCTGGAACACCTTAACAACTCCCTCCCCTACGCCGACGAGGTAGGGGATGTCCAGATTGGCCCAATCGGAGTCCCGCTTCAAGGGATCCTGGTGAGGGCTCCCACCAGGATGTGTCAGCACCGCCGTCCAGTTCCCTGAGCCAAAGAGCGGGTAAGCCATGCGTCTGCACCACCGGCTCCAGTTCATCCGACCCGACACCAGCGTCGGGCGTAAATGGAAGAGGGCGCCCGCCATGGGGCGTCAACATCGATGACTACTGTGGACCGAGCCACTACTGACTCATATTCCCAACTCCCACCATATGTTGAGCTGGGGTAGTTATACGCCCGGCCTGGATCGAGGGCCCAACCACCCCACGGGCAGGTTTGGTCGACTCTCTTAGTCGTCGGCACAGGCGATGGCTGCTATAGACCAATCCGCAGCAATGTCACCCAGTGCGAATGCCTACTCTGTACCGCCACTACGGAAGGTGTGGTCCCTCCTTATTTCTAACCTTAGATTGGAGGTATGCCCCGCTCCACCTTCAACCCAAGCGAGGATCTTCCCCGTGACAGCAACACTCCGTGTGGGGGTCTCTCCTATGCTCACTACACTAGGTACGAGGTCGCTCCCCTGCCGTAGGCCGCGGATATGGAGGCATTGCATGTCCGGTCACTCGCCAGCATGGAGGTCCTCCCCATGTCCCCATTCCAATCATCAAAGGTCATCCTCACCCCAGCGGTCGGAGAGGTGGAGGCTAAATTCACTTCACCAATGCCCAGCACGGAGGTCCTCCTCGGGTCCCTTTTGACATTTGTCTCGCTGCTCCTTGCACCCAGGATTTCTCGGGTGGAAACCCTCTCCTCCCTAGCACCAATGTGGCTAGAGGACTCCATGTCGGAAATCAACCATGTCCTGAGGAGCCACCCAGGGGAAGGAAGGCGGGTCGTCGCCACCGCAAGTGGAATTCTGGGGAAGTCCAGACAGGAATCAGACTATTCCGCTTCTCATAATCTGAAGCGGAGTGCAACTCCTCGCAGGATCCCTCTTTTCAGTCCTTCGAGTCAAGGGCTGGGGAAGGTACGAGGTGCATCAACCTCGTACTACCGGAATTCAAGATCCATATGATCCTTGCCTACCTCCGAAGGTATATCAAGGAGGACGAGAACCTGGCGTGTCCCTAGGGTCCGACCACACAGTCGTCACCGTTATCTCCGGAGGTGCCCTCTATCTCGGCTAGAGACTATGAAGAGCTATTTTGGGGGGCCAATGGTGGGAGAGCCACAGCATAGGCCACCCTCGGCAGACACAGATGCTATGTCAGGAGATTTGGCTACCGGTCCATCCTATCATGATATAGCGGCCATGTCACTATATTCCTAAGAGAACATCCCAATATTCGGCGGCCAATCAGCCCGCTCGCGGTATTCTCCACCGGCCAGCCCACCGGCCCCGCGGGCTGCCTCAGTGCCACTATCTGAGACATGGAGCTTCTAAACTATCCCCGTAGCGAGCCACTTCCCCGAGATGTTTTGGATAGTCATAGGACTGAGTTTTGGTACACAAGAATCGCTCACCCCGGAGGAGTTTTAATGTTTCTTCCAGACCCTCTGGGAGACTCACTTCTATCTTCACCACCAGGGAGTGACTTATCCCACAAGCCAAGTGCACCTGGAAGACATCGGAAAACAATTTCATCTGGTTGATCTAGCCACACTCCTCGTGGTCCAGCACCCCGAGTCACCTGGTCACCGCGGGGCCCTCCAACAGCAATGCGTTCAGAGTTTCGAAGTACTCCGCAGAGTTATTGAGGAGGCTAACCCACACAAACAAGTCCATGGATTGGGGGCAGTATGCTGCCCTCCAATTCAGTGAAATTTTCCAGAAGCTTGACTCGTCAGGAGACATTGAGGACATGCCCCCGAGAAGTGTTGCGGTCAACATGACCAATCTGTCTGGAGGGGAAAATGAGTTGGAATTTCTCAATGGGAACGTCCTCCCTGAGGATGTGCCACCACTATTGGACCCATCGAGGAGGATTACTCATCAGTAGAGGAACATCTTGGGTCTCCCTCCGCCCACTGAGGCACTAGTTATGAGCCGGAATGTCAGTAAGGGAAAGGAGCACGTCGGAGCTATCAAACACCCCAACCCATCCGCCTCAGTGAAAAAGAATGAAGTGGACCTCGAGAAGGCCACATTGCGCCAGCAGCTTGCTGAGAAGAAGAGTTTGGTCGATGAACTTCTCGTTGAATGCATTACATAGAAACGACCAGACTATGGTGATCCGAGGTCAGGGAAGCAGGGGCAGGAACAACTACCCCTCGACAAGATTCTCCCAGGCAACCCTGTTCATGCCGCATTCGCTAACAAGGCCGAAGCCAGAGCTCATGGAAAGAGGGCATGGTATGTATCACCAAACCCTCCTGAATGGCGCGACAATCCTAGGAAACCCCGCTTGGTCTCCTCCGGCCGCCCCAAGGGTCGCTCCACTAGCCACTCCACGGGCCGTTGAGCTTGTCTACCGCATTGAGGATCCTGACAATGCGCTCGTGGTACAGGATCCCCATCAAGACAAGGACCCCTGCCCAGAAGATCCAATGGAGGCACTCATTTCCTTCCTAGAGGCTTTGGAAATGCGATAGGTGGTCATCCCGCCTGATGGAAAGCCATATCTGGCATGGGTGGATGACATGCCAGCACCCACAGGATTCGGAAACCCCACCTTCTCCCCCTTTAATGGGATGGGGGACCCGCCACAACACCTGGCCCACTTTAACTCAAGGTGTGGTCCTATGTTAGGGACCCCAGCGTAGTAGGAGGCTTCCAAGCTTGGCTATTTTGTTCAGACATTGGAGGGGACAGCATTCGTTTCGTTTAGCCAACTCCCCGTCGAATCCGTGACTAGCTGGGAGGACCTTCGCAGGCAGTTCCTTTATAAGTTCATCTCTACCATCTGGAAGAAGAACATCTCAGACCTATTCATGTGCAAGAAAAGGCCTGATGAGAGAGTCGCAGACTTCTTTGCCCGATGGAATGGGCTCACATACTCCCTCGACATGCCACTGACTCAGGAGAAATTTCTGACGATATTCGTAGGGAATATCAAGACCGAACCGTTCCCCCCACCCTAATCACTCAAAACTATCCTGGAGGGTTTGGAGAGTTCTCAGATAAGGCTCAGTTCCTCGACAAAGCTCTGCAATATGCTATCCAGGCATGTCTGCTGCCCCCTGTAATCCCGGCAAGGAGGGATTCCAGAGTCGGGCCCACCGCTGTGGACCAGATAGAGGCCCCTAGGATGCTAGAATTGCTACCAGTCGAGCTAGCTCTGCATCCTCGTAGAGGTCCACCACCACGAGCACAGCTTCCAGCCCAGCAGTGACTAACTCAGAATCGGCAGGCACCTCCGCATAACGTGCCGCCACCGCCTAAGCAAGATAATCAAGTTCCGCCTCCTTAGAAGGCTCCCCCCCCCCCCCCCCCCCCGTCAGGGTCAGGCTCTTAGAACCCCCTTTCCGAAAAGAAGGAATCAGACCTACTGGTTCGACGAGGCTCAAGTCCCATGTTACTTCCGTAGTGCCTTAGTGCAGAGGATTGTAAGACTACATGAGTGCTGAAAGCTGGAAGAGGCGCATCTCACTGATTTCCCCAACTACTTCCCCTATCACTGGATCCTGGGGCACTCCATTAAACAGTGCTATGTGTTCAAGGACTAGATCCAATACCAGATTAACAACAACATAGTCAGGTTGGGCCCAGCCCCGATACAAGTGGCGGGTGTCTTTGTGAGGTCAGATAGTAGTAGCGATAGCGAAGGCGGGTAGCAGCTGGTTTCTGACCGCGGTTCCCAGAAATATAATGACTGGATGGCTCACAAGACGGTCTCCCGTGCCCATGGCATTATCCGTGCATTCCTAAATTAGCTAGAGCCTTCGGAATCTGTGACCACCACTTCTGCATCATCATTTCAACCATCCTCTTCCCAGAAGAGAAAGCATCGACAACATAAGAAAAAGTAGCATACCCCGCCAAAGCCGCCATTGTCCCGTACTCTCGGTGACTTTATGCCCCCGAAGATGGGGATTCCTCCCAGGATCTTCATGGTGGTGGATGATTCATCAAGTGATATCCAAGGGTATGCTTCAGTTAACATTATTGAGTTGGTAAACCCCTATATGACTCCCGGAGAGGGGTGGGAGAACCTCCCCAATGTCCTCAGCCGATGCCAACGTCGGTGGAGCCGCGGCCATATGATTCATTGGGGCATGTCATTTGGCACCCCCATCCAGTCTGTGCATTCCACTAAGACCAGATAGTAGGGCCAGCACAGAACCCAGCATGCGCAGCCTCTTTATCCTGTGTCAACATGTCCACTTCCACCACTGTTTGTGCTAATAGATCAGGCAGAACCACTTCGGCCATGTCGCAACCAGCCTCACCCTCATACAGGCCAATCTCAGTTTTCTGGTCCTCATCTGACAGCTACTCTCCAGGATTCAACTAGTGGGCAGTGGGAGATTCCCAGTACCAGTCGGCCACCGGTCTAGCCGACAGGGCCTGCCATGCCTTTCATCACAGAGCGGCTACCTATAAGAAAAAGTTCATGCCTGTCAAGGAAGTAC
Organism: Viscum album; assembly: GCA_963277665.1. NCBI lineage: Eukaryota > Viridiplantae > Streptophyta > Magnoliopsida > Santalales > Viscaceae > Viscum > Viscum album. The sequence continues at coordinate 1,370,261,112 of OY728129.1, forward strand.
GATTTTCTGAAGTACCTTTTCGGAATCCCAGCGAGGATTTCCATCCTTGAATCCCTTCTCTTGTCACCAAATATGCGCGAAGCACTCACTGGGGCTTTAAGGATCCTTCTTCAGTTTCATATGGAGATAACAGTTGCATAATCTTTCAATGCTAAAACAATTGAAGATTATGAATGTCAGGCCATCATTTAATTCTCTAGAGAGGATGAAGTCTCCCCCATATAGGGGCACAACATCCCGCTGTATATCACCGGCTAATTCAACGGTGTGGAGGTTCGCCGCTGTCTTATTGACACCGGCTCCGTGATCAACCTTATCCTGACGCGGACGCTGCGAAAGCTAGGTTTATCTGAAGATGATCTGACTCCATCCGATCTGAGGATCTATGGATATGAAAGGATAGAGCAGACCCCGGTTGGAAAGATCCATTTGACAACCCAGTTCGGTGGCCTAGTTTCCAACACCGAGTTCATGGTTGTCTCCCAGGACACCGCGTACAATGCATTGAGGGGCAGGACATGGCTCCACCTGCATGCGATTGTCCCCTCATCATATCACCAGTACCTCAAGTACTCCCTAAATGGTCGAGTAGGCGTACTCCAAGGTGATGCATCTCCATTCGCCTCCTGTGAAGCCCATTATTTGGATGCTGACTATTACAAGAGCAAGGATAATAAAGTCCAGGAAAGTGGAGTTGAGCCTGCCACCGCTACGACCAACCCTTGGGCAGGCCTAAATGATGCCTACATATTCCCGATCCATCAGTTGGAGGCCACTACCCCCGATATGGGGAAATGTTTTTTCATTTCCGGGACAAGGGGGAATCATTCTCCCAAATCCAGGTGGCGTCGGAGGATCACTTCATATTCTTATATGAATCAGGCTCCATTGATCCCGAATCCTCCCACTCCCATCAGGTATTGGGACATCCGACTCATGGAAATGGTGGTACATCATTCTTGTCTGTTTCACCAAGATAGAATAATCTATCTTCGACAGACGCGCCACTACTACATTAATATTGTCAGGTGCATCCCCTTGGCCTGGAGACCTGATGGGATCGGGTTGGTAGCCTTCATAGTCATGGTCTCAGCAGCGCCGGAGTTCCCTGATGCAACGACCACTTCCGCACAAGCTGATAATAGCCTCCCATCAGGGCCTGGTAGGTAAAAAGAAGATTCCCTCATAGAGGATTCCTCCATAAGTGGAGGATAGGATATAGAGGACTCCCTCCCTGCCTTCGAGGAAGGCGTCTCAGCCACAGTCGACGAGTTGGTATAGGTGAACCTCGGAAGAGAGGCACACCCGATACATACATTGATCAGTGCTGCTATGTCCCCTGAGGAGCAGTAGCGGTACGTAGGATTCCTTAAACAGCATCATGACATGTTTTCCTGGAGTTATGAAGAGATTCAGGGACTAGATCTTTAGGTAGCTGACCATCGCCTCGGTCTTCCGACAAATCATCACATGTTTAAGAAGCCTCTGAAACGTGCGGCTGATTGTTGCCTATCGACCGGTCAATGTTCCGGTGCTCTGCTAATGTGTATAACAGCACTCGGGTCGAATCATCGGCGATGATACTTTGTAATAGTCATCTGTTTTTAGTTAATTTTATTCTGATTGGGGGGTTTGTTTGCAGAGCTTATGAAATAATTAGTTTATGATGTTTGATTTAACAAATTGATAAAGATTGGGGTGACTTCATCATTAGGTAGTTAAGCTTGTGATATCCTAGAGCTTTTCTTTATATTGCATTAAATTAACACCCATGTCACAAGATGATTTTGATCAGAATTCCCAAGTGTTAAATCTTTAATCCAAGCCGTAACTTAACTTAGGTTTCTAATCATTACCATTACTTGTTTATGGTAGTGTATTTTTAGTTCCAATAATCCATGGAATCCACATATTAAACAAAACATGTCATTAATCCGTGACATATAAAGTTCAACATAAACAATATTAATTTAAAGAACATTTGTCGAGGAAAAGCTCTCAATCACTTAACATACCTAAACAATAACTCACCCCAATTAAAGATTTACCCAGCCATTAAAATGATTACTAATCTGGTTATAATGATTATGGTGATGAATTATAAAGAGAATAAAAATAAATGGACAAGATAAGAGTAGTGTGCCGAACGCACACACAAACGATGAAGAAAATTAAAAATGGATTTTAGATTGAATGAGGAAGCAGAAGAAGGGAAGGGGATTCAACTGAATTTAAACTATTTTAAGAACATAAATATTAAACTAGAGAATGTGGATGAGAATAAGAGACGTTGAATAAGTAACTTGCATTACAACATAATTACAAATAAAGAGACTTACAAAATTACAAAAACGAAGAACACGAAATTAAGTGAAAACAAAGAGAGGAGGAAAGGTATCTCAAGTGAAAACATGAGTATGTCAGATCCTCCCAAGCCTTTGGAAATGCCTTGGTCATGCCAATATGTTCTCCTCTCTTCTGAAATTCCAACCCTTTTGAAAGGAGAGGAGGGGATGTATTTATAGCCCAAGGTGGTGGACTGTTTACATTCCAGAAATACCCCTCCACTTGGCTCGCAGATATGGACATCCAGACAGCCGAATATCGAGAAATATCCTTCTTTAAAGTTGTATATAATAGAGTTTTCCGACTACTCTTAAAATTTTGAGTCATTTGGAATTAAGGATCAAAGGTTATGGCCGGTTGATTAAACAAAGTAAAACTATCCATTTCAATCCAGTCTTTTTGAAGTCCAGAATGTGAAAGGGTTTTTGAATATGAAGATGCATTCAAATCCAAATGGGTTTTTAACAAAGTCGGCCTCCTATATCTCCTCTTTCACACTGAAAAATCGTAGCTCTATTTTATTCTTACATCATGATATATGTCATGTATACTATACAGATTTTAATTCTCGACACGAATAGTGGGCTGGATTTAAAGATTCATTTGGGCCCCTTGTTCTTAGATTTGGGCCCTGAAATTTTTATCCAAGATGAAATTTAGTGTCCCCCGAATTATTATGGAGAGTTAATGTTTTTGGACTTTTGGATTGAGCCCAGTAAATCAATCTTCAAGGCTGGTCCAGTTTGTTCATAGATTCTTTGTTCTTGTTTGTGAGGACCATATGACCCTTCAAATGGCAGAATTGTCTCATGGTACCTTCTAATTAAATTTTGTATATTGAAATGAGAATCCTACAAAACAATAACCACACAATTTGGATCCGTATAGGGATAGTTATTATTAAAACATTAAACTGACTCAATTGGACTACTTCTAAAAATGCCCAAAAATTATACTTAATATTAAAACATTAATATTTCACACAAATTATGAACATTTCATATAAAATCAGTAAAGAGGGAATATAATAAGTCATGAAAATATTAATAACATCAACTACCCCCCACTTAGCTTTGTGCATGTCCTCATGTGCAGCAAATACAAAAAAAAGACAAAATCATTTTTACTCACCAACAGATTTTAAAATTTTGTTTTCTCCAATCATGGGAGGTTTAGACTATTTAACTCATCCATTTTGAATTACACCACAAGTTGTTACAGAAAAAATGTTTCAAAACTAATTCATTTTTTTCATGCTCAAATTTAGAAATGGAAAATGTGGACACTCAAAACTCACAGCTCTCAAGATGATAAAATTTATTTGTGGAGGTTCACTCTTTCACCAACCAAAAGTGAAAATCTTAGATTTTGAAAAGAGATATCAGCTTAAAATCCCTATCCAAAGTGCACAATAATCAAGAAGTATTTTTAAGGGTTTTTTCTATGTCTAGGGGATGGTAGGAATATAATTTCCAAAAGAGATAAGAAGATGGTTTAAATACCAACATAGAAAAAGCAATGCACATTCTTTTTAAATAAAACATGGAAGAAAATGAAAACACATATTTACAAGGGAATGATTGTGTGAAGAAAGACACAATAGAGGAAGAAAATATGAAGGTAATGAGAAGATGAAATATTTACAAAACACAAAACTTCTCCCAATAAGAATATAATGCAAGTGTTCTTTTTTTCTTCTCCTTTTTTTCTTTGTTTTTTCAAAAGTTGAACTTGGAAAATATCTCACACTAATAACCCAACCCATGATTTATCTCCTCAAGACAATAATTGTAATAGTTATAACAATATCAAAGGTTGAGGAAGAGTGATTTTTGACCTACCCAAGACACAACCCATTTTTTCATTTTTTTTTTGATTTTTTTTTGATTTGTTTATCATTTTTTTTGAACACTTGTCAATAACATTTACAAATTTACATAAATGGAAGTTCATTACATTCCCCAAAACACACTTAATTACAACCTCTCCCCCACACTGAAATGGATTCTTATCCTCAAGCAGATGATAACTCGTTGAAAATCAATAATAGGGTACCCAAACAATGAAATCCATTCCCCCCCCCACACTTAAATTTCAAAAAAAAATTATTCAATGAAAAACCATGTTGATATTGGGTGGGAAAAGGTATTGGGCTTGTAATGTGGCTATCAAAGAAAAGGTTTTCATAGGCTCGAAGGGGCTTTCAAAAGGAGGATTAATGTAAGAGAAATGGGAGGCTATTTGGCTATGTGATTCTCATGTGGTTCAGAAAATGACTCTATCATATTAATGCACACTAAGGTAGGAAATTCAGCTCGAAGGTCCACAAACTCAAGACTCATAAATGGTGTTGAAAAACACACATTTTGAATAGAAGGCCATAGGTGGACTTGGCATGAATGAAAATGTTGTTCCTCATGGTTTGGGAAAACCATTTTCCAAATCAAAAATAGAGCATTCAAATTTTTTTGGTTTTGACACAAGATTCTTTATCCAATTTTATGATGAAAACAAAAAAATTTTGAAATGAAACATACCTATTGATTCCCCAAAATGGTTGGAAAAAATTTAAAAATTAAATGGTGAGTAATTATGAGTCTTTTTTTTTGTTTTTTTTTTATGTTTTTTTTTATTTTTTATAAAGACACACCCACACAAAATAGAAAGAGTAAAAAGGAAAAAAGATTATAAGGAAAGTGGTAAGAAAAACAAAATGAGAATTAGGGAGGAAGAAGAAATAGAGAGATAGGGAGAGAGGGAGAAGAAGATTCAAAGGGAAAGAGGTTCCCCCGGGTTTGGATTTGGTGGGTTTCCATCTCCATCCAGTGGTGGGTATACTGTGGATCCAATGGAAGTTGATGTTATTCCAGGATTGCATGTCCTCTCATGGTGATGCTTCAACCGATGTCCATTTACCGTAAATGTCCTTTTGGAGGAGGGGTCTTGGACTTGCACTGCACCAAATGGGTAAACATTAGTAATAACAAAAGGACCTTCCCAATGAGAATTAAGCTTACCTGGGTGAAGCCAAAATCGATAATTGAAGAGCATTACCTTTTCACCTTTATGAAATACCTTTCTCAAGATGTGTTTGTCATGGAGTACCTTAGCCTTCCCTTTGTAAAGATTGGAATTCTCATAGGATTCAAGTTGAAGCTCCTCCAGTTCAGCCAATTGCAACAATATTTCTTCACCAGATTTTTCACAATCAAAATTACAGGTTTTCACAGCCCAAAAAGACTTATGTTGGATTTCACCAAGTCTCTCAGGCCAGTCTTTTTTGGTGGTCTTAACAATTATCTCAAGTATCCTTTTCACTTATCTATTAGAGATTTCAGCCATTCCATTTGTTTGGGGGTGATATACAGTTGATGTTTTATGTACAACCCCATTCTTTTTCAGAAGAGCTTCCATGGTTCTATTACAAAAATGGGTTCCTAAGTCACTGATCAAGGCACATGGTGTGACAAATATTTAGAAGATGTGGGTCTTTAAGAACTCACTAATAGTATGAGCATCATCCTTCCTAGTGGGTTTGGCCTCAACCCACCTTGAAACATAATCGACCGAAAGAATAATGTATGAGAATCCATTGGAAGGGGGAAATGGTCCCATAAAATCGATGCCCCAAACATCGAATATTTCAAAAAAGATTAAGGGCTTTTGGGGCATTTCATTTCTTTTGGATATTGTAACGAAATTTTGGCAAGTGGGACAGGATTGACAGAACTCATGTGAGTCCTTGAAGAGTGAAGGCCAGAAGAATCCAGAGTCTAGGACCTTTCAGGAGGTCCTTTGTGGTCCAAAGTGGCCACCTCTAGGAAGTGAGTGACAGAATTCTAAGATGGAAGAATGCTCATTTTCTTCAACACATCTCCTAATTACCATGTCCGCCCTAGTTTTCAAAAGTTTATTTTCTTCCCAAAAATAGTATTTTGAATCACTTTTCAACTTCATTTTTTGTTATTTTGAAAACTTTTTAGGAAAAACACCAGAAACGAAATAATTTACAATTGGGGCATACCATGGTAACTTTGGAGTGAGAGACGAAAGGTTCTCAATGGGGAATTCAAGATCAATGATTTCTGAATGAGAAGAATTAAAAATTCTACTCAATCCTACAAGTAAACAACTAGTTGTAAGAGAGGAATTAGTCCCTGCTCTACTAGTATTGGTTGGTGTTACTTTATTATACAAAGGATTGTTGCAAGAAAGAGAAACTAAAGTGAGTTTTAGGGTGCAGCGTGAAGGCCCCCTCGAATGTACCTTGAGTTGATGTCACTGGGACATCTACCGCGAGGATCTGCTTCAGCAAGTCTTCTCCCAAAGGATACCACAGGGTTTTCTTTTCCTGATCTATCTTTTATTTCAAGGTCAAATTCTTGGAGCATTAGGATCCATCTTATTAGCCTTAGTTTGGAATCACTTTTCTTGAGTAGGAACTTTATAGTAGAATGGTCTGTGAAGATGATGATTTTGGAACCTAAGAGATAGGACCGGAATTTATCTAAGTCAAAAACCACTGCTAGAAGTTCTTTTTTAGTGACAGTGTAGTGATATTGAGTTTAATCCAATGTTTTTGAGGCATAATAGATGACATGAGGAATTATTTCTCTTCTTTGACCAAGAACAGCCCCAACTGCTCTATCAGAAGAATCACACATCAACTCAAAGGGTAATGACCAATCTGGGGGTTGGATTATTGGGGCAGATGTTAGAGCAGTTTTGAGTTCAACAAAGGCTCTCTTGAAAACCTCATCGAAATGGAAAGTGACACCATTTTGGAGAAAACGAGTGAGTGGGAGGGAAATTTTACTGAAGTTATGGATGAATCTCCAATAGAAACCAGCCTGACCGAGAAATGAATGGATGTCTCGAACAGAGTTAGGTTTAGGAAGTGATTGGATCACTTCAATTTTGGAAGGATCGACTTAAATACCATCTTTTGAAACTATGTTCCCTAGAACAATCCCATTTGCAACCATAAAGTGACATTTTTAAAAATTTAACATAAGGTTACACTTGACACACTTTTGAAGGACTAGAGAGAGTGAAGGCAAACAAGATTCAAATGACTCACCATAAATGGTGAAGTCATCCATGAAGACTTCCATGCAGTGTTCAATGAATTCAGAAAAGATACTCATCATACACCTCTGGAATGTTGCAGGAGCATTGTGAAGTCCAAAAGGAATTCTTCTATATGCATATGTTCCAAAGGGGCATGTGAAAGTAGTATTTTCTTGGTCCTGAGGTGAGATTGGGATTTGAAAATAGCTGGTGTATCCATCAAGAAATCAATAGTGTGACTTTTCGGCTAACCTTTCTAGCATTTGATCAAGGAAAGGAAGAGGTTAGTGATATTTTTGTGTTTCAGCATTCAATTTTCGATAATCGATGCACACACGCCATTTATTCTTTCCTCGAGTTGTGACTACCTCCCCATGTTCATTTGTGACAACATTTATCCCACCCTTCTTAGGTACAACTTGAATTGGACTAACCCATTCACTATCAAAAATTGGGTAGATAATACCATCTTGAAGAATCTTGGTGATCTCTTCCCTAACTACCTCAAGTACGAGTGGATTGAGTCTTCTTTGTGGTTGTCTAATTGGTTTGGATGACTCCTCAAGATGGATGTGATGCATTCAAAGGGCAGGGTTGATTCCTGGTATGTCATATAGGGTCTAACCTAAAGCCTTTTTGTTTTCCTCTAATACTTGAACAAGTTTGGACTGCTCGGTTTCAGTAAGTGTGGTAGAGATAATGACAGGATATGAGTGATCATGGAAGAGGAATGCATATTTCAGGTGTGCAGGAATAGGTTTCAGATCAGTCTCATCTTTCACTTTTGGGATCGACAACTCAGGAATGGAAGAAGGGACTTCAGTTTCTTCTGGTTCATTTTCCTTAATACTTTCCAAGGTGGAGCAGTAGAGATCAGAGTTGAGATGGGATTCAAGAGAGTTTTCAAGATCCTCTAAATTGATGGAGTCTATGAATGAAAGGTCCACATAAACTTCACCATTTATGACTTTGTTAATTGTGGTGTAGATTTCACAAGATCTTTTATCATTAGAACATGAAGAACATGGTGGATTGGGGTTCGATTGACTCTTAGAAGTGTCCTCAGAAGCATGGATTGAGAATGCAGAGTGATCCCCAGATGGGTATCGCATGTCTTGGAAAATGTTGAACTTGACTAGTTGGTCACTGAATTCCATGGATAAGATGCCTGAATGGACATCAATCTTGGTTCTCGCAGTCATGAGGAATGGTCTTCCTAGAATTTGGGGAGATCGAGAAGAGTTTGTCTCACCTTCCATGTCAAGGACATAGAAATCAGTAGGGAAGATAAGATCACTGACTCTGACAAGGACATCCTCAATTATTCCCTCAGGACTAGCTGTGCTTCGATTGGCTAATTGAATGACAACACCCGTTGGGTGCAAGGGACCTAGACCAAGGTTGGAGAATATGGATTTGGGCATGACATTAATTGAGGATCCTAGGTCTATGAGTGCATCACCAAATTTGTAACTTCCAATTTGGCATGGAACCGTAAAGGTAGCTGGATCTTTGCACTTAATGGGTATGGACTGCTAGGTGGAAACATTTTCAAAGGTCCTAAGTTGCCTCTTGTGGGTACATAACTCCTTGATAAACATGGAATACTTAGGAATTTGTTTTATGGAATCTAAGAGGGGAATGTTGAATTCAACACATCTAAACATGTCGAGCATTTCAGGATCAGGTTCAATGGACATCCCTGGTTTAGAAACAGCATGAGGAAAAAGAATTGGATCCCTAAGTGGAATGGAAGGAGGTGAGGGAATGGTTTCAGGTTCCTTTTCAAGTTTCTTTTTCTTTTCATTTTCTATTTCAACATTCAAAGGAATGATAGAGGACTTATCTTGAGCCATATCAATGTGATTTCCTGATATAAGTGAAATTGCACTTACATTACCCTTGGGGTTGGGTAATGGTTGAGCTAGGAGTTGGGAAGAATTTGATTGTTGTTGCTGGCTCAGGTGGGATGCAAGTTGGCCTATTTGAGTTTCAATGTTTTTAAGGCTAGAACGGGTGAAGGAGGAAAGATCTTCCACTGCACTTTCCCATGGTTTCTTGGAAGAAGAGGCTTGTCCCTGGTTGGTATTGCCTTGATTTTGGTTCTTAGGAAATCTATTGTATTGGTTTTGGAATTGGGAAGGCTCACTAGGATAATGGAATCCAGGAGGAGGATTGTTCCTTTAAGGTTGAGGAACAAAATGATAAGGTTGATGGAAGTTACCACCACCTTTTCCATATTGGAATTGGTTTGGGTTTTTAGGAGGGAATTGAGGGGGGTGAGACATGGGGTTACCATACCTCAATCCTTGGTTAATGCTATAGGAGAAGGGCTCAGAGTGGGGTTGGTTGAAGTTTCTAACAAACTAACCTAATAGTTGAGGATTGGTGTTCCGCTGAGCATATGCTGCATTGAGATCCATTGGTCCAGATGAATCGGATTGATCCTCTTGAATTTGTGGACATGTGTTAGTTGGATGAGATGGAGAGTTTCAGATTCCACAGTTTTTGACAGGTCCAGGAAACATTGATTGCGGAGAAGACAAGGTTGGAGATTTGGTAGCCACAGTTAGTTGTCGCACAAGACCTGTAAGTTCACTCATCCACTCGGTCATTTTGTTCGGTTCAATTGATTGATTGTCTTGTTCTTGTTTGACTTGAGCATGTTCTCGAGTATGGAATTGTTGTGTGTTTTCATCCATGTTACTTATGAGATCTCTTGAAGCTGCAGAAGTTTTATCAACAAGAGAACCACCACTTGCGGCATCTATGAGAGTTCTCTCAATAGCCAATAACCCCTCATAGAAGTATTGGATCAAGAGTTGGTCAGGAATTTGGCGGTGTGGGAATGTTGCAACAATATTTTTGAACCTCTCCCAGTACTCATGGAGTGATTCACTTGGGAATTGACGGATACCACTTATTTCCTTTCGGATAGAAGCAGTACGAGAAGCAGGAAAGAATTTCTCTAAGAATAGTCGCTTCATGTCATTCCATGTGGTTATGGAACCAGGAGGTAGGTAGTAGAGCCATGTCTTAGTAGTGTCAGATAGGGAAAAAGGTAAGGCTCAGAGTTTGATTTGTTCCTCAGAAACCCCTTGAGGCTTCATGGTAGAGCACACTACTTGGAACTCTTTAAGGTGGAGATGTGGATCCTCACCGGCTAGCCCGTGGAAATGAGGTAGAAGATGAATCAAAACCGATTTGAGTTCGAAGTCAGCCTCTATGTTTGGATATTTAATACCACGATTTTGGTAATTCATATCATGGGAAGCGAGTTCTTTAAGGGTTTGTTCCCTAGGATTGGCCATTTCAAATTCAACTGGTTGGATGAGGACTGGTTCTTGAATGAGTTGATTATCTCTTATGTTCCTCCTAAGTTGATGAAGTGTTCGCTCAATTTCAGGGTCCAAAAATCCAAGGGATTGTTTGGAAGGCTACAGGGAATTCAGAGAGATTTTGGAAGAAAGAGGAAGACAGGTTTTTCTTTTTATTTTTTTCAGTTTTTGATTTTTATGAGAAGACGGGTTTTTCTTTGTGATTTTTTTTCAATTTTTTTTAAAATTTTGTTTTTTTTTTTGGTTTTTTTACAATAACCAGAAACTAATGACTACTTAAACCACCATCCCTAGCAACGACGCCATTTGAAATGTGCGGCCTATTGTCTCCTATCTACCGGTCAAGGTTCCGGTGCTCTGCTAATGTGTATAGCAGCACTCGGGTCGAATCCTCGACGATGATACTTTGTAATAGTTGTTTGTTTTTAGTTAATTGTATTCTGATTGGGGGGTTTGTTTGTAGAGCTTATGAAATAATTTATGTATGATGTTTGATTTAACAAATTGATAAAGATTTGGGTGTGTTCATCATTAGGTAGTTAATCTTGTGATATCCTTGAGCTTTGCTTTATATTGCATTAAATTAACACCCATGTCACAAGATGATTTTGATCGGAATTCCCAAGTGTTAAAGCTTTAATCCAAGATGTAACTTAACTTAGGTTTCTAATAATTACCATTACTTGTTTATGGTAGTGTATTAGTGGTTCCAATAATCCATGGAATCCACATATTAAACAAAACATGTCATTAATCCATGACATATAAAGTTCAACATACACAATATTAATTTAAAGAACATTCATCGAGAAAAAGCTCTCAATCACTTAACATACCTAAATTATAACTCACCCCAATTAAAGATTTGTCCATCCATTAAAATTATTACTAATCTGGTTATAATTATTATGGTTATTAATTATAAATAGAAGAAAAGGAAAGGGACAAGATATGAGTAGTGCGCCGAACGCACACACAAACGATGAAGAAAATTAAAAATGGATTTTCGATTGAATGAGGAAGCCGAAGAAGGGAAAGGGATTAAACTGAATTTAAACTATTTTTAGAACATAAATATTAAACTACAGAATGTGGATGAGAATAAGAGATATTGAATAAGTAACTTGCATTAAAACAGAAATACAAAGAAAGAGACTTACAAAATTACAAAAACGAAGAACACAAAATTAAGTGAAAACAAAGAGAGGAGGAAAGGTATCTCAAGTGGAAAATTGAGTGTGGAAGATCCTCCCAAGACTTTGGAAAGGCCTTGGTCATGCCAATATGTTCTCCTCTCTTCTTAAATGCCAACCCTTTTTAAAGGAGAGGAGGGGATGTATTTATAGCCCAAGGTGGTGGACTGTTTACATTCCAGAAATACCCCTCCACTTGGATCGTAGATATTAACATCAAGACAGCCGAATCTAGAGAACTATCCTTCTTAAAAGTTGTAGATAATAAAGTTTTCCGACTACTCTCAAAATTTGGAGTCATTTAAAATTAAGGATCTAAATATATGGCCGGTTTATTAAACAAAGTAAAACTGTCCATTTCAATCTAGTCTTTTTGAAGTCTAGAATGTGAAAGGGTTTTTGAATATGAAGATGCCTTCAAATCAGAATGGGTTCTTCAAAAAAGTCGTCCCCCTATATCTCCTCTTTCACACTGAAAACTATCATCTCTATTTGATTCTTACATAAGGAGATATGTCATTCATACTATACTGATATTAATTCTCGTCCAGAACGGTGGGCTGGATTTTAAAGCTTCATTTGGGCCCCTTGTGTTTAGATTTGGGCCCTTAAATTTTTATCCAAGATGACATGTAGTGTCCCCCAAATATGGTGGAGAGTTAGTTTTTTTGGACTTCTGGATTGAGCCCAGTAAATCAATCCTCAAGGCCGGTCTAGTTTGTTCAAAGATTCTTTGGTCTTGTTTGTGAGGACCATAAGACCCTTCAAATGGAAGAATTGGATCATGGTACCTTCTAATAAAATGTTTTATAGTGAAAGGAGAATCATAAAAAACAAGAAAAACACAATTTGGATTAGTATAGTGATAGTTATTATTAAAACATTAAACTGACTCAATTTGAATACTTCTAAAAATGCTCAAAAATTATACTTAATATTAAAACATTAATATTTCACACAAGTTATGCACATTTCATATAAAATCAGTAAAGAGGGAATATAATAAGTCATGAAAATATTAATAACATTAGCCTCCTAGGAATATGAACCATTCTCATGGTGCCATGGTTGAGGCCAGAGTTAACAAGCTCATCAGGGCCAACTTCGTAAAGGAGGTCCAGTACCCGAAGTGGCCAGCCAACATCGTGCCAGTCAGGAAGAAGAACAGACAAATCAGAGTATGTATCGACTTCCAGGATCTCAATCGCCATTGTCTGAAGGATGATTTTCCCCTTCATGTGGCGTAATTGTTGATCAACGGTATGGTGGGGTTCCAGGCCCTCTCCTTCATGGATGGTTACTCTAGATATAATCAGATCTGGATGGCCCCTGAGGGTGAAGAGTCCATGACATTCAAGTCACCCCAGGGTACTTTTGGTTACTAGGTTATGCCCTTCAGGATGAAGAATACAGGTTCCACCTATCAGTGGGCCATTCATTGCATATTCAAGCCAATCCTTGGGACATTGGTGGAGTGCTATGTGGATGATCTGGTAGTCAGATCTCACCTGTGCCAGGACCATCTCAACAATCTTGGGAAAGTGTTCAGCTTCCTCTGTTCCTGCCACCTGAAGATGAACCCGTTGAAGTGTGCTTTTGGGGTCACCTCTAGCAAGTTCCTTGGATTTTTTGTCAGGTACCGGGGCATCGAGATAGTCCCAGAGAAGATCAAGGTCATCAGCCAGATGCATCCCCCGAGTAATATTCAGGAGCTTCGAGGTTTCCAAGGACAATTTTCCTACATACGCTAATTCATTGCGAATCTGGCTGGCAAGTGTAATCCCTTTTCTCGGCTCATGAAGAAAGGTTCCGCCTACGAATGGGACAAAGAGTGATAGACCGCATTTGAGAAAATCAAGTGATATTTTCTCCATCCTCTGATCTTGATGCCACCCATCTCCGGAAAGCCACCGGTCCTATATTTCACGGCCCTGGAATGGTCCCTCAGAGCCCTTCTCACCCAAAAGAACAATTAGGGGACATTGAATAGCCTCTACTACCTCAGCCGCATGCTCCTCGATACAGAGACTCGGTACTCCCCCATCGAGAAGAGATGCCTTGTGCTTGTATTCACCATACATAAATTGTGACATTACCTGTAGTACCAAGAGGTACAGATGGTCTCTGGAGTAGACCTGTTGAAGTAAATCCTAAGCCATCCCATGTTTACTGGCTGACTAGTGTGGTGCGTGGTAATCCTCTAGCAGTTTGACATCAAGTTCCTGCCTCAAAAAGATATTAAGGGGCAGGAATTGGCAGACTTTCTAGCTGCCCATCCAACCTCCGTGGATCAGTCCCTGGACCTGGATTTTCCCGATGAGGTGATCCTCTCAGTCGATCAAGCCATCCCATGTTTGAAATTTCACTTTGATGGTGCCTCTCGGAGCCCCACCGGTAAGAGGCTCAATGATCCTCGACTCAACAGAGTTGGCATGGGTATCATCTTTATTACCCTAGCGCAAGCCGTTATGTCGTATTCATTACTGTTATTAGAAGGTTGCACTAACAACGAGGTAGAGTATCAAGCCCTCATTACCGGCCTCGAGCTATCCCTTGAGATCAACATGCCCCATTTTCATGTGAAAGGGGACTCCGAGCTAGTTATTAAGCAGGTCAATGGTGACTACGTGGTCAGGAATCTAGAGCTCGTACCATTGTTAGAACATACTCTCTAGATAATGGCTCGGTTCCCTACTTGACCAGAGGTTACCCATGTCCCTCAGTCAGAGAATGGTCGAGCGGACTCTTTGGCCATCCTGGCTGCATCACTTGCAGAGCCCGAACAAGATTATCTAATTATCCACATGGCACATCATACAGTCATAGCTCCTGTTACCCCAAACGGCGATGAAGGCCCACAGGTAAGCCATCTTACCGTCAGACTTTCCACGTCAGGAACCCCAGGTTGTTCAGATACAGTGGTTAAAGTGACTCTCAATTAGAGAGCTCCTTTTGTCGAGTATCTCCAAAATAGTCACCTTCCGTTATACCGGGCTGAGCACGAGCGAATCCGACATCGCACACTACAGTTTACCCTCCAGAGTTGTCCTAGTCTTGATCAGATCCTCTAAAAATGAGGGTTCTATGGTGTTCTCCTTCATTGCATTCAGGGGGTTGAGATTCCATGGGTCTTTCAGGAGGTTCTTGCTGGTTCCTGCAGTTCCCATCAGACTGGGCCAAAACTATCTCACTATATCCAAAGACTAGGGTATTTTTGGCCCTTGTTGATCCATGACTACATCGAGTTTGCCAAGAGGTTCCATGCGTGCCAAGTTCATGCTAACTTTCTGCATCGACCACCAGAGCCTCTCCACACTATCAAGTACTATTGGCCCTTGGCAGTCTGGGGATTAGATGTCGTAGGACCATACCCACCGGCAATGGCTCGCTAATGCCAGTTCATTCTTACCGCTATAGATTTCTCTTCCAAGAGGGTAGAGGCAATTCCGCTCAAGGAAGTCAAGGTATGTTCTATCATTGAATTCTTGAGTTCTAATATCATCCATCAGTTTAGGGTTCCTAACTCTATCCTCACCGATAACGACACCAACTTTCGAGCAGCCGAGTTGAAGAAATTGTACGCCAAGGACAATATCCGTTCGAACCATACCTCCCGCTATCACGCATAGGAAAATGGACAGATTGAGGTGTTCAATAAAACCTTCTCTAACATTCTGCAAAAAATGGTTGTTCAGAACAAGCAATTTTGACAGGATAAGATCCCCAATACCCTCTGGGCTTATCAGAAGACAACTCGTAATTCCTCCTAGGTGACCCCATTTTCCATGGTGTATGGAACTGAGGTCATCCTGCCCATCGAGATTCAATTTCCCTCATTGCGCACAGTGGTCTATGACCAGAAAGCACTGGGTAGAGTTGCTGAAATATGTCAATATTAATTGGAAGCACTGGAAAAGAATAGGATTTGTGCCTTGCACAACCTAGAAATGAATCAGAGCAGGATGTCTCGAGCTTTCAACAAGAAGGTTCACCTCTGCTCTTTCTTGCAGGGTGACTTGGTACTATCCCTCATAGTGCCAATGATCCCCAGCAGGAAACCACCCAAGTTGGGGCCCAAATGGGATGGACCTTTCATTGTTCATAAGTTTTATCCCAATGGTGTGTACTCCCTAGTGACCATGGATGGTGAGCGTATTACTCCTCCCACTAATGCCAAGTTCCTTAAACAATACTTTGCTTGACCCTTCCAAGGTCCCCCATGACCTTAAACTAGATTACGGTCCTGCATGTCCTTAAACTGTTGGTCCTGCAAGACCCTAAACTGCACATTCATCCGGCATGACGTTAAACTACTTGCTCGTCCCGCATGACGTTAAAATGTATGTTGTCTCGCATGACGTTAAATTGTATGTCATCCCGCATGAAGTTAAATTGTATGTCATCCTACATGACGTTAAAATATATGTCGTCCCAAATGACGTTAAAATTTATCTTCAATAACTACGTGTGTCTTGGTTCCCATCCTTATGGGATATGTAGGATGGCGTAAACATCTAGATTTAGGTTCTAGCCCCATCTCTTAGAGATCTCTGGATCTCCCGGTCACCTAGGCCCCTTGGCCTGTCCCTCTCCACGAGGGAGATATATAGGTGTGGTACGGGGTTATGCCCTCCTTTGCGTTTGGTTTTTGGCATCATTCCCCATTCTCTTGGGAATCCGCCATCCCTTGGACACTCTCAAGTCAAGCCCCTCAACCCTTTTTAGTGGGTCTCCAATGTGTCTAAGAGTACTCTGGTCTAGGACCAAGAGTGTCGGATTCAACTGGGGAAAGTTTCTATCCACTTATCAAGCTTCATATTCTCCTTCATTTGGGCCCCCAATATATTTCACACCCAAAGGGACCCCCAAAACAAAATGGATACCATGACTAAGGGCTATCCTACCATTACGGGCCAAATCCCCTAAGGGTTTCAGACAAAAACTTGATACAAATCCTCTGTTACGAACATGGTCAGTGGTTGATTCTCATTTGTTTGTCCCTATTTCAGGCGAACGCAAGTGGATGCTGTGTTGCGAACATGGTCAGCAGTAATCATCCATCATCACGCCAGCCCCTTCAGGCCTTGAATGTTGGTTAAAAGATTCACATTATGTTCCACCCCATCATGTCCAGGTGGAATCTCGACACTCTTGGCATAATACCTCAGTGTACCTTCGCACGTTCGGGGGAAAAAGCTGTAATACGGTGTCCCTCGGGGCTCCCGCGATATGAGCGCTAAGACCATAAGCTGGGGTCTTCCGTAAGATCTATGTACAACTTGATCCTTATCCTCATGGGGTATTTAGGATCACCCAGACATCGTGCTTCTGTGTCTAGCTCAGATGAGAGCTTGCTTCTCTTTCCCCTTATCCTATAACTCTCACTGGCCTCTTGGCCTAAGGCTCCCCTCCTAAAATAGCGCACGATGATGATGTGGACCTCGTCCTCATTTAGGTTGGATATGCTTTATCGCATCATGATTATTCCCTCAGGTCCAAGCCATATGACCTTAAACTTTGTTGTAAGGTCCAATCACATGACCCTAAACTGTGATAATATCATCCTGGCTGCACGACGAAAAACATCACTACATTGTGATGAACTCATCATAGAGGACATCACGTTGGGTATCGGTCATCCACCATACCATTTGTCAATGCATTTATACAGCTTGATTCTTGTGGTGATGCCGGAAATTTCTACCCTAGTTTGGTCTCTTCACAAAAAAATCCATTCACCTTAATGTAAAAACAAGATATATCAAATACCACTTCTTTTTGTGCAAGAGCCAGACCCGCACACCCCTTTTGTCCATTGCACTGGTATCTTACCATGATACTTCCCAGAACTACATGTGTCTTGATTACCATCCTTATGGGATACGTAGGAATGCTCGGGAACTTCCCCATGTACCCAGACAACCTTTCGGGTTCGGTCCCTTGACCTAAACACTTCCCCTAGGAACACATGGTAATCTGGACTCATGTCCTCATTCACGTAGGGTTTCATAATCACATTACCATGTGCCTCCTGCATTCCTTAACGATCCCTGGTCCGAGCTCTAAGACTTTAAATGAATACCCCTTCTAGAACTATGTGTATCTTGATTCTCATATTTATGGGATACGTAGGAATGCCCAGACATTTCATCTCTAGTCCAGCCCAAGGAATCACAAATCCCATCTTTTCCCCCAACAGTTGCCCCTTGGCCTGACCCCTCAGGGAGCTGTGTAACTACATCATTTTCCCTGAAAAAGTTCAGGATTCCCCATAATGACATTGGGAAGTGACAGTTCCCCCACCAGAGAGGCCCTGTCTAAAATTAGTGATGATCCATGATCAGATTAATGTGTCGGCCTAATGTGCTTCCACCACGGTGGTGTAATTTTGGGGGTGTTGGATTCTGTTCGAACAAACCACCACTTCACTTTCCACTCTTGGTGTTCCCCTTTATTCGGACCCTCATCCTCTTTCAAATCTGAAAGGACCCCCTAATAGTATGAATGCTTGACCTATGGTCTGCCTTCTATCTTAGTCCAATGTTCTGGAAGACTGATCAGGTTTGAAGGGACCCCCTAATTGTAATGGTGCTTGAACAATGGTCCGCCTGCTGTCTTAGGCCAACATTCCGGAAGACTGATGGACGGAAAATTGATACAAATCCCATGTTGCGAACATGGTTAGTGGTCGATGCTCATTTTTTGTCCCCATTTTAGGCTAATACAATAGTGATGCTTTGTTTCGAACACGGTCAATAGTCGTCCTTTATTTCCACATTCCTCTTATAGTGTTCCGAATATGGGTAACGTGATTCACATTTTTCATTTCCCTATGTTCAGATTGATTCCAATGCCCCTGTAATTTCCCTGCTCGTGCACTAGAGAACATTGAGAAGATGATACATCAATTGGTCTGAGGTCCTCTTCCTTTGATCAGGCCTCCCTCTTCTCCTTGGAAATCCGAGTTCGAATTTCGAATGCCCGAAGCTTGGTTGACGCTCCCATGATCAAACGAAGTGATAGTACGAGCCACCCTTATTTCTCACGTCGGGTACGGACCACATGGACTTATGAATGGATTTATATTTATTTTGGGATTATGGTTGAGCATGTTAAACCAAATGGGAATGTAAGTAAATTTGTCCATATATACAGTTCAAAAAAAGAAAACAAGAAGAAGTAAGGAGAGGTAAGTTTATGGGTTTGGCCAAAACAGGACCCTTAAGGGTCAGCTTCTAGGATAGATCTCTCCAATGTTGCCACCTTTTGGCTGGTGGCCTCCAGGACTGCCTCCCGCCTCCTGAGGACTCTTTCTTTATCAGCAGTCGTGAAGTTTAGTTCTCTCTCCCTAGCCCGTGCCCACACCTGTTCAGTTTGGAGCTTCGTTATCTCGAGACTTGCTTCCACGAGTTGTTCTTGGGCGTCTACCAGCTAGGACCTCAACTACTCCATGAGCTCAGAACAGTTTTAATGAATATCTCTTGTTCTATCGCATGTTCCTCAAGGCATTGAACCTCCTGCTCCACCCTCAGAAATGCTCAGGTACTCCCCGACTCCTCCTGACACTGGATAACATCGGAGCGCCGGCTGCTCTCATACATCTTCTCGGACATGTAATCACAGACTTTCAGGTGAAGGCGTTGAGCATCTTCCCCTCCAGCGCACAAGAAACTCACCCAGGTGTGGAGTGACCCCGTCTGCTTCATCCATTCTTCCTGAGACTGACTTATAAACTTTCGAATGCACTTCAATACCTTGCGTCGTGTCATCCGGCTCTCCTCATCTGCTTCCAAATCTGAATCATCGATTTCTACTGGATCAACGGGATGATAGAAAGGGAAGACAGCCAACAGGTTAGCTTCAGGGTCTTCCTCAGAGATTCCTCCCAGGGGAATAGGATCCTCAATGTCTGAGCAACCTTCCTCTCCCGCCTCGACCCTGGTGGCGCCTTTGTCGACTTTCGGCCCTACCCCGATAGCAGCGCCATTGGTATCCATCGCTCCCTGATCACCAATTGTTGGGGTCGACTGGGTTTGAGAGGCATGTTCTCGATGGGGCGGTACATTTTCCATCAGCCCGCTCATGGATAGTCTGGGCTCAGTAGCCCGACGAGCCTCCAATGTCATAATCACTGTACAGATAAGAAGAACCCTGATCAGTTGAGTCCCCCAACAGTGAGTATCGGTATCGAAGAAAAGAACCTGTAGGAACCCTAGGAATTAGCTTGTAGTTCTCTGGCCGCTATAGGAGCTGTCGTGGAAGGGGATCCCTCAGCACTCACCAATTCAATAATGGGCGTCAGTGCTCCACATTTCCCCATTGTCACTTCTTCCCCTCCCTCATCTAGGGACTCTTGATCAACACCCATATGATCCTGAGTAAGATAAGGGGGTTGGATTAAGGATTACAAAGGAAATCAAAAAAAAGGAAAGGTAGATAAGGGTTGAAGCATACCTCGAGCAGCTCAGTCACATACATATAGGAGCCTAAGATCTCAACACTCTCCTGGAGACTCCCTTGGTGGGGTGCCCCCTAACACCCTTCACGTTCGGGCTCCTCTTCTCCTTCTCCTTCTGCCTCCTCCCCTCTTTTGCTGCCCTCTGACTTATCATCGTTGTCATCTTCCCCATGCATCATCGTTTCCGGATCATGCTCCTGGCTGAGCATCACTTTCACCAAGAGAGGTGGCTCCACATGCCGACCTCATTGATGTGTGTACATGTCCTTGGCCGTTAGATAAGCGTGTCGCCGATGGAAGTTCACCCTATCGACAACCCGGACGAGCCCAACATCTGGCCGTTGGATTCCGTCTCCCATTATCTTCTGCCAGAGGACTCCAATACTCACTGATTGCCATAGGGTTAGCCTAGCCGACCATAGCACGGGGAAAATGGAATCTTAAGAAGGTTTAAGAATGTATCTTATTTTCTTCCCAGGAATTTCTTTGGCCGCATCGTGGAACCCTCATCTAGTAGATGAGGGTGCGGCCGTGCCATGCAATGCCGCCGATGCTGAGGTCCCAGCCTGCATGGGCCCCATTTCCTAACGCGCTTCTGATCTCCCTCCACTAGCGGCACCCTCCCTGCTCTCTCGCTACCCGGGTTACACACTAGAGACTTTGAGCTACCGAACTCACTTCCGCAAAATCTCCTTGGGGTATGCTATGGCCCAATGTTCGGCATACTCGGTTGAAAGACCAACGTCGACTCAGGTGGGAGGAAAGGCGATGATGTCGCTAGAGCCATAGGTCATGAATATCAGCCATAGCTAATGAAGAACACAAGGATTCCTCTTTTCCGGTAAATATGTATATACTTTATTTGGAATTCTCTAGAGGCACTCAAACTTACTGGCGAACCTGGATGGCACATAAGGCTCTCAGAAGATATTCCCATCAATACAGGACACGAGCACCCAGCCTTTGATGCTCTAGAAGTAATCCTTTTTCTCTAGTGATAATTTCCCATTGTCTATCAGCTGACCAGTTGGGGTGGGGAATGGGATGAAGGTGAAGTTGGCATGGTTACCAATCTTGATCTGCATTCCCTCCTCATTGAGTGTCATCAGCATGACCACAGAAATATTCAACAGATAGGGTCATAGGAAATTTCCTAGAGGAAGGATGGTATTTGGGAAAGTGTATCTACCACAATGAGACACAACCCAACCATGGAAAATCTGTAAGGGTCCACAAACTCTCCTACGTGATCCCCCTCTCGAGATGCGTCCCAAAATGGCATACAGATGAGCCAGCAAAGGGACCCCCAGATTGAACCACTTTTGGGTATCCATGATTCCAGCCATCACCAGGGTTGCTGGGAGGACGCCCATCCTTGCATCCCTCACTGGAAAGAGCCACCCACTAAGGAAGGTAGCGAGAAATCCGGCGTACCAAACATTCGGATCTCGACTCTTGTTTATGTTGTATCCCCACGACTGGTAGTTCCCTTCCTCCAGGACCCTCCAGTATGATCCTCTCTTACTTCTCTATGCCTCGGATGGACACCGTCTCCCCCACCCTGGCATCTTGACTTTCATATCCCTCTCCAAGAATAGGCTGAACCATTCCTTACTGGCGATATCCTTTAGGAATTTCTTGACCCCGAGCTTCTCCTTGGCCAGCTCCAGCAGGTTCCATGTCAGTATGGGGGTTTGTGATCTGTCTCCACATATGTTAATCGGCGGAAGGAATTAGTCATATTGATGCCCCTCCAATGGGATACCCCTGATGCAGTGAATCTCCCAGAGACTGATGATGACTTCCCCATGATGGAGATGGAATGTGTTGGTATCAGGGGACCACCAGGTTAATAGATCTAGCCCAATCTCGTGCTGGTGGTAGAAGTGGAATTGTGATGTCCATACCGCCTCAAATAAACCAATATGTCACAGCTCAGCCCCAAATTGGTCGCATGTATGGAGAACCCAGTACGCCCAGGCCCACTCTCTGGTGATGTTTCCTCCAGACCGCAGGTCCCAGTCTTACGGCAAACCATTGGTCTCGTCAGTAATGCTCTGACGAATGGTGCTCACGTAAAGGGTCGGGGAACTCTCTGCAACAGGGTCACCCCCAGAAATGGTCCCGGTACTGGGATTCAGTACATATACATCCATGTTCCTGGTTTCTCTGGCATGATGACCATTATTGGTGATATTGTATTGAGTAATATCATCCTCACGGGTCACCCATGACCGCAGCGTATCCACCTCAAATCCTGGTAGAGGAACCTCTTCTAGAATACAAAAATCCCACAACGGTATGTTATTAGACAAGTCATACTCCATTAGGGTGAGGGTTAGAAATGTGAATAGGGTATGGTTGTTTGAAACAATCCTTTTCACGCCATAGACTTCTAGGTTTGTAGCTATTTTAGCCCTACGAGCAGCAGCTTCTGCCTCATCAATCTGATTTGTGGCCATCTTTTTCCGACCAAGTGTTTCAATAGCTGGCCCAAAATTTTGAAGGTTGGTGTGTAAAATCAGTGGGTGTCGCGAGATTTCATGATGCGGCATGAAAAAACGCCGGGTTTGCATGAAAATTGACAACTAATCTCGGTGGAATTGCACGCAGCCGGAGCGATTTTTCGTGCAGGGCCAGAGAAAAATTTTCACCCGAGAGCAGAAACATTAGCACACGAGAGCTTGAAGCCTGTCGCGCGAGAAAATTCATATGGATAATTTGACCCATGGCTTCTTTTATAGGCTAATCCTGGGTTCAGTTCCACGTGAAAGGTGATTTCCGCGCCCGCGTTAAAAGATAATTCCATGCTTTTCTGTATTTTCTGCGTTGCTGACGCTTTTTGAGCACATGGACCCCACTGAGCCCTGCATTTCAGCATTTCCCTCAGAATCCTACTGTTGGGACCTGTCACCGATCCAATTTCTAGGGGGCCATTTATAGATGCCGAAAAGTGCTCAAGTGCTAAAGAAGGTTTCAAAATGAAAAAGTGAGGTCATATTCGGACCTGGGGACCCCGACTGGGGGGACTTAAGGGGCCGCACGAAATAAATTCTTAGGCACGTGAAAGAAATGTATCCTACACTGAAATTTCTGGGTTTCACGAAGAGGTCGTGGCCCAGGTGTGGAATAATTTTCTCCACGCCCTGTGTGGTGGAAATTCCGTGCCGCCGACCATGTCAAGCAATTATTTCGCACCGAGCAGTTTTTCGCTCCCCTGGGTGCCTATAAATAGAATCCCACCCCCTTCCATTTTTGGGGCTAAAGAATTCGAATCGGATCTCGTGGGCGAAATCGGCTTTCCACTCATGCGAAGATGGCCTTCAGGTACAGTTATTTTCATGCCAAGTTTCCCCGGGGTCCGCCTTCGCATGACATTCCCATGACTTAGACCGAATTCCAATCCCTTCAGGGTCTACCCCTTGCGTGCAATCCCTTCCATTGCACACAGGCTAGCCAATTGCGCACAAGTCCTTCCGTTGCGTGCACACCCTACCAATTGCATGCAATCCCTCCAAATTGTGCGCACCCCTATCCTTGCACACAACCTCCCCCACTTGTGCGCAATTCATACTTCTTGCACGCAATTCTTCCAGTTGCGCGCAAAACCTCAGCCCTAATTATGCACAAGCATCACCGATCTCGCGCCAGCCTGGTGTTTTTTGTGCAGGTCTATTATTTCACGCAATCCTCAAAGGTTGTGCGCAATCCCCCTAGGACCCCCCACCTTAGTTCTCCCTAGGCGACTCCTTGCGTGGGCGCCTGATGTTCTTCTTATGGATTCCATTCGAGGGCCATGCCCCGAGCATCCACGTCATGCACCGTTTTCCCGTGCGACCTTCTAGGCTCGTACGAAGTAACTTCAGAGTCCCTTGGATGATACCGCCTGTTGCGTTTCTTTGCCTCATGCTTCTTTGTATAGGCATGCTAATGGCTATTGCTTCTTCGCATAGCCATGCTAATGTGGACCCCTCGATGGTTCACTCCACGACACCCCCTCGCTACGGTGTTGTCGATGCCTTACCTCACACAAGGAGCAGAGTGTACCAGTTATGTAAGCCCTAGGGGTGCGGAGCAAACCCACCACATCCAATCTGTAGGATGTTAAACTACCAAGAACCAGCGTCCTCAGCACATGACGTTAAACTGTGACCTGACCCCGAGCCTCGCACGCAGGGTCCCCCCGCTTTGGAAATTCTCCACACCCACTCATCTCCATGGGGATGGGATCACCCCTCTCAAGGGATGATATCTTCTTTATCGGAGTAGCGTTTTTCCGCAGGGAAGGGAATCCACCATGGCATAATCCCATAGCCCTTCTTGCAGGAGATAGCACCCATGCTCCTCCTCACTTCCTCAATGCCAAGGCCAGCAAAGGGCGTGATGGGGAACAGTTCTATTACTTTCTTTCGTCCCAAATCCACCTCATGTTGCGCTTTGTCGCCATCAGGCCTCTATCCTGAAGTAATCCCTGACTTCCCGGACCGCTAACCACATGTAAGCCCTTGTTTCCTCCTTGGGCCACCTCAGAGCATAAGCCCCTCTCCACTTCCCATAGACACACCTTTTGCGACATGGTATCCAGGCCTTTGCGGTCTCTTATTTCTCAAACCAAGCATAACTCATGTGGGCTTAGAGTAAGCATCGACCATGACATCTCCCACGTCTCGCATGACGTTAAACTATATGCATCCATCCCGAACTACGGGGACTTTGATCCATGTAAAGGCATGGTACGTAGGAAGCCTCAATGAGGTTCAATCCCCACCACGTTGGTCCACCTCAAAGTGTAATCCCCAATCCATCCTGAACTACGGAGACTTTGATCCCTGTCAAGGTATGGTACGTAGAAATCCTCCACGAGGTTCAAGCCCCACCACCTTGGGCCGCCTCATAGTGTAAGCACCAATCCATCCCGAACTACGAGGACTTTGATTTATGTCAAGGCATGGTACGTAGGAAGCCTCCAAGAGGTTCAAGCCCACCACCCATTAGTCGTTCCGACCCCATTCACATCGGTTCACCAAACACCTTGGGCCGCCTCAGAGTGTAATCCCCATCCAATCCATCACCTTGGGCTACCTCAGAGTGTAAGCCCCAATCCATCCCAAACTACAGGGACTTTGATCCATGTCAAGACATGATACGTAGGAAGCCTCCATGAGGATCAAGCCCCTCCACCTTGGGCCGCCTCAGATTGTAAGCCTCAATCCATCCCAAACTATGGGGACTTTTATCCATGTCAAGGCATGATACGTATGAATCCTCTATGAAGTTCAAGCCCCACCACCTTGGTCTGCCTCAGAGTGTAAGCCCCAATCCATCCCAAACTATGGGGACTTTGATCCATGTCAAGGCATGGTATGTAGGAAGCCTCCACAAGTTTCAAGCCCCACCACCTGGTCGCTCTAACCACCTTCACATCATTTATCCCCCATCACGCATGGCTTTAAACTGTACTTTCCATCTGAACTATGTGGTCTTTGATTCCCCGCCACGGGGATACGTAGGAAGCCTCCATGAGGTTCAAGCCTCATCACCCATGACTCATCCTGATCTCTCCCTCGAGCCCACACGTCTTGAGAAGCTCATGCCCTAACCTGGAGGTTCCATTTCCTCTGTGTCCCATCCATGCGTCCATTCTCATGGGTCGCCTCCTTAGGTGTCCCATCATCCCATCGAACTACACGGACTTTGATTCCCCAACCTGGGGATACGTAGGAAGTATCTTCGAGACTCAAACCCAAAACCATCGTTAATCTTGATTCTTACCTGGCCTGCCACATCCCGATAAGATAACGCCACTTCATTCCCCTCCACAGCATTCGGGAAGCCGCCCATGTGTTGGCCCCAATATCGGTGTTCCCTCTATGGGGTTCCTCAATCTGATCCACTATAATTAGTGTTCTGATCAGTCCAATCCATCTCCACTGGTCGTTAAACTTGCGACATACCCTGTTTTAAACATAGGAAGATGAGGAAAACCTCATATACATGCCCATGTCATTCAATTCCCCGTGTCCGATGTGGGATGCCTCGGGCTTCCGTGCCCTTGAGAATCCCAATAATAAGGGACAGAAGATAGACATGACAATCCCCCAGCGTCCAGACACGCCAGTGGTGCCTAATATGACTACCCCCCTAACCAAAGGTTGCTGCCCTAACTGAACTCCTTGGAATGTCCAGACAGAAGCAGTGTAATTAACTAGTGTCCATGAAGATATGGCATTGGGAAGAGTTTCAAGAACTACATCTTAAATCTATGAGGGAGACCCGGAGTAGGTGATAAGTTCCGAGGATGGATCCCTGGAAGGAAGAACCGACATCCCACCATCCTGTTTTGATCAAGGAGTAGACATCCCTGAATAAAGAGAGAATGCCGCCTGCCTTTGGAAAGCGGGAATGCGGGGAACACCGGCTTGTCCACTTCATGACGGATGTTCATGCCCCTGCGAAAGTGTCAGAAACAAGCCTTTATATATATATATATCAATAATGATTCATGTCACCAGTATCTAGGAAAGAATCCAAACAAGTCACAAGGATGGAATACAATATTAAACCAATGTACAAAGAAAAAATTGGTACACAACACCAGATGAATCGCAATACTCAGCTTGGTCCATTCTCTATATCTCAATAGAAATCAATTACCTAAAGTAGAAGGACGTTATCCCTTATTTATACCTACAACAATAAAAAAAATTGGTCCCAAAAGCTTGATCCAAACAGTGTGTGAGACGTATCCCAGTAGGCAACCAACAAAATATTTGTGTCTAAAAGATGAAGAAATAAATAAGGAAGTAATCAAAAGTAAACAGTCCTACAGTTTCAATTACATTAATTTACATTCGTCTATTATTCAACCAAGCTAAAATAGGAAACCCTATGGGTAGTTCCCATATCCTATACCCTTTGGTACAACCAACAATCTCAATTAACCCTCTGGGTATGTTCTCACAGTCTAACCCCTCTGGTTCAAATTATACAAGCATATAAGAACCTCATGGGTAATCTCACATGGTCTAACCCCTTTTGTCTCATGCAAAAAAAGACTCTATGAGGAAGCACTCATCCTAAAATCTCCCTTTAGTCTTTTAACGATAAACTACATATAATATGAGGAAGCAATCAATTTCAATTACCCCTTTAGTCTCTTAACGGTTACTATAGACACTCTAAACGAGCACTCAACATCAATCCCCCCTATGGTATTGCGGCATGATAAATAAATAATAAAAACTATGGGGAATCCCTCAATGCCAATTCCCCCTATGGTCTCACTACACCAAGTTCCCATATCCCAATGTAAAGCAATCATGCACAAATAATGTTCAGCAGCCAAAGTAAACCTCAAGAACTACTTGGCTAAATAGATACAAATCATATCACAATATTAGATAAATCACTCCATCCTAACAACACTAGGAATGTAAAGCAAGAATTATAACTAGAAAAACTAGACCAAACGGTCAATATCAAATCAAACATGGGAAAACACCTCCATACCATGGAAAAAATAACCATATTTACAATCAATATCCCTAACTCAAGCAAACAAGCATAGTAGGCATCAACAGGGTCAAAATCCCCAAACACGCAAAACCCCAATCTAGGGTATTTGGAACTTTTACACATAATATTCAAAGAATAACTATGGAAAGGAACGAACCACCTATCTCCGAATTTTATGATCAATATACTCCGGTGTTGTCCCTATAATCGTCCTAGAACAACGTATATCTCTAAAAAAATATAAAACGTTCAACCAAGGATATCTCATGAAAGAGGAGAAATCAAGGAATGAGGCTCTATAAGAAGAAAGAACTCACTATTTCAATTCCACCTTAATCTACGGTGGTTGATTCGGAGAATACACAGTCGATCAGGGGCTCAGAAAAGCATCATGCCTTATGGTCTCTCTTGGACGAGGCGAGTTGAGAAGAAGTTGTTTCTTCCAATTAGATGTGACCCCAGTGCGATATAACAAAAAAACCTACATGGCGTGTTCATTTAATGTACACTTTGTATACATTCCCTAACTGGCCTTCGCTCTCGGTGGTCCCCAGGTCACCCACATGGAAATGTACTCGACCGTTACATGGCCAGTACACGGCTACCCGCGGAAACTGGGTACACAGCATGTACTCCTATGTACACGATGTGTACTCCTTAAATTTCCAGATTCTCTTATTTTTCATAGAAACACTAGAAAAGAAAAACCCCTACCTGGGTTCTTAAAAATCACCAAATGTTTAAATATGGAAAAGATTAACAGAATAAGTAGTAGTCATAGATATTAATCTTTCTAAATATTTCTCTAAATATTTATTTGTTCTTTTATGAATAATATATATTATTATTTAATCATTTGAAATCAATTTACTCTATAAAAATACTATATCAACATAATTTATGATAAATTATCAAAGTATAAATTTATTATAGATAAAACTGGTCCTGAGTTTTATGGAGTAAATAAAATAAAAAAAAATTAAAACACACAGCGGAAAGATGAATACAAGAGGCTCAATCTCAATTCCAAACATAGTCTTCTCCACTTGGAGATCACCCACCACTAAGCTGTTTATAAAACATAGACTCAAGGATACACAAATTAGATCATGTCTTACAATATTTTACACTTTACAAGTAACACACCACCTCTTCTGTAGTTATTCATGGGAGTAAAAAGAAACATGACCCACAAGACCTCTAATAATTTTATCTGTGGGAGAAACAAATAAGAAAAGTGTTTGATAAGATATCACGTATCGTCCAGTTTAGCACAGGAGAAAGTGTGTATATATAAAATAGAGTATAGAAAACAATACTCAAAAATTAAAATATATAAACATAAATGTTCAATCTAGTAGAGTAGATTTTAGAGATGCTTAGTCTGTTTCGACGCAACCTGTGACTGTTGATTTGAATCCACAGTGATACTTGAGTCAGGTTCTTCCAATACTCTAGGAAAACAGAGTGTTGAAAATCTTGTTTTATGAATAAATAAAATCATTGGATGTGATGAGATTTTTTTCTTTCTCATATGAACTTTCATAGTAGGTGATCTCTTTTTGGTTACAATCATGGGAAACTTGTTAGTTATAATATATTCAGTGAATAGTGATCTATTTATGTTCACTTGTTTCTAATGTCTATATGTTGTTTTCTATATGAAAAATTGTGTATCTATATATATTGAATAAAGGGGTGTGCTCTATCTTTTCAATAGAAGGAACAACCAAAACAAATTTCTTGTATGGCATGTTCTGACATTCTTTCTTCTAAACATTTAAGAAATAGTGATTAAAATAGTAAATGTAATTAAATTTTATAAATATAGTAATTATAGTAATATAATTAAGAATATGTAAAATAATTAAAATAGTGACGGTGAATTAGGATCTGAAATTGTCTCAGGATGTGATGGTGTCTTGAGTTCTACCAGCATATCTGGAGGTGTCAAGATCTGGCGTTTTGAAGCTCTAGAGGTGTAAAGAATTAGTGGGGTGAAGCTTAGAATGTTTCAAGATTTGGTGGTGTAAAAATCTGAATGTGTGAAGCTCTAGAAGTGTGAAACTGGGGGTACGTTGATGGTGGTATCTTAGACTGAGGAAATATTTCAGTATTTTGGTGGTATCTTAGAAAACGTAGTATGGTGCAGTGGTGTATGAGTATGGCGTTGTGATATTAATGACACATCATCTAGAGGTATCTTATAATTTCCCACATTTCTATTCTAATATAATAAAATCCCAGCGGTATGTGGATCAACAGTGTATCATACTTTGAAAAATCATCAGTCCATCAGTATGTTAATCTGGCGGTGTGATGTCCTGACAGTATCTCATAATTATAGATTTTTATGCTGACAGTGTGTCTTGGAAAACGATACCTATCTCAAGGGAGTTTTATACTTAGAAGAATTTATCACTTATTATCAGAATGTATATTTCTTATAGTTATGCATTATATTCATTAGTTCTATTAAAATCATGATTTTTTTATCATTAAAACTATGAGGTCAATAATCTAAAAAAATCCTTTTTTGAAGGAAATATATTTTTTAAGAATAAAAATACTTTAATACTAATTGAGTTATTTTTTAGTATGAATTTATAAATTCATTTATATTGAGTAGGATATTTATATATATTTTATAAATCATTTAATCCTATTCATACTATCCAATTTTACATCTAGGATATAATAGTCATATTTAAATAATAACATTTAATTTTTTAAATAGGCTTGGTGTTTCCTGTTGTATATGCAATCACACATAGTATTATTTTTAAAAAACATTCTTGGGTGTTACCGTCCAATTCCTAACTCTTCTCCTATTTTAATCATGTTATTCAATATTTTATTTTTATTCGTGACACTTATGATATACCTTAGCAAAAAATTATTCCTCTCATTAGTCAATAGTATTTAATTGGGGCTATTTCAATATCAGTTGCATGTACAATATCTTTAATCTTGTAAGTTATATAAATATATAATTTAGAAATCAATATACACTAATTAGGAACATTTTTGAAATTATTTCAATAATTATATAGGTTGGTAAGTAATTTATAGGAAATTAAAAATTATGGTAGAAAGAGAAAGTTTATATCTTAGGTACCATGTATGACATACAATTCAAAATAACCCTATTAGTTATCTATCCTTTTAAAATTATATTTCTAAACTCCTTTTCATGTATTTTTCAAATCATAGGTTCAAAAGTCAAATAATTAACTAAATTAAGTATTATTCATTTCCATTAATTTTTTTTATTTTCTTTATTTTTAGGGGGTATTCATAAACTTAAATGATAATGTATCCTTAAACCTCTAACCCATGAATAAGGATTTATCTATCACATTCTCTCTTTTGGATGTTTCTAATCATAGTAAACATCATAAATCAATACCCCATGTTACCCCACACACTTATATCATTATAACCATGCAATAATAATATGGTTAGGGTAAGAAGGAAAACTTATATTATAGTGAGGAAATATTCTCAAGTTTCCCATAATATTTAATGTGTTTAAAGAGATATTACATATATGTTAGGTCTAAAATAATAGGGATAAAAGAATAAACTAAAATAGGCCTCAATATTTTTAATATGGTTTAAAAAATTGCATGTTCTAAAAAATATAAAAATAATGACTTGGTAGAAATTCAAGTCCCAAAATTTATCAAGAAACTGGGTAATATAAAAAATATATTAAAGTATTTAAATTGAATTTTAGAAATGAGGTTTTATTATTATTTAATCATTTAATATCATAAATAATAATAAATAGTCTAATTAATGAGAATTTATGAATATTGAAATCAAGAGAAATAATAAAATATGAAACCATTTTAATAACAGCTCAAAATTATAATAAACCTGAAACTTTAAAAAACATTATCCTATTTATATAACATATATGATCATGATTAATTAAAACTTTCTCATAGGTTAAAATATATTTCCTAATTGATGAAATCTCATCATTTAACAGAAGTAAAATTCAAGTGGATTCATAGATTCTTCTCTCAAACATGAATTAAATATTTTCCCAAATGTTTAAATAAGGTATGTTAGATTATATTAATATTTATGACTATGTAGAAAAATAATACCAAAAAAAGTTAAATAAAATTAAATTATTCTCTATTTATTTATTTTTTTCTTCATTGACCGTTATATTGAATTGATTTCATTTAAGTCCCTTGAATTTAATGATTTTTTTGAAATGAATTTTATATTTGAGAAAAAGTGTATTCTAAATATTTTTAAGGAAATGTACATATCAATAATGATTAAAAATATATTTAATGGTCAAAAGATATCATATATCATGTATTTTAGTTTGAATGTAAAAATTTTGATATAAAATAAGATCAATGAGAACTAAAAAATAGTGGATAGAAAAAACATGAGAAAAAATATCAAAATAAAGGGACCCAAAACACAAAAATGGGTAATAAGTAATATAAAACTCCTAAGTTCCAACCACACCATGTTCACTAGTTAGAAAAACACTCTCCTATGGTTGTAATGTCACCAATGGGTACTCACAAAGGGATAAATCATTTACAATACAAGAAACATCTTTTGTTAATGGTAAACTGGGGTCAATAGATTGGACCAATGGCTACTACTGAGTAAGGAAGTTGATCAAGGTTCTAATATACTTCCATTCAATGAATATCTCAGAAAGTGTCTCATGGTTTGTGGACATAAGTAAAGTAGAAAAAATATTCCTTAGTTTAATTATATGGGTTGTGTAGGAACATATTAATTGGGGTACTGGTTCTATCTTTTAACAACATTCTACCTCTATTGTTGACTCCCTCATAGTGGGTGTTTTCTCTACAATTATACCCATAGGATGCTCATACCGATAATTATTGGTTGATTTCTCGTCCCATATAGACTTATCTCTAATCTATTGGAGGCATGTCATTTTTTTATATGGAATATAAATGGAATAACTCTCTATACATCAATTTTATTTCCCTTACCCTTACCTTTCCCCATAATATTGTGTTTCCTGCATAGAAATGGGAGGGTTTCTAAGGTCTCATAGAAATTGAAAGAAATAATTGTGTAGTCTAGGTGTATACCTCTCATATGATAGTTATATTTGGGATAAAATGATTGGTTATTATGAATGTCCAAGGAGGCCTAAAGATATTTCCTAGAGAGAAACATGTGAGGTTTTGTGTGGTGAGTGTTTCTTAGTGAATGGTGATGGTTTTAGGGTTTGTGTATGGGGTGGTACATGAGGTGGGTCAATGGGTATCTTCATTTTAATGAAAAATGTGGATTATATGGCCATTATGTAAACTATTTTGTACTAAAAAAATTTATACTTCTATAATCTATTTATTGAGGTAGGATGTTCTTGGGTAGGGTTGGGTTGGAGTCAAGGTGAGGAAGTGAGCTGAGGTAGCATATGAGTGTCCTCATAAGCCCCCCCCCCCCCGAAATGTAGGAGAACTCCTCACACTAAAAATATGTATTTTTATACTACTATAATATCTCAATGTTCTATAATTGGCTTGATCAATCAACTAAATCATAATCATTTCATCAAGAAGAATTAGATGCACAAATGGGAAAATATGCTTCGTGAGATAGGTAATGAAATTACCTCTTATAATCAGCCTATTTGAATTCTTCATGTATCCCAAAAAATAATGAGAAAATTGGTTTTCTATATTCTAGGATATTTCCTTGATAATCATATGATAAGTAGAAAATTTTAGTCACCCCACACTACCCTAGATATCACTCTATTCCATCTAAGAGTAGGTGGTTTTCTAGTTAATGATACAAAATAAAGGGATCACCTACTAGGTGCTTCTTGTCTTAATAGGGTAAGAGATAATGGTAAAATTAGATTCTACATTTTCTCACTAAATAAATAAAAAATATTCCATAGTTAAATTACTAACTCAATATATTCCATATTCTTCCCAAAATATTATCTATATATGCCTATCCCCACATGAAAATTAGTGGGAGGAAAATTATGGTACTAACTACCAAGTCAGGACTAGAGATATCTATTATCTTATTCAAAGGTGGGGATTTACAATAAGGAAATATTGTGGTAACCCTATTTTATACCTTAATAATATTATCCAATTATATATCCCATAGTGCTTCAATAACATGGTCATCTAATCTGATCATTTCCAAGGTTGGTAAATAAAATAGTAGGCTTATTGTTATCTTTTTCCTAAAAATTATCTCCTAATTCAATTTGATATTGATGTGAAGGAAAGGTTGAAGGTTTTTTGGTTTCATTTTTATTGAAATAGTTTAAGGTTAAATTCTCATATAATTTACTTGGTATCTTCTTATTGTGAGGTTAAATATTATTTTTCATCTAATAGTAGGTAGTTGTTAATAGAAATATTAGAGAGTATCTTTGGGGGATTAATAGGTATTTGATATTATTAGAAAAAATTGGAATTATTCTAGGTAAAAATAGTGGAATGAGTTTTTAATTTCAGAATGGGGTTTCATTTTAATGTGTAATTGTAATTGGTAAGGTTAATAAATGATAAAGTGAAGGTTTGAAAATAATTCCATGTTGATTTTAGTTGGTTGGAGGAGATGTGGGGGATGGGTGATCCGGGGATTGGAATAGATTTGGGATAACTTAATTGGTTCTTCATGACATAACGTCTTGGTTTTTCCCATATATATATATATATATGGGGTGTTGTGATATAATCATTAATCATTACATCATGATTTTTTATCTATAACTTCAAATTTTCAAAAACAAATTATAGAATGAAAATAATTCTTCAATAAGAACATATCTTCATATAATAATTCAAAATTAATTTTAAATTTATGTTTGAAAAATTATGGAATGATTATTCAGTACTATGATATATCTTATTGATTGAATAATAAATTCTAGAGTTGGATATGTGGGAATATTCTTATGTCCAGTTGTGTTATGGAATAATTTAATGTCAATATCTATCCTTTCAAAATCCTTTATATATTTATGGGGTATATTTGTGGTCTAGTAATGTCCCCATGAAAAATGTGAACATTCCTAACAAAATGATGTTACATAATGAAATTAAATTCATATAAATCAATTCTAAACTGCCACGATCTATTGTAATATTGAGTTTCAGAATGACAGAGAATCTATTATAATTTTCTATCCCAACTATCCATTATAGTATTATCCATTATATTATGAATTAATTCCATGGTTAAATCATAAAATTCACTTTATCCCTAGGTGTAACTATAGTGTGATGGAATTTTTTTATTCAAAAATTGTTTTTCATGTGTGGGGAATTATTAACAATTCCGAAATTTTATTATGAGTTTTATTCATGGAATCAGAGACACCCAAAAATATATAACATCTATGATAAGCTATGAAATTTCTATCCATAAGTAGGGGTCCACTGGGGTTTCTTACCAATGATGCTTATGAACTGACATTATTCGATAGGATGGGAGTTTGGTCTCATCACAACTTGTTAAGGGAGTTATTCAATACTCAAATAATCTTATATAGATTTAATGAAAAATCATGAATCATTACAAGGATCCTAATATGATATTGGTTTCTTTTCTATGTTAGCAATTTTTTTAGTATATATGATTATAAATTTATACATACATCATAGGTATTCCATCGATTTGAACAACTGATAGCATCAAAGGTTCTTCATCGATGAAACCATCTATATGTATCATTGGTTATTTATCATTGTATTATTTTTACTTAATTATGTTTATTTATTGGTCACCATGGATTAATTCAAAAAAGCTATGAACTCGTGAGTATATCACTATCCAGGAAGGAATTGTTTGTTTTCGTTTAGGAATCAGGTCCATAATGGGACTTCCTACATATCCTTGTCAAAGAAATAAAAAACCAAATATCTTATCCCCAATTAATGGCACATGTCATAAATTTTAAATTCATACAAAAAGGAATAAACCATATAGTTTAACTTCATGAAAAAATGGTCTATAAGTAAAAAAAATACATGCAAATGGTCAGTGTGGGATGTACATTTAATGACAAAAAAATATTTAATTTATAAAATTAATTTCATGTCTAATAAACTGGGTTACACACTACACCAAATTACAAAAAACCATAACACATTTAGCTAAAATTATTAATAAATATATTATAAATACTAAGATGGTAAAAAATTTAATAATGACAAGGTAAATAATACATATGAGTGTATTTTCAATAAAATAAATTTTACTTATATTATGTATTTTTGGTTAATAATAAATTTACAAGTTTTAGAATTTAAATTTTCTAATAAAATTAATTTTTTAATAACACAAATAAAAATTTACTTTTTATGAATTTTTGTGTTTTTTCTAAAAATGTTGATTTTCATTGAAAAATAAGGTTTTTGAAAAAATAATAATTTTTATTATTTTATAATTATTTAAGTTTATCTCACTATATTAAGAAAAAATTTAAGTAATAAAATATTTTATTTATAAATATTGGTATTAATTTCAAAATATTCTATAAACTTATAATCCTATGTCCAATATTTTTAAAAATAAATTAAAATTTTAATTTAATAAAAAAATTAGTATTTTCCACTAATTGAGTGTCTAGATGGTTAAATTAATTTTTTTATTAACTTAAAATCCTACAGCATTATATATTTTTATAATAAATAAATTTATGTCAATAAATTAGTATCCACGATAATTTTATCTTATATATAAATTTAAATCTTAAAAACGTAATTTTTTAAAAAACAATTACTCCATTATTTTCAATAAAGTTTGGGTTTTGAAATCCTAATGCTCTTATTTTCAGGAAAATAACGATAGTACCAACAATAATACATGGTACATGGATAGTGGATGTTCCCGGCACATGACTGGTAACAAAAACTTCTTTGAAAATGTTATCAAGAAAAAAGGAGGAAAAGTAACTTTCAGAGATATTGCTCAATGAGAAATTATTGGTATAGGTAACATTGTTCTTCTTGGAAAAATATTGTTTTCAAATGTTTTATTTTTTAATGGTCTTAAGAAAAACCTTATTAGCATGATTCAATTATGTGAGGAAGGTAACCTTGTGAATTTTAGGAATGATAAGTTCTTAGTACACAATTCCAAGGAAGAGTCTATTCTTTCTACCTATAGGCAAGAGAATGTGTATACACTAAACATATAAGACCTTAGGAGCCAAGAACTACCTTGTCTTAGTGCAATGGAAGACCAATCTTACTTATGGAATAGAAGGTTAGGACAATGTAGCTTAGGAACCTACGCAAACTCTCTAAGAAAAGACTAGTTAAGGATCTACCAGAGCATAGATTTGATTCCTCAAAAGTTTCTAACCCTTATTAATTTGGAAAGAAACATAAATCATGTTTTAAATACGTCGGTGAAGTCTAAACTACTGATGTGTTACAACTGCTACATATGTATCTTTTTTTTCCAATATAAAATGGAATCATTGGATGAAAATATTATGTATTTTTCTTAGTTGATTATTACACTAGATTTACGTGGTTCTATTTTCTAGTAAAGAAATCTAAAGATTTTTCTTTTTTTAAAATCATTAGAGCCCAAATTAAAAATTTGAAAAACTTTCCATTTATAATTATTCATAGTGATCATAGAGGATAATTTCAAAATTATAATTTTGAAACTTTTTTTAAAAGAAAATGCATTACTCATAACTTATCAGCACTAAGAACCCCTCAACGAATTGTTGTTGTTGAAAGAAGAAATTGAATTCTTCAAGAGATGACAAGAACCATGTTGAGTGAGTATTCTATATCAAAACATTTTTGGGCTGAATCCGTAAGTACTGCTTGTTATACTATAAATCGAGTTTTGATTAGACCATTTCATAATAAAACCCCCTATAAGTTATGGAATGGTAGAAAACCTAGACTTTCATACTTCAAGTTATTAAGATGCAAAGTATTCATTTTGAATACTAAAGATAATTTAAATTAATTCACACCCAAATCTGATGAAAGAATTTTTTTAGGCTACTCCACAACTTCTAAGGCTTATAGAGTTTTTAATATAAAATACTTATATTGTTTAAGAAACAGTACATGTTAAATTTGATGAAACTAATCCTTTTGTTTTTAAACACCCTCAACCTACATCTACGAATGTGTTTTCAAAAATTGATTATCTACCCTTGATAGAAGATCCTTCTCATAAGGAAAATTTTCCAGAAAATGTTTTTGAGACATTTACCCTATAATATTTCCTACCATATGTTGATGAACAGGTTTTACAAAACCCAAATCAGTTGTTTCTTAAGAATAATCCCCGTAATAGTATCATTGGTGATGTAAATAAACCTGTAAGGACTAGAAGTTAATTATGGAATGAAGTTGAACATCTAGCATTTCTTTCTCAATTACAACCAAAAAGAACTGATAAATCTTTAGGTGATGATTATTGGATAAAAGTCATGAAAGATGAGCTAAATAAATTCGAAAGGAGTAATGTCTAGACCTTGGTTGAAAGACCAAAAGAAAATTCTGTTATTGGAGTAAAATGGGTCTTAATAAATAAGTGTGATGAAAATGGAATCATAGTAATAAAAAAATCCATATTAGTTTTTAAAGGCTATAATCAACAAGAAGGAATAGACTATGAATAAACCTATGCTCCAGTATCTAGACTTGAATCTATTTGTATTCTACTTATCTTTGCAGAATTCTTTAACTTTAGACATTTTCAAATGGATGTTAAATGTTCTTTCCTTAATGAATATGTTCAAGAGGAATTTTTTTCTAACAACCTCCTCGTTTTGAAGATAAAAAAATCCTAAACATGTTTTCAAACTTACCAAATCATTATATGGACTTAAATAAGCCCCTAAACCCTGGTATGATAGGCATACAGGATTTTTGTTACAAAACAATTACATTAAGGGAAATGCTGATCCAACCCTCTTTATAAAGAAAGATAAGGAAAATGTTTTGATTGTTCAAATTTATATTGATGACATTATATTTTTTTCAACTCAGAAATAATTAACCGATTTTTTTTTAATCTAATGAAATATGAGTTTGAAATGATTATGATGGTTGAATTAACATTTTTCCTTGGTTTTTGAATTTCTCAAAAACTAGAAGTAATTTATATATCTCAAAATAATTATATAAAATATATTATTAAAAATTACAGATATGAAAACACCAAAAGTATAATTACACCCATCTAAAGGTAGTGAAAATAATTTTTCACTACTTAAAGGGAACCATGGATTTAGGACTCTTCTATACTTCTAGAAAATATTTTTTAAAAAAATATTTTCAGATTCCGACTTTGGTGGATGTAGAATGTATAGGAAAAGTACATATAGAACTTTTCATTTCATAGAAGATTCCTTAGTTTCTTGGTCATGCAAAAAAGCAATACTCAGAAGCACTTTCTACTTCTGAAGCTAAATATGTAGCATCTGGAAGTTGTTGTGCTCAAGTATTGTGGATGCAAGACACACTCACAGACTATGGTATGATTTTTACCAAAACACAAATATTGTGTGATAATACTAGTGCCATTGATTTAAGTAAAAACTTTGTACATCACTCTCATGAAAAGCACATAGATATCAGGCATCACTTTCTTAGAGATCACACACAAAAAGGAGATATCATTCTTCAATTTAACGAAATTCAAGATCAACTTGAAGATATTTTCAAAAAATCATTACCCTCTGATATATTTGAATACATTAAGCAAAAGATAGGAATGATAAAAGTGAGGTAATATTCCCTAATAACTCCTTTTTGAATCCTATATCCTTACAGTAGGAAACTCTTTTTCATAGGGGGAGTACATATTCTTGATAGTCAAAATTTTTCACGGTCAAATTTTTCGTTTTCAAATTTTTCGTAGTCAAAATTTTTTCGTAGTCAAAATTTTTCGTAGTCAAATTTTTTTAGAGTCAAAATTTTTCAGAGTCAAAATTTTTTTGTAGTCAATATTTTTCGTAGTCAAAATGTTTTCATAGTCAAAATTTTTCGTAGTCAAAAATTTGTGTACTCGAATATTTTTTGTTTTCAAAATTCATTGTAGTCAAAAATTTTCATAGTCAAAATTTTTTTTAGTCCAAAATTTTCGTAATAAAATTATTTATAATCAAAAAAATTCTATAAAATTTTCCAGAATCTAAATTTCTTTAAGAATAATCATCCTCATTGCGAATAATCTTCCTAGAAATCCAGAAGCTATGTTTTCTTTCTAAAATTTTTGTAATCATCCTTTTACATGTTGGTTTATTTATCTTGTTTAAGAAATTTTTTTCTTTCACTTTTTCTTAAATCTGAATGTTTATCTTAAAAACATAAAAATATCGGAACCTACCAAAATCATTCTTTGGTTATCCGCTCAACTGTTAGATATGATCAAGAGTATTTCAACTGTTGGATTAATCAACGAAGTTAAACCATCGCCTCAAATGCCAATATAAGGAAAACCCGATGTTATTCCCACATAGATCTTCAAAGCCTTTGTGTGATAAAGTTATACCTCCCTACCTAAGGTCGTTTTGAATCTTCAGGTTTTCCTTTCTTCCAAATGTCTTCTGAATCCTCTCCTCAAAAATAAATGTCAACTGTAAAGGAAATTTGGGAATGGCCGATATACTGAGAAAGATTGGTCGATCTGGAATTTTATGCCAAGTATGAATCTATCATTTCAAAGAATGTTATGTTGAATGGATGGGAGAGACTATGTATATCGAAACCAAAGGCACATGATCCAGTCTATCTAAATATGTTAATTGAATTTTATGAATCAACAAGTTTTTTCAACGAAGCAGGGAGAGATAAGTTTTCTTTCAACTGTTATAGTAACAAGTTTGATTGTAATTCCTTATGAAGGAGAAGAAGAATGTTGTACTAAAAAATTATGAGATGTTTCATGGTATTTTGATAAGTAAAAGGCTCTATCTTGTCTTGGTTTAAAAAGATTAAAGACTCTGAAGATTGTTCATCTATCTATAAACCATTGGATTCTTGAGTTATGGGTCGAAGGTTTTTTCATTCTGAGAAAAGGGGATAAAGACACCCTGAAGAGAAGTGATATATATATTCTGGACTTCCTGGTGAACCTTAGGAAGATAAACCTGGTCAAGTATATCTTGGTTAAAATTTAGAATATCAAGAATCAAAATATAAAGTCTCAAATTATAATGTATCCGGCTATACTCTCAAAAATTATTGTTCATTTACTTCATTCATTCAAAATTCCTTGTAGTACCAAGCCAAAAAATTTCAAAGTAATATTATTGAGTGATGATAATCTAAATAGGATGAAGGTTGGATTTAATAGTTAATCTAGATATTTCTATGATTTTTAAAAGTGGAAATCGAAGCTCTTTCAAAAAAACTGGAAGTGGATGAGACTTCCAATAACGGTGGAAGGAAGGGAAAAGAAAAGGAACAAGAAGAAAAAGGGAAAATCCAACGGCTAAGAAAACTCAGTTAGCTCCACCGAAGCCAAAGAATAAAAATTCTTACCCTGATGAAGAGGTTTCCAAGTGGAGAGAGGATAAGAAAAATAAGAAGTAATGGGAGACTATTTTTGTCTTGGATCCTACTGAGGCAAAATCCTTGAAATTGAAGGCTGCTAAAAATCTTGAGAAGAAAGAAAAAGAAAAGAAGAAAAGAAAGAATTTCTCTGAAGCTGAGATAGTCCAATATCTTTTCAAAGATATAGAGAAATCTTCTGAACAATATCAGGTACCAAAATTGTTTTTGAAAAAATCACTCCCTATGACTCTGGGAAAGAAGTTAGTAATTCCGAAACCTGAATAATAAGAAGAAATAAATCAAGAGAAAGAAGAGGGAGGAGGAGGAGGAGGAGGAGTAAGCCATGATACAAAATACATAATAAGTCAAGTGGAGGATTATTATGTGAAGGAGAGTCCTTCTAAGAATATTTCAATCCAAAATTATGAAGCAGAGACTTCAAAACTTGCTACTCTAGGAAAAGATAAGAAGGGTCAAGAAGAATTAAAAAAACATCTGAATAAGAATGTAACAATCATGATTTCGTTCATCCAGAAGATGAATTTGTTGATGCTGAGAAAGAAGAAGTTGATGGAGATAATATTGTTTAGTTATCATATATGAGTACAAATCACCCAAAACACAAGACATTATTCTGAGATCTGATAAGGGAAAACTAGTGGTAGTCGATACACCTAGTAAATCTGTGGTGAAAAATAAATAAGTTGGTGCTTCGTTGAAGAGTAAATATGATGAGATAAATAATGAATCCTTACAAAAAAATACAAAGATTCAGAGTCGTCCTCTCTTTGACATGATTTTGTTGTTTAGTCTCTGAAAAATCTTTTTGGAACCATTCCCTTATTTTCAAAAATATATTCAAGATGACAGATTCTTCAACATTCGATAAATCAGAAATCAGATTCAGTTTCCATGGTTATGGATAAATGTGTCATACTTGAGGAAGATTTAAAATCTTTTCTCATTTTTTATGATGTTCAAAAAAGATCTTGCAAAACAATTACAATCTAGTTAAGAAAGATAGTCAAAGAGCTCAGAGTCTTTGATTAATTTCATGACAATGTCAAGGATTCTTTTCACATTGAATATGGGAAGATCAAGCACCTTATTAATTGTTTTTGGGGAAAATCTAAGTCACGAAGAGACTAATTGGAAGAAAGAAGTTAATTACATGAATGGGAAGCTTAATTTTGTAGCCATGAATTTGAAGAGAGAAAGGGATCTTAGAATTGAGTTTGAAGAGAGTCTTGTTAATAAAGAAGAAGTGTTGAAAGCTCAAGCAGAGTGTCTTAAGGATCAGGAATAAAAGATAAAATTCTTAGAGAAGAAAAGTGAAGATCATGATTAGTTGCTTAAGTGTATGTAAAGAAGATCACAAGGAGATAAAGAAGCTAAAAAACATTGTCAAGAAGTCTATGCTGAAGGAGAAAGAAGGATAATTTTTCCAATTCTGATTTTCTGTTGAATTTATTCCTTGTACAAATTATTTCAATATTAATGAAATTTTTGTTGTTCTCCATATATTTTATTGTTTAGTAATAAATTTTCAAGTATAATTTTTTTTCCATTATCTCTATTCATTTTTGACAATCACAAATGGGTAGAAAGGAGTGATAAAAATAATACTAAGAAAGAATAAATTTCTCTATGTAAGGGGGAGTTCGTCTAAGGGGAAGTTCTTATCAAAGAATATTTTTGTATGCAAGAAAATGAAAAATATCATTCAGGTAATCAAGAATACAATTCTTAGGGATTTCAAAACCTATAGGGGAGTTAGTCATATTCACTATGATTCATATGTAAAGGGAGAAAAGTTTTCTTTTATGTTCACATAGAAAAAATCTAAGTCCTTATATTATTTTTTTTAAGGATGTTTGTGCTTTCCAAAATGGGGGAGATTTTTGAGTCAATAAGGTTTCCTTATGAATTTTCCATTCCTTTGTGTTTTGAAAATCACAAACACTCTATCTTAAGAAAAAACATATTTTCCCTAAGCTTTATCTTAATAAAAAAAATCCTTCCTCATGGAAATTCTATTTTTACATATGTTTTCATCATTCATTTTACAGTTTCTAAATCTATTTTTTTTATTTCTAAAGGGTAAAATTCGGTTTCACATCTAAAAACTCATAATCCTATAAATCCTTGGTTATAGTGTATTTTGTTTTTACATTCTGAATTCTCTCAAATTTAGATTCTAAATTCTCTGAAATTCAGACTCCAAATTTTTTAAAATTCAGATTCTGAATTCTCAGAAATTCAGACTCTAAATTCTCTGAAATTCAGACTCTGAATTCCCTAAAATTTAGACTCTGAATTTTCTAAAATTCAGACTCAGAATTATCGTAAATTCATATTCAAAATTATCTGAAATTCAGACTCTGGATTATCTGAATTTCAGATTTTGAATTATCTGAAATTCAGATTCCGAATTCTTTGAAATTTAGACTCTGAATTCAATGAAATTTAGACTCTAAATTCCTTATAATTCAGACTCCTGATTCTTCAGAATTCAGACTCCGGATTTCTCAGAATTCAGACTCTGAATTCTTCATAATTTGACTATGAAATTCTCAAAATTATAACTCTAAATTCCTCATAATTTGGACCCCAAATTCCTATGAATTCTTACTCTGAATTCCTAAGAATTCAGATTCCAAATTCCTAAGAATTCATATTAGTAATTCGTAAGAATTTAGATTCTGAATACAATAGAATTAAGATTCTAAATCTATAGAATTCATGTTCTAAATTCCTTGGAAAATAGAATCCAAATACCCATGGTTTAAACACTCCAAGTGTTTATTTACTTAGACTCTGATCTCTATTTTTCTCGAGACTCCAAAAAATAGTTTTGGTTAAAAAACCTTGTTTTTTTTATACCGGTTATAGTTATGAAACGATAGTGTA
The DNA here is from genome assembly GCA_963277665.1 of Viscum album. Taxonomy (NCBI): domain Eukaryota; kingdom Viridiplantae; phylum Streptophyta; class Magnoliopsida; order Santalales; family Viscaceae; genus Viscum; species Viscum album. Next base: position 1,370,305,474 of record OY728129.1, read on the forward strand.
CATTCTGTTTCTAATTAACCATTATTTGAGTGACATGTGTATAGGTCCCTCCGAGATTCAAGGAAAAATATGATCATTGGAGGAGGTAGCCGACCATTGGATAAATTCCTATTAATAGGAGCTTATTTGAACAAGCTCATTATTAGTTGATCACTCTAGATATTTCATGTTGTTGAAGCGATTTCTATAGAGAGACTCTCATGCTTTGTGCATACTGAACATCTTGTCTAGCTTGCTTCATGTGACTCTGATTGTTGTTGTGTACAATCGAGGACTTATGGGGATATGAAGACAGAGGTAACAACTACCTTAAAGTTCGAGGACTTCTGAGGATAGAAAGACAGAGGTGCTGACTACCTTAAAGTTTGAGGGCTTGTGGGGATAACAAGACAAATTCTAATATTCCTATCAAGGGATTACCCTAGTGTGGGTAACATAGACTTTCTTGAAAGTATAAATCAAGGGATATTTATCCAAGGATGTTGGATACCCTTCTCTTTGGGTTAAACTATTTCATACTTATTACTTGTTTAGTTTCAAGTTTATTTATGTTGTGTTTTGATAAAGGAAGAAATTATAACCTTCTTATACTTTCGTGTTCTTTTGAATACTTTGATAATCAAGATTCTATACACTTTAAGGTAAAGTCTTTTTCTTGTAAACTTTCCTTAAGTTTCATTTCTGGAAACCTATTTCCAGAACCTAGAAAGTTTTTAGAACTAGAAGTGGTCATGTGAATTTAACTAGTTTAGCTTTGTTAAACATATTTTCTCTTAAGGTTAAAAATGAAAGTTTTTAAACATACAATTCACCCCCCCCCCTCATGTAATTGAGCATCTACATTCATATTTTGATCCTACTGTAAGGATGTAAGTGACTTGATGTGAAAAATGGAACATCACATCTAGACCAATAACTCGAGATCTAGATTTCATATCATATCGTGTGATAATCGAAACCAAGAAACATGTGGTTCAAAATATAGTTTACCCCAACAACTAAGTTTTGAAGTGGGGAAATGGGGAAATTATTAATTTACATAATGATGGATGGGCCCAAGACATAATGGCTAGGTTTCACTACATATCTCTTTGAGATGATTATCTGGCCATATGTAGCTCAGGAATGATAGTGGGGTAGGAGACCAACACCAATAATTTTGACCTACTTAAGTAGGGATCAAAATTTCATGCAGTTTTGTGTCATGGAACAAGGATGTAAACCATGCCGTTTTATGTCATATAGTAATGAAGTTACTATAAATTTTAATGTCTTGTTACTTTTAAATTGGGTTGTGTAGTTTAGATTCATACAACTCGGACTTTGTTGAGTTTATAGTTTTAGGTCATACGACTAGGACCATATGTGGAGGAGTTGATCATAGTGGGACAAGGATGATGATGCAATGTAGTTTAACATCATGAATCCTGAAAATTAGTGTCCTATAGTTTATTAACATGTGATGGGTATGATATTTAATTATTTTTAAGTTCATGTGATAAAGATGAACTATGAATTTTAACATAATGCAATTGATAAGTGTTGAACTTTTCTCACATGAAGTACTTTTTGAGAAACCATGCATTGGTAGGGGTCGTAAAGATTTCTCCATCCATCAAGATTAGGTAATAATATTTGTTTGAGTGGACTTTGTATATGGAATAAGGTACATCCCACTTTGAAACAATCTTTGGTGTAATTTTCCCCAATATCATCAGAGATCTAAGGACCAATATGAAATATCATTAGAGGAATGAATGGAGGCGGACCTATTGTTAAATCCTATGATATCCAATTTAGATATACTTCCAAGTGATGCAAGGTGTGAAATATTTTCTTGTCAATTTTCACCATTTCATTGAGTCATTTCTATGATTTCTCATCTATGGACAGCTGATCATAGTAGGAAGTTGAGAGAGATGAAAATTAGAACTCAATGGGAAGGGATTCTTCTGTTCCATAAACAACTCAATATGGGGTCACCCAAGTGGAAATATGTGTGGTAGTATGGTAGGCTCATAAGGCATGAAAGTGATTTTAAATACTATAATTCTTATCCTAATTCATCATTTTTGGATCATATTTTATGGGGTCTTGTTTAATTCCTCTACCTGTCCATTATCCGCTACATGATACCAGTATAAGTCGTTGGACATGATATTATACATCTGATGCAGATTTTCCAACTTAGCATAATATAAATTGGTGTTTTTTTCCATTAGTATCATTTGAGGGACACAAAATCTAGTAGTAATTTTTTCTTTCACAAACCTAACAATAATTTCTTACTTGACTTCTTTTTGAGTTATTGGCTCAGCCCAATTGTATTATAAGTCATTTGTAGTGAGAATATACATGAATTTTTTGGATGTAGCTAGAGGACATAGCCCATAAAAAATTCATTAAACATATGGAAAATTTCATGTATTATTTGGTTTTATATAGAAACTTTAGGTTATTATGAATGAAGTTGGAATGTACATGTAAGCAATGAAAATTTTTGGTAAAATTTGTGAAATCATACGTCATATTGATCCTATAGTATCCAAGCCTCTGGATTTGATGAGAAATATTGAACCCTGAATCCTAGGAACTATAGGCTCCAATTGTACTTTTTTCATTATAGTATTAGTCTCTTCTTCATCAATACAGTTGAGAAGGACTCTTTCAAATCTTCATTTATAGAGGACTTTCTGGTGATTTGGTTCATCATAAAGAATGAAATTGGTTGATCACCACTGGATTTTCCCATTACCAGATTTTTCTAAATGGATTGATACATTTTGAATGTATTTCATGATGGGTATCATCCACACAGTGGTAGGACCATATGGTTCAGGAATATTATTGATTTCATCAATCTCTTCAGTGCTGACATGATAAACATGTGACATCATTTAGTGATAAGATATGTTGATAACCATTTCATCCTGGTTTGGATCTACAAAAGTTGTAGCCACATCTTCCAATACATCTACCTATGAATTCTCTGATCATAATATGTGAGTTAATGTTGTCTCTAAGGGGAAATCTTATAATAATTATATGAAATATTGGACCAAGGTTATTAGTTCTTCTTTTTTGATGTCATAATCCCCATAGATATACTCGATATCCAACTCTGAATCTCCTTTCACATCTGGGTGGAACACTAGTATTTGGATGACCAGTTATGGGACTATGAAGGGGGACTAATATATAGCCACATTGTTTTTATATACTTATAACAATTTGAAGGAGTAAGGGAAAACTGCATTTATCGAATATATTAGGACGATCCCTAACATGAATTTATTGTTCTTGGGTTCATCCATTCTCATTCCTTTAGAACTTATAGATACCCCATAAAAATGCATTTCCCACATCTAGAGACTATCTTGAATAAAAAATATCCCTTCTTCTAAAAAATCATTATTTAACGTTGTTTTTTCTATAGAAGGGTGTTCTATAGGAAAATATGCCAAATACTATATTTTCACTACTTTTGGAGGCACAAACTGTATGTCTAAATGTTGAAAGATAACCACCCGTAGTTCCAAATATCTTATCGACATCGGATGTCTGATGATATATTTGAGAAGGTTATTTCAAGATATATAATGGACCTAATGGTACTACAAGTTGTGTCTTAATTTCTGAACCATGAAGATTAATTACAAGCAACTCTTTTTGATATCCATATACAGATTCTCAGTTTTGATCATGGTTCCACTAACATAATAAATGTTGTTTTCATTCCCAGTACCATATTTAGTGTAAGAAAACATACTAATGATCACACTAGGGTTGTCACATATAGAATTATTGGCTTTACCAAAATGGGTACCATTATCATGGGTGTCATCAATATATATTTCTTGAGTTATTAAAATGTTTCTTGATAGTCACCGGTCTATTGATATGTGACCGCCTTTTTAATAAAATGATGCAGGGAAAACAATTTCCTGTGAGGTTTGTTATAAATTTTCAGATGTACTCCAAGTTTACTTTAATTCCTCTCAACACATTGAGTTTTTGGGGAGGTGACATGATAAGGATAGCATTTGTCTCCTTAATCTTAACTTTTGTTCTATGATGGTGTAAAAAGATGCTGAGAAACTCTCTAGATATTACCCATAAGGCACATTTCAAGGGGTTCATCTTTAAGCTATGTTGTAGTAGTTCGGTGATGATGGACTTGAGATTATCATGGTGTTTCAGATTCTATTGGTACATATCCACCAGATCATTAACATATAATTTGAAAAAAATTCCCATAATGTGTTTGAAGATATGATTCATGGTATGTTGGTATGTAGTTCCGACATTATTCAACCCAATAGGAATTACCTGATAGCAGAATACCCCCCAGAGGCCTTAAAGGTAGTGGATTATTCATCTTCTAGGTCCATCCAAATTTGGTTGTATCTTGAATAGTAATACATGAAGGATAGTTCTTGATAACCATTCATTTAATCAATCATTTGATCATTGATTGGGATGGTAAAATCATCCTTTATACATTACCTATTGAGATCTAGGAATTCGATAAAGACCCCAATTTCCCCATTCTTCTTCTTTTCCAGGATGATGTTGGATATCCATTTTAGATATTAAACTTCCCAAAAAAAGTTAGGAATAATAATCCTTTCCACTTCAGCATTAGTTCTGGAGGTGTGAGTTAGGTGTATTATTCTAGCTGCATTTTTTATATCCTTAATGGTTTTATAGAAATCCCATGTGATGTGTAGACACCTCGAGATCAAGGAAATGTATATCTGTGTAATTCTAGGTGACAAAATCCCAGTTTTTCTTCAAGAAAAAGGTATATACCAATTTTTCTTCAAAATAAATAGTCTTAGTGATCAAAGTGGGACACATATCTACTTATGTATCTTGATTTATTTCTCTGAGTTTATCAATAGTTATAAATATACCTTCCTAAAATGATGGTGGGGAATCAAAAATATATTCCTCTTTTTTATCTTCCTACAGGTCCGATTTATTATAATGTAAATTAGGTAATGAAGGATTTTCTCCAAATTTGAGTTGATATTTTGATGAAATTCAGAAGATAAATCATTTACTTCATACACGACTGATGATGTGGGGCCACATTGAAGATAGAAAGGGTAGATGAGGGATAAACAATGAGAATACTAATATTATCTCAGTGATGTGGAAATTACTTCTGAATTAACTAATGAGGTATAAATTTTTGGAATCTCAAGGGGTGGAATGAATCCATTCTCACTCAAGATTTTGTCATAGTCTGGAGATTCGATGACTTTTCCAACACTTTTGGGTTCAATTTTCATGGTTGATATCGTCGAATTCACTGAATATGTGCTTGAACATAGAATTTTATCTTTGAACTAATTTATTTGAATCACTAACTCTTCATTCAGCTTCTTAAAGCAATTAACTGGTGTCATTTCTAGACCATTTGGGGCATTTATTTGAACAAAACTGCCAATCATGGGATGTTTTCCTTCCATCAGGTAGAATCTTGTGTCAATGTATTGTGATTCCCCAGATTTAAATGTATATTAATCACCATATAATTTCCCAATATTAAAATTAATGTAATATTTGATACAATGGTAGTATGATGGGGTAATATCCACATGATGATGTAACCAAGTCCTTCCTAGCAGAACAATGAAGGCCATATATTACCGAACAACCCAAAATTTTGATTGAAACACTAAATCCCTAAACTAAGTTCTAAGATTTATTTTTTTGAGAGGTTATTTCTCACACTTATCCTTACCCAGTATAGTTAGGGTGGAGGAGGAAAATTGGGGCTCATTGTAACCCATTTGAAAAAGTGTTCATAATAGAATGATTTTCAATCTAGAGTGGTTGTTAATGGAGGATCATCATATATCAGTATCATTAATCATTCTAGATATAGAAAAAGGTATGATGTGACCTTTTATAATGGAATCCTCAACCTTCTGTATGAAATCCCTGATCATATGGAATTATTTAGGATCTTTCTCTTCATGATATACTTCGAAAGTAGAAAATTTAACCTCAAATTCTTGAGTTCATGAAAAATACACTATAAGTTCTTCCTGAAGGGATTTTGACTGAAAAAAGATATCCAAAATTGAAAAATTGGCCAACACTGTAGATAATTACATTAAAATTTCATACTTAGAGGAAAATGATCTATTATTTTTGGCATGGGGAAGCTCTTTTCTAAGAACTTTCGGAACTAAATTACTTGATGTAGGTTGATTATCCCTTACAGCCTTAGTTGAAGGCACTTTTGTCCTATTTGGTTTTGGTTGTCTTGGTCTTCCAGCACACTGAGGATGATTGGGTGGGGATGTATCCTATAGTAGATCTTTCAAAATGATCATGTTTTGTAAAACTCTAACATGTGTAGGAGATATTTATTTTTATTTTTGATCTCACCAAATGGATCTCCCATGAGTTTTGGCATTATAGGTGGTCCAAATAGGGATATGGTCTGGAATGACTGTATCCTCAAATGTATCCTCAGCTCCAATGGCCTCATCCCCTAATTCCCTGATTGGGTGTAGGGATGTCATTTTCATAGTCACATTCATCATTTGAGAAGGGGTACATTAAGGGAATAACATCAAAATATCTAAAGAACATCTCCTCATCTAATGAGTACTTTTTCTGGTTATTTAACTCTTTCTACAACATTCAACAGGGTGGCACCCATGATTTGGGGACTGAAGGTATGAAGTATGCTAGAGTAAAAGAAAAATTTGTCTTTATCACATGTTCATCTTCCAATTTATTCTTTCTGTTATTTGGCCCATATTGATTTTTGGAAGACCAGTTTTCAGAGGACTGAAATAATGACGAAGTTGGTTATTCCATAGTCTAAGATTCTAGGGGACTAGTCAATTTTTTAAACTCTAATCAAAGGATATAATTTGTATGATTGGTCATTTTTATCACTTTAAAATTGTTGAACTTCTACGTACCTTTTTTTTTAATATCCTTACAATCATTTTCCTCCTCTGTATAGGTACTAGAAACATGTTCTACTTACGTAGGTGTCCTTACTAGCTTCACATGCCCAGAGTCTACCATTTTCTATAAGATTTATTTGAAAAAAAATCTGAGATAGTGTTCCCAAACACTCTATGTAAGGGGAAATAGTTTTGAATAATATCATCACCATCCTGGTTGGGATTCTTGGATTTTTTAAACCTGATAAATTTTTTTTATCCAATACTAAGATGATGTCTCTGGGTACTATGTCATTTTGGAAATAATGTACCTTTTTCTTCATTTATACAAACCATTTTTACTTCTACTCCCTTTTCTAGTCCTAATGAGGTGGGAATTGGGGTTGGTTCATATGAGGGGTACCACACGATATGGTGTGGGATTTGGAGATGGAGTGGGAGTATGGGACAACATAGGTGTAACGTTGGTAGCCTCTTTGTTTCCCATTATACTTCTATGACTCCATGTAATTACATGGGACATATCCTTAGTTCATGTGATGGACTCTTCCACTCCCTGACCAATTGTTGAAAGGTCCTAAAATCCTACTATATATTTTATAGGGATCATTGGTGTGTGTTACTCATCATGAATAATTTATATACATATGAAAAAAACTATTCTTGAGGAATATATAGGCATAAGGATTATTTCATTCCTTTAAACTAATAAATTAAATACAGGACCATCCCATTATCTAGCTATTTTCTTTTTATGAGGTATAAAAATACTTTCTTCTATAGCATTGATTTGAACTAAAAGAGAAACTTTAAATAGAGATCTTCCCATCCCATAATTGACTGAGTTGGAAAGTTGGTGTATAATAAAAATGATGTACCCCATAGTGTTTTTAAAAATTACATGAGTTTTACTACCTTATTTTGTTTAGGGGTCCCCATCATGGGATCATAGTAAGACACAAAATGGGTTAAACACTACAACATGATTTCAGAACCATTGAAATTGGAAAGGAAGGGTTCCTAAAGAATGGTCTGGGAAGATTTGGATTAACAAATTCAAGGTAAGGTTTATTTTCTAGATATATTATCGCACATTATTCCTCCATACATTCCAATCGAACTATAAGAAACTCAATAAGAATTTATGATCCCTTGGTAAATTTATAGCTTAGTGGGACACTGAAATAGGGAAGCATTAGGTAGATCCAGTTGCAGCAACCCCCCTAGTATTTTACATGAGTAATAGATATGGTAATTTCTATGAAGATAGTCATGTACTTTTCCTAGTTGTCTACCCAATGGCGGGAAATCCAAATCTTCTAATGTGGGATCCAAACATATTGGTTATTATTACCCCTCATTGAGATGATGTTTTGGTTCCCTTTTGGTCCGTACTATGAACCCTCTTTTTTGAGGTGCTTTAGTTGGGAGTTCAAGTTAAGGATATATTTAGATAATATATCCAATATAAAATTTTCCTCAGAGTAGTATTTCATTAAGTCCTATAAATTCTTTAATCTCTTCCTCTTGTTGAGAAAATTATTCCTCAAGTGAAAGGGGTTCAACCTCTTTATGAGGGGTATAGGGAATGACCATACCTTTACACTTTTATTTGTTGGATGATCTTTGAGGAGGTAATAATGGATGTTTTTATAAAATTGTACAAATTTTGAGAAATCCTCTAGTTCGGGGTATTCATACCTCCATTAATCATTTTATTTTGGTCTATTTCATGAACTTAAACTTCCTCTTCCATCTCATATATATTATTCTCATGTTATTTAGGATCTACACAGGTCGTTTTAATGACATTCAAGTATTCATAACGCATTGTAGGATCTTAATCACTCTCTTTGCAAGATTATCTATGTTTTTCCTCCATGAGGCCTTATCCACTCCTTCGTTTCTTCTCTTGGAGCTTCTTGACGGACGATAATCCAAAGGGAATCATCAGATAGTTTCATCATATGTGTTATAAATGAGGATATGAGATCATGGGGTGGGATGAACCTAGAGTATTTATTATGTTGTATTCCCCCTAGTCAATAGAATACTAACTTATGGTGATTATGAGGTTTCTCTGGTAAAAAATCCCCTATCCCTGAGGGTAGGGGATATTCTTATTTCACATAAAATACACTTAAGACAAGTTTTTAGCCCAATAACCTGGGGTAACTCATTTATTGTTATTGATGCTATTGTCACAAATTCATTATTCACATTATATAGTAGTGTTCGAACATTGGATGGGTTCATCATTCAGTTTATGCCATATCTTCCTACAATGGAAAATATTTGTGCTATTTTTGACATTTTCTCTATCTAATGGTTGAATTCCCTTATGTAGGAGGCATTTTTGATATTTTTAGATTCTTGATGAAAAATCATTTCAATGGTTTTCTCTCTTTTGAACTAGAATTGGTGAGAGTATTTTAGGGCCCATTTTTTGATGAGTATGACATCTTTTATGAAAATAGTCTATTTGTTGATGTTGGCCTAAAGTAGTGGCATTTCATGGTGTCATCTTTATTGGAATTTGTTTATTGGAGGAGTGAGGTGAAATTCAACACTCTGTGTTCACCCCATCCTCTGAAGTTAACAATTCATGGGAGAACCTATGATTAACTGATGTAGTTCTTTTAACACACTAAAAAAAGAACTCTGGAGGGATCTTGGTTGTTTCCCCAATGTTGGTTGTCATGTTTCCTGGAGGTCCCCCAAGACAACTTGGAAGTGTATCACCTCTATTAACTTTAAATGACTTCAAAATTTATCATAAGGTAATTCCTTTTATTTTAAGTGATGAATATTGTTCCATATACTGGGGGGAATGACATGCACAAAATATTCCAACAACACTTATAGAATGTTTTATAAAGGAGTGGTTATGGGATAGAACATGAAATGTATGTCATATTTAGCTATTAGTTTCCTCATGTTCAACATGTTATTATCATATTTTGATAGAGGCTTGTCTACCTAGTTTGATCATAATATATACATTTCTTCTTCGTTATCATAAACAATGAGATTGTTGGGGACAAACATTGTTATGTTGGAAAAAGGAAAACCAATGGTTCTTTAGATAGTGAACATCACCTTATGCTATCTTCCACCGGATCAAGTATTTCACTTGTAAGTGATAAGGCATCAGGCATGACTGGACTAATTTTCCCAAGTGCCTCATGGTAGGTGGTCTTTTTCATCATTAAATCACCAAGGGGAGGGCCTTCTTAAAAAAGTGAGACACTATGGTGGATATAACGTTCACCATGAATTCTATTATGGGGAGGAAAACCATTATGTATTGTCATCTGACTACAAAGATAATTCCTATACATTTACCCTACGGAGGATCTTCAAGGCATACTATAGAAAGGGGAAGAACTTCTTACTGTTTGGACTTCTTTCCATGTAGTGGGATGTTGTGACTCTAATCCAGATATGGGATCTCTATATTGACCAATTTTTGGACATGAAGAAAGACTTCATGGGGTAGTGTCTAGGGAGGATATTTGGAATTACTTATAATGTTCCTGTAATTTGGTAATGGGGGAGTAGGATCTTGATCTTCTACAAATAAATGTATGAGGGCTTAAATAAATCTAGCATTAAGAAGAGCGGGTTCATAGATCGGATCTTAATTTTCAATTGATCTCTGATGAGGCTTCTTTATGGATTCCTTGTTGTGAGCGACTGAGGACACTTTTTCGGGAAAGTGGATTTTCAGAATAAATGTTTCCTTGACTAACTCTCATGTTAGTACTGGAATTTGTAAACAGGTTTCTAGAATTTTGGAAAGGGTTTGTGCCCCCCTTTGAGTGTTTGTTCGAATAATCTGATTACCTCTAATTGAAATAGGGTTATGGAACCAATCCAATTTTTAGTATGTTCTAGGTAACCTCGCCTACTAGAATGAGGATATATTCTCTTTCTATGGTTGGATAAGGGTTGTGTAATAACTCTATTCCTAAATTTCCAGCAAGTGGATACTTATAGTACTAATATATGGCGGAATAGATTTCGTTCTACCCCTTGTTCATTGTGGGGAATTTTTGGTAGACTTATCTGGGTGTGACCAGATGATTATTTTAATAGGATTGATATGTGTGGGAATGTGCATGTTTCTAGTGATTTTTTTTACTCAATTTGTCTGGCTGTCTTATTTTTTTACTTCTAAACAAGGCTATTGGAAGATTTGGTTGATGCGAGTATGGGTTTTTTCATGTTCATGGACTGACGCTGAATAAGATTTTTGGGATTTCTAAGTGGGTGAATGAGTGTCTTTTTTTGGGAAAAAATCCTTCAAGGTATCATTGAAGCATTTTTGAGGTGATTGTGTTTTTTGAAAATGTGGGCATTTGTGTTGTGTTTGTTGACAAAGAAAACCATAACGTACAAATTTTTTGAAAAAAGAGATTTCATGGTGTCATTTCGAGTTCAAGGGATGATGTTAATGATCCATGATTGATTCAAGAAAGTTGACAAATGAATGCTCAATCTGGAGGCGGTTCAAAAAGTGCAGATACAAGGTGGTGCACCAGTGTCTTGGAGGCTTGGAAACTTGTGCGCCATATGTTTTTCAATATTATAACATCAAAATATGGTAAAGGAAAAATGGGTGCTCAAGTTTTGGGTTTGGTCACGGATGTGAATAGCGCGATAGAGACTATGGCGGCTGGACTTGTGCGCCGAGAGGAGACTTGAGCGACCGGTGCTCAGGGTGTCCAAATGCCTATAAATAGAGGTCAAACCCTCATTATTCGATAGAGATTTCAACACTTAGGGAATATCAGATCTCTCGTCGCGCAGGTGTTGTGGTCACGCAAGTGGTGGTGTGGTCACGCAGGTATAAAGATATTCAGAAGTTGTGCTCCAGTTGATAGTTGAGGGCCCAATGTGGTTTCGGTGAGAAAGGGTGTGAGTCGCCTAACTTTAGAGTTGAAGAAGGGGTGTCATGGAGGTGGTTTTTTGACACTTTTGAACCAGTCTTTGAAGAAGCGTGACAGTTGATAGTTGCAAACCAAAATTGGTTTAGACATAAAAGGGTGTGAGTTGCAGAAGTTTGGAGTTAAATAAGTGAGTGTCGCGCAAGTGGTTGAGGTGAACTTGTGCACCGGTTTGAACTTGCATGTCGAAACTTGCACGCTGGATTGAAGAAGCGTGCCGTGTATGGTTGAAGCATGCTAGTCATTTTAGGGCTTCATGAAATCTGGAATATTTCTCGATACTTTTGGTGCAAAGTGAGATTCATCTACGGGTGTAAGTTGGACTTCAATAGAGAATCTACATAAAACAGAGGATGTATTCATTAGTGATAATGAAGAGACCTACAGTTATATAAACTGTGAGGGGATTATTTCCAGAGCAGTGATCAAAGTAAGAGGAAGAAGGTGATCCTCTCCACCGACAGTGAGCCAGAGAGGGAGAAACAGGGAGTGAACCTTGGGAAAACAGTGAGCTGGCCCTAAACATTGTAAAGGCAGTGAGCCTTGTAATAGAATTTATCTATCCCGAACTTTGTAAATAGTAGTGTGTTTGTAGTTTATTTGGTACATCGGCCCATCGCCAGTTTATTCTCCTTGGACGTAGCCCAGTGAGGGTGAACCAAGTAAAAATCATTGTGTCCTGTGCACGCTTTAGTTTTTGTTTATACTTTTCTAAAGGAAAGAGAGAAAGACAATCTTACTTAACAGTGAGGAAAGATCAATAGGGGCAGTTGTTTTAATCTATAAACCCTGATTCACCCCCCCCCCCTCTTAGGGTATCTAACCTAGTGGAACTAATATCTTCCTACTTATTGTTTTCCACTGAATGTTATTAGTGGGATTATTTGGATACTACTAGATAAGTTTGTTTCTATTCTTGATTGGGGAAATTGAAATTTGTCCAAGCACATTTTTTCCACTAAATTTGATTTTTTGTCCTTTTCCAGAGGGTAAAGAGGAATTTACTTGTTCTCTATTGACCAGTTTCTTCCCTCATTGGTCCATCTTGCATGCCCGGGTTAGGACAACCTAGGCCAAACGCCCAAGGATAGTACCCTTATCAAGTTAAGGGTTCAACTACATGAGGTGTAGGTGGTGAGTATTACTATAATTATCTCTTAAAAATTACCCATGTGTCTTCTGGGTGAGGCCATCTATGGCCTATTGGTCTACAAAACAATGATAAATTAGAATATTATTGTTGCAGTCCAAGGATATGCTCCTAAAATAGTTGGAGAGAGAAATCCGTACAGTCTGTTTTGGACCACCATCCATTGTTCAGTGGACTACTAGTGGGTATTCATGATTTGGAGGACCTGTTGGGTAGCCTCTAGGTTTATGATGGTACTATTTTGGTGTTACTCTTGAACCAGCACATTTGAGACACAATGATTGCACCATGATTCACTATTTTATTTCACCCTTACACCACATTGTTAAAATATTTTTTTTATTTAAAATTATAATAATAATAAAAATTTTAACATCATCTTTGATTCAATTATTTTTTATTTATCACTGTTAAAAAGGTAAATGTAACTTTTTTATAATTACATTATAGGTGTAGATTATTTGAAGGGAACATGATGAAGTTCAAGAGGAATAGATCAAAATCTATAGGATCCAAGCACACCAATGGACTCAACCGCACACTAATACTAATCCATGTATCCCATTGGGATGGGATTTTGTGATTTAATCCAAAAATTATTGTTCTACAACTCTCTTTACTGAACCTATGCCCAATTTTTCCACTAAGAGGCCCATTATAATTTCTATGTCCACAGAATCGAATCTGCACAAAGTCAAAAGTGGTATTCTATATTCTATCGATATCTCTGGATGTATTGGTCTAAATAGTTCCAAATGTTTGATAAAGATATTCATGAGGTGGTGCTATAACTTTTTAGATTTCTCTAATTCAATATAAGACTGTATAGAGGTCTAAAAACCATGTACCAATTCTGGTCTTAAAGTTATTTTTTATTAATATTTTAAAAGAAAAACGAGGGCAAACAAGGAAATCCATTCAAGGGGGCCTAAAATGGTGAAGTCCCAGGGCATCTCCTTGAACCACACATAAACACTCCAGGGGAAGGGAGTGAAGACTATCATAAACAATAAAATAATACTCATGTCTGCCCAAATGAGCCAGCGAGTCAGCTGCAAAGTTAGCTTCTCTCCAGCTATGATGAATAGATCTTCCATGTCGAGTTTTTTCCTTGCACCTTCGAATAATGTAAGTCAGGTCCCAAGGAGTCCCATAACTTCCCTGCACCACCCTAACCAGGACCTCTGAATCAGATTCAATCTCCATCACCTTCAAGACCCTCCTATTTCAGACCAAAAGGCCTGAAAGAAGTGCCCGAGCCTCAGCCCTCAAGGAGTTACCAGGACCATAAAAAGCACTAAAGGCAACATACACCGAGCCCCAACAGTCTCGAAGCAAACCTCCACCCCATTTGCGAGTTCTACCATGAGGAAAGTTGATTACCTTTTATAGACTCAAATTAGTCAACTAATCATATAAATAAGATTTGGAGGCTATGGGAATTTATACTTTAATATCATCCCCCCTCCCCCCTTTTATAGAGTTCTAAAACTCCTCGTGATCACTGAGCAACGAACAAGTTGTAAATCCCAAGGTTTGATTTTGTTATAATTGAATGATCCCTTTAATTCCAGGTTTTTATGTTGTATTTATTCATATTATATTCTTATTTTATTAAGTTAATTACAAGTATGAGATACTCGACTCTTGTGATCATGTTTGGGGGTACTCATTCATGTGGTGTTACCCACGTCGTTTAACACTTCTTCTTCCCACTTTCAATTGTGGTGTTTGTGTGGATCATATTGGTCAATTGACCTAAAATAAACACTTTCCTAGCCTTGTAATTTAATGTCATGGTATCACATTAAAATATCCTATATTTTTTTTACAACACATCAAGTTATTTGTGTGTTTCCTTGGTGAGTTTTTATAATCAAATCAAATAAAAATCACCCAATCATCGATAGTATCCAGTGAATCATTTTGTGTTTCAGACCAAACCCTAGGGTGTATCCTTGTATAAAATTAGTATTAATCTAGTTCTAGTTGTTAAAATCAAGGGATCAAAAGATAATAACCCTATCTCTTGAAGCGATTAAGGATTAGAATCATGAGATTTCCCCGAGTTGATCATTCTTAATTAAATCTATCAATTTCTTCTTTCTTGTATCGATTTTTTATATGATTTCACATTAAATAAAAAAAACCAAAATTTCATACAATCCCATTCCCATTTTTCTTAATAAAATCAATATTTTAAAATTAATGATCTAATTATCCATCGAGAGACGACCTAGGGTTCCTTCTATACTACAGAAATTCTAGTAAACACTAAACAATTAATTTGACGCACTCGACAACGTGATCAAATTTTGGAATCATTTATGGGGAGCCGAGATCATTTTTTTCTATTTATTTAATTTTTTTATTTATCTTAATTCTTAAATAGTAATCCTTTCAATATCCCCCCATCCCTTTTGATTATTTTTTTTCTGTTTTCTTTTGTTTGTTTTTGTGTTTTTCTTATTCTCTCTCTCTCTTACTATATCTCTATATAATTATATATTATAACATTCTTTATTTTACTTTCTCATTTAAAACTTATTAGGTTATTTTATTTTATTCATATTCAGTTATAAAAATATTAAAAAACAAACTTTACAACTTATTTTCATGACCCGATCATAAAAAGAAAAAAAATTGAATTTGACCCAGAAATTGAAGACACCCTTCACTAAAAAATAATTTCATATTGAGTAGGAAAATCAACTAACACTAAGGAACCCCAATTGGAACCACAAGTGGTCTAAAACCAATCAAAAATTGAACCAAATCCTACCCTAGAAATCATGGATGTAAATAACTAAACTTTAAAAGAACTAAAACCCCTTGATGTGGATTACCAACCTATGCACATCCAATATCCAGAGGAAGTTACCAAATTTGAACAGAGATTAGAACTCATCCACTTTATTCCTAAATTCCATGGTCTTCTCTGTGAGGATCCTCATAAATACCTTAAAAAGTTTCACGTAGTGTGCTCCATCATGAAACCACAAAATGTCTCTGACAACCTCATTGGGTTTAAGACTTTCCCTTTCTCCATTGATGGTGTGTCCAAATTTTGGATATACTATCTACCTACCACAATTGGGGGTTGGATTGACCTAAAAAAGACTCTTTATAAATAAGTTCTTACCTACCTCCAAAACTACATTAATTAGAAAAAAAATTAGTGGAATTAGGAAATAACAAGGAGAGACCCTTAATGAATATTCTAAGAGATTCAAATTAATTTTTTCAAGTCCCCCCCCCACAAAATTTGTAAACAATTTCTAATTCAATACTTCTATGAGGGAATTGTCCCCATGGATTGTGGAATGATAAATGTTTCATCTGGTGGTTCCCTCATTGATAAAAATGCTTCTTCCACTCATGACATAATTCCCAACATGGATGAAAATTCACAACAATTTGGTAGAAAAACAATATCACTAACTTGAGGAGTTCTTGAGGAAATTCATTCATCACAAGAACAAAAGGTATATAATAAAATTGATGAGATGCATACCCTTATAAGGTAATTATCTCTATAATAGGGTAACTCACACTCTTCTTCTCTACCATTAAATTGTGGTATTTTTTATAATAACAGACATTTTTCTAACCAATGACCACAACTTCAAGATTCCTCAGATTCATGTGCAGTACTATTCCCTAGGCATCCATTCTAACAAGAACCTCTATTAAAGTAAAAACTCATTCAGGTCAAATCCAAACCCCGTGTGGAAAGTACAACCATAGTACCAAAAAATAATAAACTCAAGATACCCCAAGTATAACTAATATCCACAAGGACATGGTATGAAAAATTATTATCCCTCAACTTCTCAGAACAATCCTCATCCTCCTCCCAAATATGAACTAATCCTTGACTACATAGTGAATAACATGGAAAAAAACCCTCCAATTCCAATTGACCATGCAATCGACTATTCAAGACCTACGAACTGAATTTGGATAGTTAGAAAACACCATCAGTGATATAAAGCTAAAAGGTTATGAATAACTATCATACCAACCTATTTATAATCCAAAAAGAGAAAGTTAATGTATGTACAATCACACATTGTAGTGGTAAACAAGTTTATTATTCCAATGATTTTAAAAAAGGTATGTAGACCTCTTGAAAACTCTCTTTCCCAACCCTCAATAAATTATAATGATGAAAAAAAACCAAAATACTCATCAAATGTTCAATGAGGATTCTAATGAACGATCTGTTCATCTTCCTTTCCCATAAAGACACTCCAAATATAAGAAATTTTTTGATAAGGCAATTGATAATTAAAAAATAGAAACACTTAAAAAAGTAAAAGTTAATATTATTTTACTGGATGAAATTAAACAAATCACTCACTATTCCCAATTTCATAAATAGATTTTCACACATAGACATTGACTGAAGAAGAATCAAAGAGTCAACCTGGGAAGGAATTTATCATCCTTAATACAACCATAAATGCAAACCAAATGTAAGGATGCAAGCACTTTCATAATACCTAGAACCATATGGGAGACCTTATTTTCTAATTCAATAAAAGATTTGGGTGCTTTGATTAATGTGATGACTTACTCTATGTACACTTCTCTTCAGGTTGGAGAGCTTCAACCAATGGGAATTTTCATTAAACATTCCAACTGGGGCACAAAACACACACCTGGAGTGGTCGATAATTCCCTCGTAAAAGTGAAGAATCTCATCTTCCCCACATAAATCTACAATATTGAGATTGAAGATACCCTATCCCAAGTACATGACCCTCTCATACTGGGAAGGTCGTTCTTAAAAACAGTAATGGAATTCCTCAATGTTTTATAATGGTATGCATTATAGGGAGTTCAATTGATAAAAGGTAATTTTTAACATCCTTGAGGCTATGAAACACCACATTGAAGAGCACTCCACTCTTCATATCTATTCAATAGAAGTTCTCTTAAAAGATACACACACAATTATATCATTAACTCATTCTCTAATTCATATTCCTCTTCTTCACGCTTGGATGATTTGAGTTTTGATTCATGTTCTAACTATGGTATGGGTTCAAAAAAGTGTAAATTTTGTTCTTTAATTGATGAGTATGATCATTCTGAGATACCCATTACCATTGATGATTCTTTAAATCTCATTTTTATTGATTCTCTTTTAATAGAGATTAAACATGAGTAGATAGATAGTTTTACAGACCTCACTAACAAATAATTCCCTACCTAAATATGAAAACTATCGATGTTGGAACTAAAACCACTTGCATATAATTTAAAATATTCTTATCTTGAGGGTATTGAGTAATTTATCATCATTATTTCCAATTAACTCTATCCACAACTGGATTCAAAACTACTTGACCATTTCAGAGTGTGTAAAAAGGAAATTTTACGAACTTTGGATTATATTCCCTAGATTATCCCATCTATTTTTCTTCACCATATAATTTTAAATGATAGGTCCAAGACTATAAGGAAAGATAAACGATATTTAAATCCCACTCTCCATGAAGTAGTAAAATTTGAAGTTGGTAAATTTATTTTTGTTAGGATCATTTATCATTTATATGATTATAAATGGGTTATCCCAAAGAGAATTGTGCCTAAAAACTAGAATAATATTTGTTTTAAATGAAAATAAAGAATCAGTTCCAAAATGTGAGCAAAACAATTGGTGATTGTGTATTGAAAACCTCCAATTGTATCAATCTATACGGGAGGAACACATTCATATACCTTTAATTGACCAAATGGTATAAATTTTTGTTGGTAGGTATCATTATTTTTACCTTTATGGATATTTGGGGTATTTTCGAATTCATATAGCCCCAAATGATGAAGAAAAAAACAACATTTACCTATTCATTTAGCACATTTTCTTAGAGAAGGATGACTTTTGGTCTTTGTAATGCTTCTGGTAATTTTTAATGATGTATGTTGAGTATTTTTTCTGAGTACCTTGATAATTGTATGGAATTATTTATTGATTATTTAATTGTTTTTGGGGACTTCCTTTGACTACTAATAGAAGCACCTAGGTTTTTTCCTCCATTATTTCATTGAAAAAGATCTCATATTAAATTGTGACAAATTCCATTTCATGGTTGAGTTCTTGAAAATTTTATTTAAAAAATTGAATTCAAGCGGATGAATAAAAAAAATGAATTAATGTAATCACTTCCATATCCAAAATGTGTTTGTGAGTTGAAATATTTCTTAGGTCATGCAGTTTTTTACCACTGATTCATTAAAGACATTAATAAGGTCACAATTCCATTCTCTCAATAATTGAAAAATGAATCTGAATTTTTTTTTGACAAAAATTGTGAGGATTAATTAAATTCACTAAGAAGGAGGCTCACATCACCTCTCATAATCCAACTACCATGTTGGGATTTCTTGTTTGTAATTATGTGTGACGTCTCTAACTTTGCGATCTGGGCAGTTTTATCACAAAGGGTTGAGAATTCTTCACATGTCATTGTGTATGACTCATGTACACTTGACCCTACCTATAAAAACTACGCCACCACTATAAAATAACTCTTTTATATTGTTTTTTCCTTGAAAAAATCATTCTTATCTTATCAGGCCAAGAATCATTGTGTTTTCAGATCATACTGCCATTCGATTTCTCTAAAAAAACCTTATGCTAAACCCCACCTCATTTGGTTGATGATACTCCTACAAGAGTTCAAACTTGATATTCTTGATAATATAGGAGTGTAAATTGTGATAGTTGAACACATTAGTAAGATTTACCCACCATTGGACCACCATGTTAACTCATACTTACCCATTGAAGAGTTCTTCCCCCATGAGAACCTTTGTGATGTTGTTGACCTTACCCCCTGGTATGCAGACATTATGAATTTTCTAGCAACATCTAGGGACACAAATTATTTTGGAACTTCACAATTACATATACATAAGCATGATTCTCTATGGTACATTTGGGATTACCCATATTTGTAGAGAATTCATAGTGACCAAGTTGTTCGTCAGTGTGTCGCTAACCATGAGTTCACGTCTGTTTTGAACTTCTGCCACACATTGTCTTGTGGGGGACCAATTTTCCCCCCAATGTACATCATGAAAGGTCCTTAACTCAATAATATAATGTTCGACATTGAATAAATATCCCCATCATTTTTATAAGTCAGGTAATCGATGTCAATTCACAAGGAATATTTCCAAGACGAATGAAATTACCAAATAGACCATCTTGTTCTGTGAGATCATTGGTGCCTGGGTTATTGAATTCATTGGGCCTTATCCAAATTCATTTGGATTTGTGTACATATTATTGGTTTTTGGACTATGTCCATAAATGGGTGGAAGCTATGTCTACCAGGACTGATGACTTGCGTGTGGTTCTTGATTTTTGGAGGTCCCACATTTTGAGTAGGTTTGGATTTCTCGGATTCATCATTTGTAACCAAGGTTCACATTTTTGAAATCATAACATGAATAAATTACTCCATAAGTATTTATTTTTTATAAATTATCAACTGCATATCAACCCCAACCTATCGGACATATAGAAGTCTCTAATCAAGAAGTTAAGCAGATCTTTGAAAAACCGGTACAACAGAATATGAAATATTGGAGTTTGTTCTTGTATGATGAACATGGTTATACCGTATAGGTTTTAAAACCCTTATTAGAATTTAACCATATATTATTTTATTTGTAAATTCTTTTCACCTACTAGTGGTGGTAGATAACCATGAATATTTGGTTTTTATGTAATGTAATATGAATCTCTCAAATGTAGGTGATCATAGGAAATTTTAGATTCATGAGTTAGAAGAAATTTTAAATGATTCATATGAGAACTTAGAAATCTATAAATAGAAGATTAAGGATTTCCACGATTCCATGACTCATTAGAAAAAGTTTCAAATTGGTTAGAAGTTTCTGTTGCAAAATTCTATTCTAATTATCTACCCATTTAATCTTTGTTTTCGATGGATTGGTCCTTACACTATTACTAGTGTTTACCCTTTGGTGAAATACAGTTTTTTCATGAGCAGAGTGCTTGACGTGTTACCATAAATGGTTAGAGACATAAACACTTTTAATGGGATTTTCCAAAGCATCTAATAGAGGAAATACACCTTCAATAAGAAACGTAACAGTAAATACCAAAAGATTGTATCCTTCCTTCCCATATTCTATTTTATTATAGTGAGGACACTGTACACTTTAGGTGTGGGGGGGATTGGTATATTTCTGGGTTCATTAATAATTTTCATTGTCTTTATTTATTTTTATCTTTTTCGCTTGTTGAATGGTATTTTCATATTCCCCTTTTTCCCATCACTTTTATGATGGAATGTTGATTTTTGATGCCCACTTTATCATGGAAAATGATTCTAGCTTGATAATGAAAGATATTGAAAATCTATGAGTAATTTCCCTATTTTAAGTTATTTTAACGTAAAAAATTGTTTAAATGATCATGTTCTTATTTTATCATGTATTTGACCTTGAGTTATAACTTTCATTAAAATTGGGTTTTTTTCAATGATATAAATGGTTTTATCGCATTCAAACCACTGAGAATAATGGTACTCTTTATGTGGATAATTTATGGTAAAATTACATCACTTAATATTTACATAAACTTTTTCACAAAACCATTAATTTTTATTATTTATTACTTAATAGACGGTAAATATAAGTTAGGTTAATATTTATCGTCTTTCTATATAAATTCCATATGTTCGTCCCTTATCTGATTTGTATAATTATTGCATCGGATTGACCTATGTGTGTGTACTTGTAATCTGACTATTATACTCCCTAAAAAACTATAAAAAATAAAAATATATATTAAAAAAAAGTTATATTTATTATGATGTTAAAAAATAACTCTTCCTCAACCTTTGATCTAGTTATAACTAATACAATTACTGTCGTGAGGAGATCAAACAAGGGTTTAATGATTAATGTGAAATTTCTCCCAAGATTACCTTTTTTAAAAATAGTAATAAATGAGGGGAGTGAATAAATGTTCAACATATGGGAATATATAGGTTGAGATAATCAATTTTTACTTCTAGTAATTCTTATGTGAATGGGTCTTGAAATTTTATTGCAATGGAAGTAAGGTAAGTTTGGTGGACAAAATTATTTAAGTAGAGAAATATTTAAAAAACCCATATTTACTCGATAGAAAGTGGAAACAATATCATTTAATGTTTTTCACACACATGCATAGAGAGTTAGTGGCATGATTAATTTAGAATTACTTTCTCATATTTGTATCATGAATCTCTTTGAATTTCATTCTGATACAATTTATAAGAAACCTTTTTCCATGATCACTAAGAATAAATCCTTGGTGTGATTTTTTGTCTGATCACATTACTTTTATGAAAAACAAATAATTTCAAATATTCATGAATTTGGGAAAATATATAGGAATCATTTTTTAAATATTTCTTTTCCCATGAGTTCAAATGTTTAGGTGTGGGGGATTGATCGCACTGGGAATCACCATTTTATTTAACCCTTACACCGCTATGTTAAAATAGTTTTGAATGGAAAATTATAATAATAATAACCAATTTAAATTCGTTTTTTATTTAATTTTTTTTATTTTTAACTATTAGAAATTTAAATTTTAAATTTTTTGATAAATACATTGTTGGTGGAGATGATTTGAAGGGACCATGAAGAATTTCAAGAGGAATGGGTCAAACTGTGCAGGATCCAAGAACACTAGTGTCATAAACCACACAATTCCACTAAAATGTGCCCCTCATTGGGATAATAATTTTTGATATGATCCAAAACATAGTGGTATACAACTCTTCTGATGTAATTAAATACCAATTCGTCCACTAACAGGTCGAACCGAATTAATTTTTCTAGGAAATTGAATCTGCACAAAGTCAAAAGTGGTGTCAACTATTTTATCAATAACGCGAGATGTATTTGTCCAAATGGTTCCAAATTTTAAGTTGAGAAATTAAATATTTAGTTATAAAAATTTTTAGTTTTATTAAATTGGATATAAGAGTTTTTGGGAGGTATAAACCCATGGTCAAAGTGGTTACTCTAAATCTGGGGGCTCAAACCCACCTTTCAAATTTCCTATAAAATGATACCTCGGGAACCCCATTTTAATGTTAGAAAATAAGGTAAGGTTCTACCATTTTGGAGACTAAAAGCATTCCAATAATCATCCCTAGAATTTATTTAGGCTATGGGATTTTCTACTTCCATATATTTTTCTTCCTCCCCTTCCATAGAGTTCTAAACTCTTTGTGATCACCTAGGGAGGAACATATTGAAAATCCCGAGCATTGTTTTGTTATAATTGAATGATTATTTTAATTATAGGTTTTTATGTTGTTTTTATTCATCTTATATTCATATTTTCTTGGATTATGTATTTTTATGTGTTACTAGACACATAAGATCATGTTTGGGGATACTCATTCATGTGATGTTTCACACACCATTAACCACTTCTTCTTCCCCATTTGAATTGTAATTTTTGTGTGGTTCATATTGGTCAATTGAACTCAAATAAACACTAACATGTCCATTTACAATCTTTTCATGGTAAAACAATTAAATTAAATACAAACCTATATAGAACATAGAGTTCTTAGTGTGTTTCCATGCTGAGTATCGGTTATTAATTCTAACACAAATCACCCAATCATCAGCGGAATCTGGTAAATCAATTTGTTTTTTTTACTGAACCTTATGTGGTATCCTAGTATAAAATTTAAAGGAATATGGTTTTATTTTTTATAGACTATGTATTAAAATATCATAACCTTATCACTTAAATTGATGAATAATGAGCATCATGATATTTTCCCATGTTGATCATTCTGAATCGAATCTATCAATTTAGGATTTCTCTCATCACTTTATCTTGTATGATTTCTTATTAAATCAACAAAACGAAAATATAATACAATCACATTCCTCTTATTCTTAATAAAAAATTTCTTTTAAATTTAATTATCTATGCCTAAATCGAGATATGACCAAGAGTTCCTGTTATACCACATAAATTCCTGTAAAAACTAAACATTTAATTAGACACGCTTGACAATGAGATCACACAACATTGAAGATGACTGGTTAGAGATGGTTTACTATTCATGAATTAAGACCCATAAAAATGCTATCAATTATACATATGTGAGAGATGGTGTGATCCCTTTTTTAATGAAGTGAAATCCTATTGAAAGTTCCTAAAATATTGGTGACAAACACAAACTAGAAAACTCCATCAAATAATCATCCAAATAAACAAATACATGAACATTTTATTTTATTTCTTTTACCTATTTAGTTTTGAGAGAGAATGGGTCCTAACAGGTGGGTGACACCGTCATCTTGGTTAAGGATTCACATTTAGTTAACCATTTCTTTTTCATCACTGAATTCCATGTGGGGATGGAATGTCATTTTATGGTGTTGGTTGGAAAACTTCACATCATACACATTTACCAATATCAGTTTTTTGTAGTTTCTAATTGGGTTTATTCATGGAATTGAAAACACCCAATGGTTCCCATATCTGTGAAAACACATGGACCTACCTTCCAAAGGAAGGCGCTCATTGGGTAACTTTCCTAACAATACTAAAGAAATCATATTGGTCGGGAGGATGGGAGTTCAGGCTCATCACAATCTCTTAGGTGGAATTATTTCCTACTCCAGAACTCTCTTAAATATTTAATATATGTTTGAAAATACTTTATTAAGTCCTGAGTATGATGTAGGTCACCCATGAGTTAACAATCAATTATTAGAATGCATAGAATTAGGAATGGTCAGTATGTATATGAGGTTCTTCATCAGTGGATATATATATATATATATGTATCCAATATTCTTCATTAATAATACCCTTTTATGAATGGATTAGATATTATTTTATCATTTATTATTACGATGCCAGTTTCAAGCAACACAGTGGGTCGCTTTGGATTTTATCATTATCCAAGGAGATGGATGTTGTTTAAATTTTATTATGAGACCCATAATATGGGATTTTGATGTATCCCTTTAGAAGAAATTAGAACCCATGTAGTTTGATTCCAATTAACTAGAAACATCATACCTTTTAAGGTTGTATGATGAGGACCAAACTATGATGTTTAATATCATAAGGAAATAATATATTGGAGAAAGGTGACTAGTCATATTTTGGTGTGGGAATTATGTTGAGGAAGCCCATGAAACAAGGAAGGTATATGGACTCTCATATTGGACATGAATCTACCAGGATATGGTAATACATTAGTAGAGATTCTCTAGTTTATGGTTCCTAGGTAAGAGAAGAGGATAAGATAGTACACCACAAAGGGAAATGGAAGTGTGATCATCTCCATCCCCTCCTAGAACTAGAGTTACTTGGTCATAGATCCAATGATTTAAGGGCATGGAATTATCCCTCATATCTAAGACCGTTATTTCCTTGACACATCCCCTAGGATTGAGGACATCATGACCAAGAGTATGCATAACTTCATGCACCATGAGGACCCTACTTGACAGGTAGGAAAAGTGAAGGACACCTCTAATAGAGGGAATGCATATCTAAATGTGAGACACACTGGTGTGTCTCTTTCCATGGTCATGTAGGTCTGGAATCTTTGGTGTAAGTTTCAATTTGTTCTTCCTCGGATGAGGGATCCAAAGTAGGGGTACCCTAGCCATTGGTTTCTTATAATAGGTCTCATAAGAGTCTCATGAAAGTCTTGACATGGTGATTAGAGGGTTCCCTGCATAGGGCTTGAGAGAAGCTAATAGTGCTTCACACTTAGGGTAAATTTATGAGAGCTGGAGGATTACTTGGGAAATGGATCACTTGGGGGAAAACACTTAGTCTAGTATTTTATGTAGGGACCAAGGTTCTCCTATGGTTTCCTTGAAGGAGTATCATGTAGTTCCTAGTTTAAGAAAGGGACCTTCGCACATATGTTTGTCAACTATGGGGGAAAGGGGTCCTCATGTAGGTGTATTTTGTTTCAAAACCTTAAGGGAATTTGATCTAAATATCCCCCTTAATTCCCTTTTATATTGGGTTTTGGAAGGCTAACTTAGAGATTTTTTAGGATCTAGGTAAAGGGTCGGTGTTACAAGATCTTGGAGGATTCTTCTATTTTTGCATTCTCTCAAATATGGATCTCAAGGGTCTATTTATAGGAAACCATAGGACCCTGTTCAAAGAATTTTGTCCCCACATGGTCATAGAATAGGTACCCAGTCCATGTTTCATGCACAGGTGTGGATTCACCTTCTAATACACAAAGGGGGTGGGGGATAGGCATCATCCTTTTGATGCATAGTACTGCTGCGTGTGGGCCAGTTTATGAAAGTTTCATTGATTCTTTTTAGGGATCTTCATATCTCTAATACACTAAGGGAACTCCTATTAATCATTTCATCCCACATGATAAAACATATTTTAAATAATAATATATTGATAGAATAATAGTTATTATACTTAAATTTATTTATATTTATTATATAAAAATATTAAATCATTTTCATTCACTAATAAAATAAGATTACATTGATCGGTTGAATAAGAAAACTAATTCTTCCATGATGCGATGATGTTTTATTTTCATTACCATGTCTCAAGACTAGTATAAAGGATGGTTTTTTTCAATAAATCAGTTTACTATGTTATAAATAAAATTCTGTAATTATCATTTTTCAAATACCATCATTTTACTAATTCATTGAGAAATGGGATCATTAATAGTGCATACATGTGCACTACTGCCTCTATGAAAAAAAATTCCATTTTTCATAACCACCCATCTTGGATGGTTCTAAGAATTATTTTGTTGATGATATATTATACTAATGACATTTTCAAGATTCTTTAAAAGTTATAACAAAATTTAATAATATTTTTATCTTACTTTTTTGTCATAGAGAGTATCTTAAGGGGTGGATGAATTGAGTACCCAAATTTTTTTTTAAAAATAGGTTTAAATAAAATCCCCTATTTTAATTAAAATATCCCAGTTAACCAAAATAGAAGACGGATATAATTTCTAACATTTTAGAAGATTTCTTAAAGATTGATTTGGTATCTATTAAAACAATTATGAAAACTACTTTAACTTTTGAAATCAATTCACACAACAAAAAACATATATAAATAAATATTATGATTAACTATCAATTTTTTGGTTTTTTTATAGAATAAAATATATTTAGTTTAAAACATAAATTAAGTAAAAACAAACAATACACATTGTAGAATAAAAATAAGAATTTCAGTCTCAAGTCGAGACCTAATCCTATCCGGATTGCAATGACATGCTGCCACGAAGATTATATAAAATAGTATATGATTCACATATTTTTTCAGGTATACAACAGTAAAACAAAAGTCTAGGTCATAGATGGACCTCTTCCACAATACTTGTGGGAATAAAACAACAAACAGGTCACAACCAGACCTTTTCCGCAAGATCTGGAAAAATAGGTGAAGAGAGTGTTGAAAAGATATCTAGTATCATCTAGTTTAGATACTAGATATAGTGTTCAAGTGTAAAAATAGAGTAATACACACACAAATATTAATGTAAACAAAATAAACAAGAAGTGTGATTAAAGGTGTATAAATAATTGTGTTTATGAATCTGATAAGATCTACATCTCATGACTCTTTAAATATAGTTTGAAATGCATCTCCAGTCATGTTTCTGAAATTGTAAGAAGAAAAGAGTGTCGTAAACTCTTTCTTGTTCTAACTATTGGATCTGTATGTTCTCTATGATCCAAATGCATAGTCATGTATAAGCAATATGAATCATGTAGGCACACATATCGTTCTAGAAATGAGGTTCATCTCACTTCATGTGTGCATGAAGATCTGTATGTGTACATGTATCACCACTATCACGTATATCAACATGAGAGAGTCTAATCCAACCTTTAATAGTAGCTGCAGTAGCATGAAAAATCATTTGGTTCCTCTGATCCTCAGGCTTCAATATTTACATGAACATTAATTAATCTCTAAAATACAATTAAGAATAATTATTAAAATAATTTTTGTCATTAAATTCAATAATATAGTCATTTGAAATTTAATTCAAAATAAAAACAACAACGTCAGTGAGACTTTTGAATGTTGAAAATCTCTAGTGTTTTCTTGATCTAGCGGTGATTGGATATGGTGGTGACTAAGTGTAGTAGTTACTAAGTCTTCTGGTAGGTAATTATGAAACTTATCCAAATTTCAGGTTCAACGGCGAGTCATCCTCTAGTTTTAAGTAATTCTCATAATTTAGGATGATTTAATTCTAGTGGTGAATCATAGTCGATGGCGAGTGTTTTCAACACTTTTCAATTTTCCCACATTGATGGTGAGTTATCCTCAAAAGTGAGATGTTGAATAGCTGTGAATTGTACTTAGTCAAATTTTCATATCGGCGGTGAGTCGTTGTTGGTTG
The DNA here is from genome assembly GCA_963277665.1 of Viscum album. Lineage (NCBI taxonomy): Eukaryota > Viridiplantae > Streptophyta > Magnoliopsida > Santalales > Viscaceae > Viscum > Viscum album. Next base: position 1,370,333,966 of record OY728129.1, read on the forward strand.
TGGGTGATCCTCTAGTGGTGACTCAACCTCAATAGTGACTCATTGGTAGTAGTGATTCAAACTTAGAAAAATGTTACACAATCATTATCATAGTATAAAATGATATCTTAAAACACAAAACTCATTAATATCATAGGAAACATTATTTTGTGATCATTAAAACAAGGAGTCCTTCAATATCACCATTTTTTATGATCACAAATCATTGCATATTATGAACGTGGAATAAAAGGTAAAAATAAAGGGTAATAAATATAGATAGGGTATCAAAGATAAATTAAGTACACATAGTATTAAAAGTAAACAAATAGTAAACAACCTCAAAAACAAATAGTATTAATGAATGGTATTTATGCATATATGGGAAGCAATATCAATATGGTATTGAAGGAAAACTAAAATATAAATATAAATTACATATAATTATCCCCTTTTTTATTATAAAAAAATTAAAGGATAAAATAGAAAAATCCAAGAATTGGAATATGAACAAATAAAATAAGAATAATAAGATAATTTTCATTTAGAAAAACACTGAATATACAACCAAAAAGTTCCATAAAAATTTAATTAAAAAATATCACACAAAAATAGTCTCGTCAAAGAAAAAAAATTAATGATCAATAATTAATAGGATTTGTTGAAGGAATCAAGGGATATTTTCATTTATCTTTTTCTTTATCTAAGTCAGAAGACTCAACAGTAGAACCTGAGACAATAGTATAAATAGTTTTTGGAACATAAGTAAGAGAAGGATTCTCTCTGATGATAATAGGTCAAAGGTGTTGAAAAGATTCTTTGGGAGAGAGGGAAAATTTCTAGAAATGAGCTGGAAAAGGGGAATGAGGAGTTCTAGTTACACCAGGCCTGAAGAACTATATATTTTTTTCTTGAGATAACAGTTGAGCTTCAATTCAAATGGAATCATGATCCATAATATAAATTTCATGAACATGTATAAATTATTTCATAAGATTTATAAAATCCATAATCATTCTACCTCATCTCTCCATTGCACCAAATAAATCCGTCTTCTATTACATGAAACACTAAAGCACTAGATTCATGACCTTTAACTAATTCAATTTCTCTATAAATTCTTGACTAACAGGAGGAATTCACAATTTTTTAATAAGAAAAATAAAATGAGAATTCAGGTCATTCTTGGTATATATCCCTAAAAGATAATTCTTGATAGATTTGGTGATGGTTTCTCTTTCAACCTTCATATATTTTATGTATTATCTAATATTAATATATGAATGATCATTGTTATGCTCAAATTTTCTCAAAATATCTTGCTATAAGGAATGTACAGCACTAGAAACAACACTATTCTCTTTTCACATGACTTTCCTTAGCATATCAACATCAATAGTAGGAGGAGGATCACTAGAACTAAAATTAATAGAAGTCATATTCTCTATAATTTCTATCAAATCATCCATGGAGTTAGCAAAGTAATATCTCATGTCCTCCACGGTAGATTTTAGAGATTTCATCTAGCTTGTTAACCTTATTATTTTTACTTTAATTCTTATAATATGAAGATTCATATTAGGATGAATATGATGAATTATAAGAGTCATAAAATATTTTACATCCTTATCACTACTCTTGGTCACTAAATAAGTATTATTTTTTAAAAGAATACCAAAATTTGAAAGGATATTATCTCTGAAAGAATCCACGTAACTTCTTATGAGAATATCCACTGGCATTTGTGGAACCCCAGGTGTAGGTACATGTATAGTAATCTCACACCTTTAAGGCACATCAGAAACAAACCATTTCAACTGACCTTCAACATAAATATTGTCAACTAAAGATCCTTCAAAATCTATTACTTCTCAAATATTAAGGCCACCATTATTTAGTGTAAATCCATGAAACTTTCACCATTCTTCAAACATTGGATCCATCCAAATTCCACAAGACTTGTTAAGATTCTCAACCACTATATGATCTATAGCTATGTACACAACCAAATCTAGTAAAAAACCATCTTCGCATGAGGTCTATGCACTACTGGTGTCTACTAAATGGTAGATTTCTCAACTTCTATCTACTCAGCAACTAAATCCTCAACGACAGAAACAACCTCCATCTGTTCAACAACTGACTATTCAATAATAGTATCCTTAACATCCTTCTAAAAATCATCTTATGGAACATGTATATTCCCAATAATTTCATGATTTTACATACATGGGGACTTATCCACCTCAATTGATGCTTCATTATATTCTCAATAATATCTAACCACATCTTAAACAAGGTTGGGTATCTCTTCTGATCTTTAAAATGATACACTGAGATAAGGGATAAGTGTTGGAGGCCTATCAATATCTTCATCTATAATATGTAGATCATTATCATCAAAATCTCCATCATTATCACTTTCTTCTTTATTTCAATTTCAATTATCATTTACTTCTTCATTTTCAACATCTTCCTCATCTTCATTAACATCATCCTCATCACTTTTTTCACCATTACTATTTTCATCAGAATATTTGTAACTTCTTTTAAAATGATCTTAACTAGAGACCCTTGTCTCTTCCTCTTCACTACCATTAGAAGTTTCTCTCTCATAGTAAGTCTTCTACGATGACTATAAGAACAATATATAATGGATATATAACTCTGAGGAAGGACTAAATCACTGCCCTCATCCGTATAGAATTTAATCTCCTCTTCACTAGTGGTAGAAACCTCTTCATCCTCATCAGAATATTGAACAGTCTCATCTAGATACAAGATAGGGTCCACAAGACCTTTCAGTCTCAAAGTTCAATCAACCAGGTTGAACTCATCATACAATTTTTCACTATCATTGATCCATTACATCTTCTAAGGATTCCAACTAATTTTTATCTTTATACAAATAACTTTAGTGATGCATAATCCTCCATATTCCACAATCGATTCTTCACCATCATCAACTATACCTTTAGCTTCTTGAATAACCAAAATAAAATTCATGTCTGTTAAGTAATTGGATCTTGAATATGGCTTGGTTATTTAAAACATGGGTAGCATAAGGTATCTAAACAGGTTTTTATCCACACCTCCTGTCATCAAATACAATGGATAGACATCATGATACCTCATTGTAGAAAATTTACCATTTCATGGACATAGAATATTTTGAATGGATTTAAAAATTTACTGGAATTTCCCATCTAAATCCGAGTAAATTGGTCTTCTAACTACTCCATCACTAGTAAAATCACCCATGGAATCATCATGGAAACAATTATCACCATCATACAAAAGGGTTCCTTAATACTATTTAGAAAATCTTTCGTGATTAACTTTCAAACAACTAGCCCACTGGTTTCAAGAAATGATGACTTCCTAACTATTAATTATTGTTCTTATATAAACCTCGTTATCTTTAATACAAAACTAAACAAACTGGCCAAACTGGTATAAAATCCTAGGATATAAAGGTATCTAGTTATTAGAGAACCATTACAAACATTGTTGGTCCTGAATTACTTGGAGTAATAATGATTTTATGGACAACAACAACTCTTTTTGAAATTCCTTCTCAATAATAACCATTCTCTTTGCAAGCATGAGATTCAGAGGCTCTATAGTAGAATTAATCGACTCACCTTCTTGCTTCTTTTCCAGATGAGAATTGTCCAGATAATATTTTGAAGCTCACTTCATTCTAACCATCTAGATTAGCACGATAGGTTGAGGTGAGGGAAAGGGAATGTCAATGGTTCTGAAATAAAGGCCGCGATGGGCTCGATATAAATTCATAAGTAATTAATTGAATTGGAATTACAAAATAATTTAATTTAGATAATTTGAGATATTTAGGGATTCAAAAATTGAAAATTGAAACATGGTATAAAATTTTAATCCAATAAATAATTAAATAGATAATTAATTATTCTATAAACTAAAAAAAATTAAAACAGCAATGGAGACATAAACAGAAAAAATGAAAAAATTAGACAAAGGAAAAAATAGATCTTAGTGGAAGGTAAATATCAAAAGCGAACAAAAATAAAATGGTGAGAAAATTTCCAATGGTAAGAAAATTTCCAGTTGTGTGAAAATATCCAATGGTGAGAAAAATTAGAACTAAAAAAACACTTTAAACGCTGAGAAAACTCAACAGCGGGTAAACTCACATGTGGGTAAACTCAATGGTGGGTACAATCAATGGTGGGTAACCTCAATGGTGAGTAATATCAATGGTGTATAAACTCAATGGTATGTAAAACCAATGATGGGTAAAATCAATTTTGAGTAAACTCAATAGTGAGTAAACTCAATAGTGGGTAAACTCAATGGTGAGTCCCAAAAATTAAACTTAACCAAAATTTAATCACACCTAATTCTTGTTTGAGGTTGTTCATTATCACATAATTCAAATGTTTATTTAATATATCGAAAATTTGATGTTTAGTATCAATGTATTCAAGAGTTATATCACCTTTTTGAAAATGATCTCCCCAAAATTGATGTCTTACAACAATTGGTATTTTTCCAGAGTGTGCTAAAGATATCTTATAAATGTTTATAGAACTTTTGTTGTCATATTTGTAGAGAAATGTCAGAATTGATATCTATAGTCTAGTAAGGTATGATTCATCCCCAAAATTTTCTCATAGAAATTTTACATCTATGTATTCAGATTTAGTAGTAGATAGTTCAATAAAATTTTATTTTTTGCAAAACCAATAAACCAAAGACTTTCCAAAAAGGTGACATGTTTCAGATGTGATTTTTCTATCTAACTTAAAACCACCAAAATCATAATCTGAATAACTAAATAAGTAAAATGTTTTTTCTCATGGGTAAAATAGTCCTAAATTAGCAGTATAATTTAGGTATTTGAAATTTCCTTTTATAGAAACCAAGTGTTTCTCTTCTAGTTTTCATGAAAAAGAGTACACATACACACAATAAGCATAATATCAGGTCACCTAGAAGTCAAGTAAATAAGACTTCTAATCATATCTATGTAACTAGTTTGATCAACTAGTTTCACAGCCTCATCAATATCCAACATATAGGTGGTACTCATAGGAGTATCACTACTCTCAATGAAATCCAAATTAAAAAAAAATTAAATGATCTTTAGTATATTAACTTTGATTTAAAATAATTCATTCTTAATTTTCAAAAATCTAAAAACCAAGAAAGAATTCAATTTCACCCATTAAACGCATTTCAAATTCATTTTGCATCATTTTTGAAAATTAAATACATAAATAGTTTTTATAATAACCAAAAATAATATCACCTACATAAATGTGAACAACTAAAACATCTTTTGAATTTATTTTTATAAAAAGGTAGGATAAACTATACTATTTGAAAATCCTTTTGAAATATGAAAAGAGATGATCCTATAATACCAAGATCTAGGAGATTGTTTCAAACCATATAAATCATGTTTTAACTAAAAAATAGGATTTGGAAAATGGGGATTTTGAAATCTAGGGGGATGTTCAACAAAAATATCCACAACTATATAACGATTTAAGAATGCACTTTTGACATCCATTTGATAAAGTTTTAAATCTAGATGTGATTCATATGCAAGTTGAATCCTAATGGATTAAAGTCAAGATATAGTTGAAAAGGACTATTTATATTCTATACCTTCTTCTTGAATATACCCTTATGCAACTAGTTTATCCTTCTTTCTTACTATATTGCCAGATTCATCATCCTTATTTCTAACAACCCATTTAGTGTCTAATGTCAAGTTTTCTTTAGGTGTATCAATAATTTATCGTAATTGATTTATTTAAAAAAAATTAGTTCTTATTATATATCCATTACCCATAATTTATAATTTATTTCATCATTAACATTCTTTGGTCCAGGATATGAAATAAAGCTTGATGTTCGACCTGGTTTCTTAGAGAATCTCTAGTCTATGTACCTCTATCTAAGTCTCCAAAACTATCATTTAATGGATGGTATTTAAAATTATTACTAGATTAATAAAAAAAATTGTTGATCACCTTATTGTTCTCTATAGGTTCAGGTTTATGTACTAAAAATTCATCAGAATTGGGTGATTTTTATGCTTGCATTCTAGCAGAGTCAGAAGGTTTGTAATTTAAGTTCAAAGTGGATAAATCATTATAAATATTTTATAAATGTATCTTAGGCTCATGTGGATCTATATCAAAATAATATGACATGAAAAGACTCTTTTATAGTCTTGTTCCTTTTGTTTATAACTATATAAGATTTACAAAAGCTTGAATAACCTAGGAAGCTTCCTTCATCGCTTTTGGAAGAAAACTTTCCATGGTTATCCTTAGTGTTAAGAATAAATATGTTGCAACAAAAAACAATTAAATAATTAATCTTAGTATTTATACTATTCCAAATATAATAAAGGGTTTTAATTAGTATAGGTCTAATTAAAAATCAATTGATTATATAGAAGTTTTTGTTTAAAAAACCTAACCAAAAATAGATAGGTAAGTCATATTCATTAAGAATAGTATGAGCTATCTATTGAAGTTATATATTTCATATTTCTATAACTCCATTATATTTAAACTCATGGTCATGGTCACTTATTAATGTCTTAATTTTAATTCCACATAGGTTTTATATATATTTACAATACACTATAATATAAGAGAAATATTCACTCTTCTGACCTAAGAATAATACCCAACTATACCTAGAAAAGTAATCTACTAGTACATAAACCTAGTGATATGCATTTAGACTATATCTATATGGTCCAAAAAATACATATGAACCAACCCAATAGCTTGAGAAGTTAGAACTTATTTTTTTGATTTCAAAGAAATCTTATTATGTTTCCCTTTTTGACATGGGTTATATACTATATTATTTGGAAACTCAATTTTATGTAGATCCCTGAATAACCCTTTCCAAGTAAGGATTATGTGTGACTGGATGATATAGATCCCTAGACTCTTATGCCAAATCGAAGATTCTTTGAGAATGTAACTTAATATCGAAAGATGTTTGTGGAATCACATAATCAAGATTAACAGCATAAACATTCCCATTAATTATGGAATTAAAGACCAGATAATTTTTATAATTAAAAACAATAAAAGAATTGTTATCAAATTTTACATGAAACCCATAATCACATAATTTTTAGATTATAACCAAGTTATATTTCAAACTGATTTACTGTTACCAATTTTTTCAAGGAAGATGATTTTTCCTTTTACATTGTCACCAAAGGTTACTTGTCCACCATCAAACATTATCAGTATCTTGAAGATCGAGAAGTCTCCTATAATATGTCTCGAACTATCACTATCCAATTATGATAAATTTCTATATGGTATCTTCAAGTATATTACGAATAAATAAATGTTTATACCATAAATGACATTGGTTCCAGAATTTTTTTAGGTCTACATATGTCAGTAATTAGGTATTTAGGAACCCATATTTTCTTTATAGGTTTACTTTAATAATATTATAAACATTTTGGGGAAAAAATTATTTAGTCCTTTAGAAAAATAAATAACAGTTGAAATTTCATATTTGAACATAGGAACAAATGTTCTCTTAACTATTCTTCTCTATCCAGGTCAGTATCCTAGACTAGTAACATACTTTGGAGAAACTTGTTTTATTAAAATTTGAGTTAGTATTTCTCTTAATTTTGAAAAAATTTCTAAATCCTTCTTTAATTCTTCCTTGGAAAATATAAGTTCAGTATTCACCTTTAGTAATTAAGCATTATTTTTCTTCAATAAAACAAGATCAGATTTAATTTTAAGTGATAAAGAATGCTATTTTTTCAGAAATGTATATTTATAATTGAGTTCATTAAAAGTTTACTCAATTATATTACAATACTAGAAAAATTATTCTTTAGTATTATCATCATAATTTTTTTAATGATAATAATTAATTGTTAATGATATTGCAGGTACCTTCGAAACATTTTTCATGAAGCACATGTTGGCTATGTCAAACTTCTCTTTAGAAGTAGAGTAGGAGTCACTGGATCTGTCATTAGAGGAACTCCATGTGTATTTCATTTCATACTTGAATTTTATTTCCTTGTCCTTTTATTCATTTTTGTATTTAAATTTTGTATATTATGTCTTAAAATTTACTTTTTTTTATTTCATTCATAGTAGGTTGTCTCTTTTTTGTCATCTATTTTCTAATCATTTTTTCAGTTTCCTTTGTTCTCATACATTCCTTTTTCATTAGGATTTATGAAAATTTTCTTCTTCCAATAGAACTTATTAAATATTTTGGCCAAATGGACCATCTCCTCATCACTGTATGGTGGTGATACTACATCACTAGAATTTTCATCGTATAAATTTTCTTTATTTTTATATTTGGATGTAGTGGTCTTGAAATAAAATGATTTTCTCATTGGCTCATCATCCCTTTCTCTATTGACTTTCATCTATTCCTCGCACATCATCAATTGTCCACTTAATTCTTTAACTAGAAGTTTGATAATATCACAGGATTCCCTTGATGACATGGATGTTCCTATCCATCGCTCTGGAAGGAATCTTAGCAATCTCATGATTCTTTCTTTGTCAAACACTTGATTTTACAAAGACCTCAGAGTGTTCACTATCTCTCTAAACCTGATATACATATTATAAATTATCTCATCATGTTTCATTTTTAAAGAATCATATTTTATTGTATAATTATTCAATCTCACTTCTTCAAAAAAGTTTGTTCCTTCATGTGAAATAGATAATGTATCCCAAATTTCAAAGGCATATTTTCTAGAAAATATTGTATTGAATTATTCATATCCTAAATAATAATAAAATACATTCATATATTTATAATTTTTATTATAATAAATCTTATTATAATCATCCCAATGTTTTCTAAGAGTCTTATGTAACTTATTTTTATACTCAAGTGTAGACAAAATTTCAAAACCAATACTCTCTATATGCATTTTCATCTTTATCTTTCATTGAGAATATTTGTTTCCATTAAAGAAAAGCGGTATGTCGGTTACATAAACATTTTATTTATTTTTCATTTAATGAAATAAATTTATGATCTTTAAAACAAAACAAAGATCATAGTTGACAATATTTGAAAAAACCTTTGATTCCAAATCTTGGTCAGAGTGAGTATCTCAAGAGGGGGTCAATTGAGTACCCAGTAAATTTTTTGTTAAAAATAGTTTAAATAAAATCCACACTTTAATTAAAATATCTTTGTTAACCAAAATAGTTGATTGATATACTTTCCAATATTTTAGAATATTTCTCAAAGATTGATTAGGTATTAGTTAAAACAATTATGAAAAATACTTTAACTTTTAAAATAAATTTACTTAACAAAAAAATTATATAATCAATAATTAAGATTAATTATCAATCTTGAGGTTTTTTATAAAATAAAAAAGAATCAGTTTAAATCTCAAATAATGTAAAACCAAAAAACACAATGTGGAATAAAAACAAGAGGTACAGTCTTTAGCTGATATATAATCTGATTCACTTGTAAATCACCCACTACAAAGAATATTACATAAAATAATCTATGATTAATAACCTAGATCAGGTATACAATATTAAAACAACTATATAGGTCACAATTGAACCTCCCATATAATATCTGCGGAAGTACAATAATAAAAAGGAAACAATCGTACCTCTACCACAAAATGTAGGGAAATATGTAATTAGAGTGTATAGAATATATTGTATATCCTTTTGTTCATATAAAAGAGACTATGTTCATGTATAAAATAGATTAAGATACACACTACTCATAATGTAAATAAAATATACAAATAGAGAAATTAAATGTGTATAAATAATGGGGTTTTTGGGTCAAATAAGATCTATAGATCAGGGATACTTGAATGTAATTTTAAATTTATCTAGATTCATGTTTCAAACATTTATAAAAGAATAGAGTGTCTTAAAATCTTAAAATTTATGAATGTAGGATAAGTATGTTCTCTATGATCCACTATCACAATCATTTGCAATCACGGTGCAGTATGTAGGAAGACTTCTGGTTCTAGAAATGAGGTTCATTTCACTTTACATGTACATGAAGATATCTCTTTTTATGGTTTTCACCACTATCTTGTATATCTGCACTAGATAGTTTGCTTAAAATTTAATCAGTAGAAACTCCATTAGAGAAAATCATCCAAATATTGTGCTCCTCATAATGCATGTCAAACATGAACATTAATGCATATCTTAAATAAAATTATGAACAATTATTAAAATTATTTTTCTAATTAAATTCAATAATATAGTCGTTAGACATATTTAACTGAAAATAAATTGAACAGTGGCAGTGAGTCTTTTGAACGGTGAAAATCTCTGGCAGTGTCTTGATATGGTGATGAATATAACTAGAATTGATTGAGTCTAGAGGCTACTGAGTGTGGGGGTAGGTAATTCTAACACATATCTAAATTTTAGGTTCGTGGAAAGTCATCCTCTTGTGGTAGGTAATTCCCATACTTTACCAAAATTTTATTATGGCAATGAATCATAGCCGACATTGAGTGATTCCAAAAAATTTCCATTTTTTCACATTGATGGTGAGTTTTCCTAAACAGGGTGACATTTTATAGAAGTGACTATTACATAGTCAAATTTCAATCTCAGTGGTAAATCATCCTTGTTGGTGGGTGATCCTTATGTGGTAACACAACCTCAATGGTGGGCCATTGGTAACCTTGAGTCATACTTAGCCAAATTTTCACCAATATATCTTATAGTATAAAATTTTATCATAAAACATAAAACCCATTAATATCATATAAAACTAGATTTTATGATCATTAAAATAAGCTGTCTAACTTTACTCATTCAATCATTATAACACACTCTTGTTCAAATTATGTTTACCACCTATATGAGTAATGTTGTAATATTTATTCCATGGATGATTAAGAAACTTTATATTCTATTGAAAATAGATAATAACAATTTATTATATATGTCCAAATGATTTTATATTGTTTATAATAATATCTAAGGATGTTTTTAATACATCACCTTTTATTCATCAAATTCATTGAAATGATCATGTATTTGGTTCTGTGGTCACGTACCATTTTTGAAAATATTAGGAAATGGAATTATAAATTTATAAATTATTTTAAAATATATTTCATAGTACCTATAATGATCTAGGAATGTAAAATTTGGGATAAAAATGAATTAAAACACATCCATTACAAAACTTTTTTAAAATTATCAATTTTTATAAAATAAAATTTTGAAAACATATTGTAACAAACTAATAAAAATTTACTGAATATTTGTATAGGTATTTTGTAAAATGTTATATAATTGAATAATTTTCAGAATTGGGTGATTAGGAAAGTTAATTTTTTGATACATGATATCATTTAACATTTGACTAAGTGGGATTAAATGTAAGGGGTATCCATAACTCAAATCATTATCTTTTGTTATAATAACTTTTATCTATATAAAACCATTTAAATAACAACTATATATATATCATATGATAATTTTATTTTTTATTTACAGTTTCATTTATTGGGAAATCATGTTTCACTCAATAATCATATTTCTTAAGGAATCTATTATTTTTTAGAAGTAAAATTTTATTTAGAAAAATTCATGTCTCCTTTTATAGATTCTTCCCTCCACATCAATGTTTTTATGTCCCGAAAATTTTCTCTTTTACCTAGTTTAAAATTAGATTTTTTCTCCAATTATCATTATATTTACATTTATTTTAAAACAATGGTTTAGATATATTCATATGATTTTTATTTTCAATAAATGTATTTTTAAATATTTCAAAGTCTTTTACTGTCAATGATAATATATTATTACATTATATATCACATTTTGAAGTATGATTTATTCATATTGAAGGAATATTTATATTAACTTATTTTAAAATAATTTTTTTTAATTTATTTCCTCTTCATTTTCAAAAAAATGGTTTTTTGATTATGACATTAAAATCACATCAATTCATGAAGATAATAAGAAAAAAAAATTAAAAAATCATTCTTTGTTTGCCCATTCATTTTTAAAAGATATTTCACTAATAAATTAGTGGTTCATAAATCACCTGATATATTCTATTTTGAGTGAGATCTTGTTTTTTCTATAAAATTATCATGTTTTTTATATGAGACCATTTGGAAAAGTTATGAAACCCATTTTTCTTTCAATGGGATTTTTATGATAAGATTAATTAATTTATTTTAAGAGGAACTCATAAGTATGTGTTATGATGGGTGTGGTACTATATTACCATCCAATGAATTGGTTATGGTATTATATCTCAGAAGAAAACCATTTTTAGATATACTTCTATATTTTTTACAAAACACATGGGTGGATACACTTGGATTTGTTTAAAAAATTTAAGGGTGAAATACTAGGATTTTCACAATGGTTTAGTATGGATATATTTAGGAAACTTCTCTAAAATGACCCTTATTTTTAAACTATGGAAATTTTTTATAATATTACATGTTATAAAGATATTTTTCTTTCATATGTATTGATTTCCTGCTTGTTATATGCTTCTAATCCATGTTTTGATTACCTTTATTTTGTCTTATATTCCAATGTGATGATCCTTAATGCTCAATCATGTTTTATGATTGTCAATTATGATCTCATGATCATTGTATCTGATATATATCCCTTACACATATTTTAACTCATATTTATGATCTAATTATTATGAATAGTTGATATGTTTTTGTTTCTGAAAATTTGAGATCACCCATTTTTTTCCATTCCCCAGGTTATGAAGATGATTATGTCCTATGAGATGTCTAAAATAGGGTCTAGAGTAGAATGGTTATGGAAAAATGTTCATAAGTGTTATAAAATAAGTTTTTATGCATCTATTCCACAAGAAAATAATCCTTTCACTCTATGGATTGTATGAATATTTGTTTAATTTAGTAACAAAATCATGAAATCAATGTATATTTTTTGTAGGATTATATTTGGTATTTATATTTGGTATCAAAGGGATGTTTTAGTTATTTTTTTCATATTAGTTCAGAGAACATTAGTGAGAAATCAAGGAAATATTTTATGTATTGGACAATATCTTGATTCTTTAGTAAAGTTAAGATTATGTGGTTTTTCAAGAAATACATATCATTCTAGATACTAGAAATTGGGTGCAGTAATGACATATATTCGACTAGGGGTAACTAATTTTAAAACGGTTCTTTGAGAATTCAATCGATTATTGACCTAATTTATGATGAGTGGGCCAAAACCTGCACACATGGATAGACACTCCTAAAGGATATTCCTTTGTTAATCCACATTATATTTATGAAATATATTTATTTTAGTGAACCTAATAATGTAAATTACTAAGAAAAGTATAGATTTAAGGATGGAGGTTTTTATTTTTTGATATATACTTAATTTATGAGTTATTTATTCAAAAATCATTGTATTCCCTAACTAGATTTACTTATATAAATCCCTAAAAAATATTTTATATGATGTAATGTATGAGGAAAGGAGTAACTGAGCTAAAAATTATTCTAAGATAAAGTGTTGATATTTTATAAATGAGATACCAAATGGGACGGGTGTTAGTATAAAATGACTCTTAGAAATTCTCATGCGACTATCAGAAGCTATAAATAATAACTGAAATCATGTTGAGCTCCAAAATATTTTAAAACATGAGTATATTTCTATCAAACCATTTATATAGTGGAATCTAACCACATTTATTTTATCTTCTAATAAACATATTATTGAGAAACGGATCCATGTAGTGGAAAATATATTGTCCTTCCAATAATGATTAGAAAAAAAGATGTTCTTCTGGATATTTTTCTAATAAAATGGGACATTGAAAAATGGTAGAGTCTCATTAAGAATAAATTTAATTAGGATTAATTACTAAATATATCATGGAAGTGTTTACCAAAATTACTCTTCGTCAAGAAAATTCATTGAACTCTTCACAAATAGATTGAGTGGAATTTCCATGAGTTGAATCAAAAGGAGGATGAATCTGTTGGAACTTGTGAATAAAACATTATGAGACCCACAATGTATTCATCAAGTTATACCACCCAATATGAAAGAAATATCAACTATTTATTCAGTATATTAGACCTATATATTCAAAGTTCATTATCCATAATAGACTTTGGAATCTACGAGGAGGTTGTTGTGGTGCTCTAATAGTGGAGATGTAAATTTAGGACTTTTTTTATTTTATGGAAAAAAACTATATAGGTGGAGTATCATAGATACTTTTAGGATAAGTCACATTGTTGAAATACGGTCCCACTACCTATGTGTCAAAAAGTTCGGCGGAAGCACCTAGAAAACTGCCTCAAGGGATCTAGGAAGTGTTTTAGTGTTAAGTGGTAGGCCATATTGGACAAAACTATCTAAGTGGTTCCAAGAGGTTAATTAACACAACATTGGAGAATAATTATTCAAAAAATATTTTACCCACACAATAATTATTTAAGTTAAATGAGTTTTGGAATTGTGAAAATAATTATCCTAACCCCATAGTTGCTGAATAAATTAGGCCTTGGTAACCTCTTAAAACAAGATAGTAAGGGAGAGTGTATATTATCTCCACTACTGAGGTGAACCATGATAATTTAGTGGTTCAAGGTAAAATTATTCTTCTTTATAGATCTACAAATTCCTTATTTTGTGCTGGTTCTTTATTTTTTTTAGATCACACATGCTTGCTAAACAAAATTATTAACCACCTCAAACCATGGGTAATGAACTATATGTGAAAACCCCTTTTGTAATGATGATATAATCCAAGATATATAACTCTTATCTAAAATTCATTTTTCAGAATATACTCCTTAAGGAATTATTTCTTCTTCTCTTTTTGGAATTTTTTGTTATTTTGGGTACGAATTGGCTATCCCCACATAGATAACATGTTAATTATCATGATAAGGATACGTTATTTCATATCCCCAACCATGTTGTGATAAAATATCAATGAAATGATGATTAGACGATCCTTTATGAAAAAAAAATATAACATGGGTTGTGATACCCAAAAATTAAGGACTCTAGACTTGAAATATTTTTGATAAAGTCAATGTTAAGGACCTTTCTATTATATGAGGGTATGTTGTTGTATTTCCAAATGAATTATTTGGCCTTCCCCCAGAGCATGAGGTTGATTTTTTCAATTGAGCTATATAATAACCATGATATTTATTACAAATTAATTAATGATTTATTACATAATATTATACATAATACTACATGGAAGATCAATGAGTCTAGTTTCTTTGGAAATTAGGTACAATAGATAACAATTTAAAACAGGAAAAAAAATCTTTGTTGAAAACTTTAATAACATTGTCAAACATAAAAGTACATTGGATAATTTGGGGACATACATAAGAAATGGGTGAGATATAAATCCCATTAATATAATTAACATCGAATATGGTAATACATTTTAGACAATAGAAATATAAATGTGGAATAAAAGGAACATGAATAACAAGGCATGATATAGCATGATAATCATAACATTGGAAATGTGGAAAAAACATAAAACACTACATCATAAAGAAGTATAAGGATAAATTCCAAGACATTGTGATGGAAAAATTACCATAAATGAATTAGGTTCAATCCATTTCCCAACATGAATTATCATGATACTAAACATTACCAAATGTATTGAATCACTATATAATTCTTGGTGCACCCGTAACATTCATTTCATTCTCTTGCATACGTCTTCCACATAGATCATACAATACAGATTCATTTATAATCATATTTTAATCAACGATCATGGTGTTTGGAATGCATAAATTTAATTACAAAGTCAAATAGGTATAATTTTATAAAGTTGAACACCCTTGATATGAAATTGGAATGGTATTCACTATAAAATTGTTTTGTCATGGAAAATAGCAGTGAAATTTTGGTAGCATAACGTTGTCACTTAAAAACTCATAAAATGGTTTGATGAGAGAAAAGGAGGTCTATGATCATTTGAAAACAAAATGGGAATTAATTGGTATATTTATATATGTATCCCAACATTTTTAATTGGAAATACAAGGCGTAAGATAAAAGAAATCTGAATTATGAAGAGAAGGTACGGATCTATTACTTGAGTGTGTGACACCAAAATCATGGGAGAAGCTTCTTAAGAGTGTGGGGTCTCCTAGTTAGGAATATAGAGAGGATAGGGTAGAGTAAGGTCTCTCTCCAAGTGACTTCAATGAAAATAAATTAGATATTCGGTGGGTTTATATAGGAAATGATTGGGGATTTCTTTATTATTTCTCAAACTTATGTTTTGGACTCTATATAATAAAATAACCAAAACCAAAAAACTTATCATGGTTTTCCCCATGGTTTCTATAAATTTAAATGGTTTTAATTATTTTATAAGTAAAATGGATGAACTTAATAATATAATTCCCTTTGATTGTGTGGAGGTGATTCATTCTCTTAATGAAATGATTTTAAATCCTAAATATATATTAATAGTTTTGGATGATTCACAATAAATTTATAAAACAAATAAATTTAAATTTAAATATCATTATTTTAAATAGAAACAAATATATTTGGTTTTTTATACCTTTTATAGTATTTATTACATCACTTTTTGGTCATTATTATTCCATAATACACAAAGTATATTTATATGGTATTTAATTTTTACCAAAAATTTGGTTGTCATAGAAAATTATAAAACATTCACCATTTGATAATTTTTAGTTTTATGATTCCAAAAAAAATATTCATTTTATCTAAATAATTCTCTAAATATGGGAATTTTCACTTTTAAAATAAAATCGACACTTAGAAATGCTTGGTTTTTTTACTATAACAGTTTTCAAACCCTTATAAAAATTACATTTTACAAATTAAAAATTATATGATGATTTATATTTAATAAAAATTATTCAAAAATATTTTTTTATTAAAATATTATTTATTTTAAAAATACATTAATTCATCAAAAAAATTTCTTAATTGAAATTTAATACTAATTAAAAAATAAAATTTGGGTTTTGTTGTATTAAAATAAAAAACATTTATAAAGTAACAACAATATGATGAAAATATATTCATTATTCTATAAAAGAGAATGTACATACCCATATGTCTAGGGTATTGATACTTATCCCTTTAATACACTAGTAAAATCTCTACGGATAAGGTGCACGATAGTGAGTCATTCGTGGGGTGGTTTGGAGAACATGATTTGGTCCATGTTGTTGATGAGCTTGAACATATATCATAAATGGTTTCAATCAGGCTTAAGTTTTTGAATATCGGATTGGGATTGGTCAAGGGAAAATACAAAAGATTTTATCTCTTTAGAAGCTCTAATAAATGTGCTTCATAGGGTACAATCCTACTAGTTGAGGCCATCATATCCTTTATCTATGTCAATAGGAATTTTTAAACCCCTATATTTATAATAATAATTTTATCAATGTTTAATGGATATATTACTGGAGGTAATGATGCTTAATGATATTTTAAATCCCATAGAATATAATTAAACTAAATAATTTCATGTATTTTCTATAACCAAAATATAAAATAATACATTTAATTAAAATTCTAAGGAAAATTTTATTTATAATAATTCATGTCGTTATAATATTCCCCAATAAGAAATTTATCACTCAAATTTTTCATTTCCCTCACTAAATCAGATGAGGGTAACTCTGTTTCATCACCTCCTTCAATTCCCATATTTCTTCTTCAATGTTTTCGTTTCTCCACAACACTTTGATGAGGTGCACTATATTATTCTATATAACATTGTCTCTACAATGTAATATCTTCAAAAACTACTCCTCATAAGAATGTTCATTCTTCAATTGTATCACCTAAAGATTTTCTATATGTTAGTGGTTTGGTTGGAACTTTATCAAGATGGATACATGGAATACATCATGTACTTAAGATAGGTTATGTGGGAGTGAAATTCGGTAGGTCACCACTTTGATGTGATCAATAATCTCAAAGGGATCGATATATCATAGACTAATCTTTCTTTTATTCCCAAATATCATCAATTTTTTCATGAAGATAAGAAGATGAACACCATGTCTTCAATATCAAAATCCACTTCTCGTCGGTGATTTTCATCATAACTCTTTTTCTAACTCTAATAATCATTTTTGTGCTACTAAATGGTCTTGACCTTTTTCACCATTTTCTTGACCATTTAATAACCAATAATTTTTTTTCTCGAACTTTATCCGAACTTGAAGGTGTTCTACACATGTTCCCAAAACGGGGTTCATAGGAAGCCATTTGGATTCTTGATTTCAAACTATTATTATAAGATAACTCGACGAGATGAAGTTGTCGATCCCATCCTACTTTGAAATCAATTGAGCATGCTCTCAATATTTCCACGAGTGTATATGTAGTCTTCTTATATTTGCCACCATTTTGGGTGAGATAATCCACACTAAAGTTGAGCTCAGTGTTTAGAGAATGTTTGTTAATTTTCTAGAACATGGAGGTGAATCTCATATATCGATCATATATAATCGATAGTGGTACTCTATAAAGCCTCATCGCTTCTCTAATATATATCCATGCAAGTTGATCAAGTGATAAATACTCTCAAATCACAATTAAGTGTGTATTCTTTATAAGATGATCCACCAAAACCCATATATCATTATTACCTATTGACCTATTTAGAAGACTAGTGAGAAAGTCCATGGTGATATTTTTCCATTTCCATGTAGGTATGGATAATGGTTGAATCATCCCCTTGAATTTCTTACTTTCCTGTTTTATTTTCTAATATACAATACGTCTTGATGTATATTACATGATCCCCTTATTAATGGTGTCCCACTAATAGTGTTAAAGGATATCTCAATACATACTTGTGCTTTCTGGGTGGACAGAGAATGATAATATATATACATCTTCCAAAAAATCCTTCTTTAACTCAGGAATTGATGGTACACATAGTCTTAACCCAAATATCACAAATCCTTCTTCATTAACATTGAAATCTTGGTATTTCCTTTTTATTATGGTTTCCACTTTCTTTTTAATACACACATCATTCCTTTGAGCATCCTTTATATTCGGTAGAAGGGATGGTTGAGAAATAATTTGTAAATGGATTGATGATGTTCCTTCCATTATGATTCTCATGTACATCCTTTCCAAATATAATATGATCAGATCCCTCTTAATTATCATCAATGATAGAATTACTAGATTCTTTATACTTAGATAATCTACCACTTTCTTTGCTTTCCTAGGATGTTAGTGGACTAAGAAGTCATAGTCCTTGATGTGCTCTAACCATATACATTGGATCATATTCATCTCATTCGGTGTGAATACATAATTTAGTCTTTTTGTGGTCTATATATATTCCACACTTCTATTTAAAAAGATAATTCCACTATATTTTCAAATATAATATCACTATATCCACCTCCAGATCATGTTTTTGTAAGTTCTATACATGAAATTTCAACTACCTTGAAGAATAGACTATGAATTTTTCATTCTTCATTAACACATGGCCCAATCCCATCTTGAAAGATTACCTTTATTCCATGAAAAGTTCCCCTCTTGTGGGGAGTGTGAGCACAGAGGTAGTGACATGAATTCTTTTCGGCTCTATGAATCTCTCTTCACATTCATCATTCCATGAAAACTTGAATCCCTTATGAGTTATATTGGCTAGAGTTCTAGATATTGGTGATCAATTTCTCCCAAATCAATGAAATTACAAATCTAATCCAAGAAAACTATGGATATCTGTTACAGATGTTGTCCTCACCCAACCTAAAATTGATTTTTCTTATTTTAAGGGTGCCCAAATATCTCATTGATTGTGATAATATTCCACTAGGATGAGACTTCATTCAACTAGAACTGGCATTTTTTGTACAGGGCATAAATATTCTCATTTCATAATGTCTTTATAATAGTGCTCATATTCTTCTCATTCTTATCCTTTATTTTGGAGAATATTATAATGTCCTCTATAAAGACTATAACAGATTTTTCAACGTAATATATAAATACTCTATTCAAAAAATCCATGAATATTTCTTTAAAATTAGTGAGCCCTAATGGAATTACTATGAACTCATAGTGCCCATAACTTGTATGAAAATCAGTTTTGGGGATATCCTCCTTCTTCAACCTAACTTGATAATTTCCCCACTGTAGATTAATCTTTGAGAAGTTCCATTCTCCACAGAGCTAATCAAAAAATTCATCAATTTGTTATAGAGGATACTTGTTCTTTATAATGATCTTGTTAAGCTCGTGATAATCAATGCAAAGGCACATTGACCCACCCTTCTTATTGAAGAAAAGGACCATTCACCCCACCATGAATCACTTGGGAGTATGAAGCCTTGATTCAGATTCTCCTGTAGTGGTTTCTTTAGCTCCTTGAGTTTCATAACATCCATTCTATATGGACTCTTCGAATATGGTAATTCTATAGTTATAAGATAAATGTAAAATTCAACCACTCAACTACAAGTAAGACCATGAAATTCTTTGGGAAACACGTCAACGTATTCCCTGATCATGGGCATGTATTCAAGGATGATTATTTCCTTATAGTGAATCATTTGAGCTAGATACACTTTCTCATAGGGAAATAATATTAATTCTTGAGATTTTGGTGAAAAATAATATTCATCCTTCCACTTTCACTTGTACAGAACCTGGGTACGATTACCAATGTGGAGTGTGATTTTTTACCATGAAAATTTATGTTATATTTATATAGGTAAATCTAATCCATACCCATAATTGCACCAAATTTCACAAAAGTGAGTATGGAAAGGTTATCTGGGAATTCTAACCCACAAATTTTTACAGGGGAGGAGTTATATACTTGGGATTAAATAATTTACCCATTTTCCATTTTCACTAACAACTCTACTTCCATTATTTGTGGTGGTTTTTAAATATTTCAACTAATATTTCCTAATATGAAGGAATTAATATAAAAATAATAAAAAAGAAAACTTTCTATTCTTGAAAGAATAACTGCATACCCCTCACCAATTCCTTATCAGGATCCTCCTCAGCTGTAGTGATTAAGGCTTGCACTTACTACCTTGGTGGTTCTTGGTTGACTCTGAAACCCCTTATCTTAGTGCATTTCTTTCCAAAATTTCCTCATTTCTTTCATTTGGAGAAATAAAATGGGATGAGGGTTGACCGGAGCATTCCTTTCCTTTGTTGCATTAGCAGGTTTCTCCTATTGGAAACCGTTATCTAGGTGTCCTTCCTTCCCATACATAAATCACTTCCACACCGCATTAGGAAATTTATGGTGTTCTTCTTTCCATGTCGTTGATAAGTAAGATGTTAAATTTTCTTGAACCATTATACTTCTCTATCAGACCACTAGAATTAAACTCCACCATCTGCTTCTTATCCCTATGATACCCTTAAGATTTACTATCTCTATTTTTAACTTGAGGACACATCAAACAATTTACTCATTTCAATGGTATAGGATCTCTAAGGATTTTCGTAGACAAGGTTTTATCAACCTAAAGAAGTAGTTAACCTTCCATTCGGGGCTAATGAAAAAGTTGAAGGTGTATCATGTAATCCCTATAAAGTTTTCCTCATACTCCCTAATATATTAATCATCTTTTTTCATGATGGAAAAAAAATAACTTTCCATTTTATGATGAAGAGTTGGACGCAAATATTTATTGGAAACTATTTTACATAATTTATTCCACCCCATAGATTTGATCTCTTCCTTACGATTCATATTCTTGATCAATGTACACCCCTTATTAGTTTCACCCTCCATATGAAAAACATCTAGTAGAACCTCCTCTTGTTCATAACATTGAATGATGGAGAAAATCTTATCAATAGAGTTGATACATTGTTCCACGATTAAGGGATCAAATGATCCATTGAAATTATAAGTCCTTTTTAATATTCAGGACTCAATTTCATATTTTTATTTCTAATATTTATTTGGAAACTCATTTTGATCTGTGTTTATATTAAAAACCTAAGTTAGGTGAGAGATTATGATCACAAAGTTTTTGACTCATACTCACATTGGGCTGGGCATCTCATTGGGGTATTCGAAACATTGTCTATCACATTGATTATATACTCGATTACTCCTATTTCCGAAAATTATCTAGAATAAAAGTAAAATTAGGGATTAGTATTTTTTAAAATATTAATCACATAAAGGTATTCAAATGACATTAAATATAAAACTTATAAATTACATGTATTTCATTAACATAAGAATTTATAGGTTTTGATCTATGTTATCCATGATCTGTTTTCAAACATATATTCTTATAGAAATTTTTTGTTCCCTTAATAATGGTTGATAATGAAATTATGAATTTACCAAAGACTATCACCTAGGAGTTTCAAACCAATTGCGTAGTAAGGCTTTCTCTTTTATGACGTGTTACACTGAGTCAAAAACGATGCCCCTTGTCAGAGTTGTTACTCCTTTGAACATATTTTCCATAACTACATTAACTTGTACTATCTAAGCAAGGATTTATTTTCTTGAATAAAAATTCACTCTTTACCTACCAAAATTTAGATATGTTTTCTTAGTCTTATCCCTTAGTCTTTCACTACAGTTTTCTAATCCTTATCCAAAAAATAACAACAGTTTTCCTTTTATACCAACTATAAAAATCCTAATATTTTTTACACATTAATTAATAATTTATTACATAATATTACACTTAATAAAACCCAGAGTATAGATAAGTATAGTGTGTTTAAGAATCTAGTATGTTACATAACAATTTAACATAATAAAAACATCATCTTTGTTGAAAACTACCTTAACATGCTCGCACTTAAAACTACAGTGGATAACCTAGGGAAAAACATAATAAAGGGGTGATGTATAAAGACCAATAAGGTAATAAACATGGAATATGGTATTACGTGTTATAAAATAGTCATATAAATGGGGAATAAAAGTAAAATGAATAATAAGGAATGATATATAATGATAATCACAACATGGTAAATGTGGAAACAAGTTAAAACACTA
Source organism: Viscum album (assembly GCA_963277665.1). Lineage (NCBI taxonomy): Eukaryota > Viridiplantae > Streptophyta > Magnoliopsida > Santalales > Viscaceae > Viscum > Viscum album. The sequence goes on from OY728129.1 coordinate 1,370,357,015, forward strand.
CATCAAAAACATAGGTCAAGGATAAATTCCAATACAACATGATGTAATATGTACCATAATTGAATCGGGTTAACTACCTATCACAACATGATGTCTCGTGAGACTAAACATTACCCAATTCATTAGAACACTATATAATTATTTTCACACCCATCAAATTCATTTCATTATCATTCTTAAGTGTGCCACATAGATCATACAACATGGATTCATTCATCAAGATATTTTATTCCACAATAAAGGAGTGTAGAATACATACATTTAAGTCCCAAATCAAATAGGTAAAATTTTATAAATGTGAACATCCCTTTATAGTAAATGGATGTGGTATTCACGACACAATTGTTTTCCATGAAAAATCGTTGTGGAATTTTAGCTGCATAATGACGTCACTTAAAAATTCATAAAATTGGTTGATAAGAATGAAAGGATTATCTCATCATTTAAATAAAAAAATTCATTAATAGGGAAAAGAAAACACATATCCCAATATTAGTAATTGAAAATATAATGCATAAGGTAAAATAAACTTTAATTAAGAATAAAAGGTTAGGATCCTTTACTTTAGTGTGTGACACCTAAAGCTTGGGAGAAGCTTATTAAAGCTTGAGGGAACCTTGTGAGGACTCTAGAGAGGATACTAAGGAGTAAGGATGATCTTTAAGACTTTTTATTGAAGATAAATGGGGTATTGTGTGGGTTTATATAGGAAATGCGTGGGTAATTCTTTATTATATCTCAAACTTAGGTTTTTGACTCTCTATAATAAAATAACAAAACAAGAGAACCTTCCCATGGTTTTTCCCATTTTTTCTACCAAATAGGAGTGGTTTTAAATATTTTATAATTCCAAGGGACTAAATTAATGAAATAATTTCCTTACTAATGTTGAGTTGATTCATACACTTCAAGAAACGATTTTAGACCCTTAAAATATATTAATGGTTTCATAGAATTCATAATGGTTTATAAAATTATTCAAATAAATTTTAAATATAGTAATTTTAAATAAAAAACATATATTGGGTAGTGGATATCTTTTATAGTGTTTATTATATAACTTTTGGATCATTATGATATCATAATACCCAAAGTATATATATATATATAATATTTAATTTTTACCGAAAAATTTGACTATCTTAGAAAATTATGATAAATTTAACGGTGGATGATTTTGATATTTTGACTCAAAAAAAATTAATTTTATCTAAATAAATTTATAAATATTTGAAATTTCAATTTTTAAATAAAATCAACATTTGTTAAAATTACATTTGAATTCATAAAAAATTTATAATGATTTATATTTAAAAATAATATTATATTAATTTATTATTTATTTAAAAGATCTATTATTTCATCAAAATAAATGTATTAATTGAAATTGAATACTAATTAAAAAATAAAATTTGTGTTTTATTATATAAAAATAAAAATATTTTATAAAAAACAATAATATGATGAAAATATATTCATTATTCTATAAAAAATAGTATAAATACTCATATCATTGGGGTATTAATACATATCCCTTTAATACACAAGAAAAATCCATTAGTTTAAGGCACACGATGTTGAGACATTCATGGGATGGTTCGGAGAACATGGTTTTGGTCGTGATCATGATGAGCTTAAACCTCTCTCATAAACGGTTTCACTTAGGATTAAGTTATTGGATCTCATCTTGGTCTTATTAATGGGAAAATACAATATATTTGGTCTCCCTCATAATCTCTGATAAATGGGATTCAAAGGGTATGATCCTATTGGTTGTGGTCATCGATTCCTTTTTGTGTCAACTAGATTTTTTAAAACCCTATATTTATACAAATAATAAAATCATTGTTCAATGACTATATTATCAAAGTTAATCATTCTTAATAGTATTTTAAATCCTGTAGAATATAATAAAACCAAATTAGTGTGTGTGTTTTCTATAATTTTATTACATAATAATACATTTAATTAAAGCACAAAGGGAAATTTTATTAATATTAGTTTGGGTCATTATAATATCATACCCAGATCTATACATATCTCATTGATTCCTTATATAATGGACCCCATTGAGTTATAAGAATTAAAGAAGCAACTGAAAGAGAATTTGGATAAGGGCTTTCCACACTTGATTTCTTAGACTTGGTGTGCACTAGTTCTTTTTGTTAAGAAGTAAGGTGAATCAATGCACATATACATTGACTATGAAAAAATTAAAAAAGATCACTATCATAAAAAATATCCAATTCCACATATTTTTGATGTGTCTAATAAACTATAAGGATCTGAATATTTCTAAAATACTGATATTCGATTAGATATCATCAATTAAGGGTAAATAGATAATATATACCAAATACATATTTCCAAACAACATATTAGAAATATGAATTTATATTTTCGATATTTGGGATTAAAAATGATCAAACTATATTTATGAATTGGATGAATATAGTATTTATATATTAACTTGAAACATTTATGGTTGTATTTGTTATGACATTATCATATATTCTAAGGAAACCAAAGTACAGGAAGATCATTCTAGATCTGTACTAATAACTTTATAATATGAGAAATCATATTCCATGTTTAGAAAGTGTTAAATTTGGTGGAAAAAGTGTCCTTGTTAGGTCTTGTTCTCACCAGAAATGGTATAATTATGGATACATCAAAGATAAATGTAATTAAATAATAGTTGAGACCAAAATCTGTGATTGGGAATATTTGTTTCTTGGATTATATGGATACTACTGGTATTTTTTGAGAAAATTCACATGATTATCGAATCTACTAACCAAGTTGTCATAGAAGGGAGTGAAGTTACTCTGGATAATTGAATGTGAGGAAATATTTTGGAAGATTAAGAATTTATTGGTCACTATTCTTATTTTTGCACTACCCTATAGTTGAGATGGTTTTGTGTTCTATAGTGATTTCTCATTGAAGGGTTTGTAATTTTCTCATATATAAAACAATAAGGTAATTTCTTATGAATCACTAAAATTAAATACTCATGAGTAGAACTACACAACTTATGATCTAGACCTAGTGGTAGTATTCTTTGCAATTAAAATTTTTTTGTGTCACTTAAATGGTTAGAAGTGTGATATTTATTCTAAACATAAGATCCTAAAGTATATATTCACACAAATGTATTTAAACATGTACAAAAGGATATGGTTATAACTGGTCATGTACTAAAACATCTCAATCAATTACCATCCTAGCAAGTAAAATATATTCATTGATTCCATGAGTATGAAGGATCATTATATCTTATCCATGATGAGGATTAAACAAATTAAATTATAAACTATTTATAGCTTATAAATCCTGAAATCTTTAGGGAAAGAGAAACATACTTTCTTTCTCAAATGATTTCTCAACTATCCATTCATGAGAGGATTGAAGATTCTGATGAAGTTGATTCACAACTAAAGAAAAAATATATTCAGTATACTGGATTTCATCCTTGATAAATATGGTGTTATAAGGTTTGGATCCTAGATATGTATACCATAAAAACCAAAAACTAAGAAGGAGATTTTGGATGATGTTTATAGATTTTACCACTATATACATCTTGGTATAAAAAATATGTATAGAGATATATAAAAACTGATGGTGGGATAACCTGAAGAGAGAAATCATATAATAAAGATCTTAATTCTTGGTATTCTAATAAGCTAAGTCCAAATGAAAAAATACAAAGGGAATGTTTCAACCAATACGCATACCAATATGGAAATGGGAAAACATTTCCATGGATTTTTTATGAGACAACCAAAAATATATATCGTTTATAATATTATTACGGTTGTATTCGATCACCATACAAATACAAAACATTTTAACACCATCAAAAATGATTTCTATCTTAAAGAACTCTCCAAGATATACATAAGAGAAGTGGTAAGACTGCATTAGGTGCCACTTTACACTATATCTGATTGAGATACATGGTTTTTCTCAATATTTTGGAAAATTATTCAAAAATAATTGGTTATAGATTTCAATTTTTTCACTTCTTATGACCCTTACACAAATGGTTCGTTCTATAGGACCATCCAAACTGTGGAAATATATTGTTATCATGTTTGATGGAATTCCAAGGATGTTGGGATCAACACTTTCCATTAGTAGAGTTATCATATAATAATAGTTTCCCCATCACATGTAATGAATTTAGAATCCATGCAACTGGATCATGATCTCTCGTATGAGGAATAACTAGTATAAATGGTGGAGAGAAAAGATAAAGTGTTGTGAAACAAAACCACTCATCTGGTTAATGTTATATAGAGAAATAATATGGTTGAGAACATTGTGTGGGATCAAGAGGATTTTATGAGAGAAAATTACCCACTATTACTATTCTTTGTATAATACAATTTTGAGAAAGAAAATCAGTTAGTGGGTGGAATGTAAGGACATGGAATTCTAGACATTATTAAACTTATGTTCAATAACATGTGTTACATGCTAAACCAAACAAAAAAACAAAACATATTAAGATAAAATTATTAATACATCTTTACTAAAAACTAATATTGTTATCCACTGTATATTTATAAGGTAAAAAATAAATATGAATTAGTATTGAAAATTATTATTTTCAACAAAAACCATTTTATTTTACTTTGTATTTTTTAAACTAAATTTAAAATTTTAGAATTTAATTTTTTTCAAATAAAATTTATTTTATAATTCCTTACATAAAAATTTACATAGTATTAATTTTTTTTATTTTTCTGAAAATGTTAATTTTGAGTCGAAAAATATAGTTTTTCCAAAAATTATACTATTTATGATTTTATCATTATTTAATATTATTCTATAATATTAAAAAATATTTATTTAAGTAATATCATTATGAATGTTAAAATATTCTAAGAACATATAATCATATATCCAATATTTTTAAAACTAAATTAAAATAATACCTTAATTAAAAAAATGTTCTTAGTATTTTTTACTATTTAAGAGTTTAGATGGTTAAATTCAGTTTTGGAATTCCTTGAATAGATCCTAACTATTAACCCTTTTATAATAAATAAATTTATTTCATAAAAATACACATATAGGATAATTATATCTTATATATCCATTTAAATATTAAAATTTAATTTTTCTAAAAACAGTTATTATATAATTAAGTGTGTTTATTTTAAAATAAACTTTTTTCACTATTATAAATTTAATTTGTAAAAAATATTTTAAAATTTTAAATAATAATATTACATTTTTTAAAAAGTTTCAAATCATAATTTTTTCCATTAATTTTGATTATTGTGTATAAAAATTAATTTCCAAGGTACTAGTATATTTTGTTAAAAGGATAAGAGAAAAAATACAAAATCCTTAAATCACTCTTAACTTCCCTCAAAAAAAATGTATGGAAGGATATTCAACTTTATATTTTCCCAAACTCCCTATTTTCCCACTTTTGAGCCACTAACTGTTTCATAGAGTCAAAACATTATTAAAAAATTATGTGTGCTCCCAAAAATTCCATATTCCTCTATTATAAGAGGAAACCACTTTAACCCTTTCAAGTCACACTTCACATTTAAATTTTCAATTAAAATATGGATTTTTTAACCTCATAAACCATCTAATTTATAAATTGGATTTTTCACCCTATGTTTAATTATTTTCTTCACATCCAAATACTTTTCCTACAGAAAATTCGAGCTTCCAACATGGGCATTTTATTCTATTATACTTTAATGTTACTATAATCCTTCCTAAAATTATTTATATATTTGTAAATATAATTAAATAATTATCATTATTATACTAAAATTTTGTTATATTTATTATAAAATAAATATTCCTTCATTTTCATCCACTAATAAAAAACATAATATTGTTCAGGTGAAAGTGTGCACTACAGGCTCCATGACACGATGTGTTTTTTATTCATTTCCATTTCTCAGGGATGGTACCAAGGATGTATTTGATAAATAAATAGTTTTTATATCTCAAAGATAAAATTCTAAAATGATAATTTTTCACATATGATCATTTCTTTCATTCATTGAAAAATGGTATCATCAATCATGCATACCTACGGACTACCACCTCCACAAACAATGAATTTAATTTTTCATAACCACCCCTCCTGGATGGTTCAATGAATGATTTTACTAAATCTTAATTATACATATTACATTTTAATGAATATGTATAGGTTATATTAACATTAAAAGATAATTTTTTCTTACTCATTCATCATTATAACACACTCTTATTTAGGCTGTTCTTACCAATAACAAAAGTGATGTTGTAATATTTATATCATGGATGATTAAGTAATGTTATATTCTTGTAAAAAAATATAATATTAATTTATAAATATTTCCAAATTATTATATTATCATAATATTAATATCTAATGATTTTATTAAAATACAACCTTTTATTCGTTAAACTCACCAAAGTGAGATTGTCTTTGATTTCGGCATCCCAAAATAATACCAAAACGCAAGAAAAATAAAATTATAAATTTATAAAATATTTTATAAAATATCTTCCAATGTCTATTATAATTCATTAATTTTGAAATTTGAGATAATAATGAATAAAAACAACGCCATTGGAAAACTAATTTGTAATGATCATGTAAACTAACATCCGAATTTGAAAATATATGATAACTAACTAATAAAAATGTATTGAATATTTATAAATAAATATTAAAAAATGTTATAGAGATTAATTAGTTTATGAAATCTTAAATAGGGATGTTTATTTTTTTGATACAGGGTGTTAGAGTTCATTCATATAATCTGGAGTAAAGGTAAGGGATTCTCATGACTCAAATCCCTCTTTGGGGTCATAATGACATCTCTTTGTTTAAAATCCTTTCATGTATAATATTATATGACCTATAATAATTTTATGTTCTAATTCTAAATTATTTTTCAAGAAAATCATGTCTCATACAAAATTAAACTTCCCTGATGAATATATTCTTTTATGGAAATGAAATTTTTTTAGAATAATTAGCATATCCTTTAATGGATTCTTCCCTGCATATTTATGTTTTTACTTCCTTCCAGAGTTTTAACTTACCTAGTGTAAACTCAAAAAAAATATCTCCAAAAATTATTATATTTTATTTAATTTTAAATACACTGTTTTGATTTCCTTTTATCGATATGTTTTTCAATAAAGTCATTTTTCAAATATTTCAGACGATTTTCCTTTCTATTATAATATATTCTTCCCCTATGAATCAAATTTTTACATATGATTTATTTATTTTCAAATTATAATTTTTAGAGTTTATGTTCAAAAAAAATTGGATGTTCCCTATTCATTTTCAAAAAAAAAAATTTGTAATGTGTATTTAAAATCATTTCTTTTTAAGAATATATTAATAAAACCTTTTTAAGAAAAATCCTTTTGGTAATTTATCTTTCATTTTCAAAGGATTATTCTCTAATAAAAATATTGTTCATAAATCACCCAATATACTCTCTTTTTGTGTGATCATTTTTTGTATAAAATTATCATGTTCTTTTTATATGATACCATTTGGAAATGTTATGAAACTCATTTGTCTTCTAATGGAATATTGATGATAACAGTAATGATTTTATTGTATGTCGAAATATTATGTATGGATGATGATGGGGGGTCTTATATCTCTATATGATTCATTGGTTAGGGTTTTATATCTCATGATATATTTATGTATAGGCATAATGTTTTTTCAAAAAAAAAATGTTTGACATGCTTGGATTTGTTCACAAAATTAAAGGTAATACATACATTAATTGGCCCACAATTCTTCCCTATGAATATTTGTTTTCTATTACTTCTCTACAATGTTAATTATTTCCAAAATATTCCAATTTTTAGTGATATTCAATGTTTTTAAGATATTTCTCTTTTTTATATATTGATTTCATTTTTGATATATATTTCCAATCCATATTTTGAGGATGGTTATTTATTCTTTTATTTCTATTCCATGATTCTTAATGGTTAATCAAGTTTTACTATTTTCACTTAGGATCTCATGATATTTTTATTTAGTTTTTTTCTCTATTACTCGTGTTTTTTAACATATTTAAAATTAAACAGTTATGAAAAGTTGATATGTTTCCCTTACTAATAACTTGAGCTCACCATTTATTTTGTTTCATTTCCCTAATTTATGAAGATACCAATGTCATATGATATATCTTGAAGAAGGTATAAAGTAAAATGGTTTTGTAGAAATTTTTATAATTGCTGTAAAATTTGAAATGTATATAGGTAATTTCTAATACACTAAACCTTTACATACTTGAATTATGTGACAATTTTTTGAATGTATTAATTAAAACCTTAAATTAATATAATATTTGTGTATAATTATATTGGGTGAGAATATTACACATGTAAATCAATTTCTAGTTCACCTAAATAGAAATATAGCATGATGAGGATGGGTTTCATAGAGATATGTACTAGATATAATGATGTGAGAAGGCTTCAAAAGAATATATACTTCTAGATAGGGGGAATGATTTCATCAGGATTATGGTCTAATAAAATAAAAATCTAATTGGAATATGGCCTTGATGGGGATCAGTGATGTATATGAGGAGATATGTCCCAGTGAGAAAAAACATCCAAACTCATAATAAATATAGCCATTCAAAGGGAATATGTAGGTGATATCAAGGTGAATATGGCTCCAAGAGGATGAAGGGTAAGGGATGTTGGGTTTGAACCTTGAATAATAATCCTATGTATCAGTCTGAATAGGAATCAAAACCCACATACTTTTAATAGAGTAGTTTAATATAATATGAATGTACCATGTTATATAGTATTACATATTTAACTAAACACATTGATGTTATTTGGTTTAAGGACCTACCACCAGGATATTAACTAGTTAATTTAAAGTCTTGAAGCTTGGAATGTTAAAAAATATTCACATTGCATAAATGGATAATTAGATTTGAATGGGGATTATGTATTTGGGATTCCCCAATATTCTTTCCCTTATAAGTGTAATTAGTAAATTCATGGGGAAATTAAGTCTTACATCTATAATGGGAGGCCCATATAGGATGTGGTGGCACATAAACCAAAGGAGGAGGCTCATCCTCTAATCATTTTTCCTGTTAGTATGTCTGAGTGAGACATGGTGGTTGGATGGGTATGGATACTACAATAAATAAAATTGGTTTTCTTGAGGAGGTATTTAATAAGGTTTTGATATATCAAGAAAGAGGTGAAATATTTCATTAATATAGTAATCCCCTCTACGAGATTTCTTATTACAATGGGGATGTATAATTGGAACCACCTGGGATCTGTGCTTGTTAAAAGGACAGATGAGAGTTCTGTTTTACACAGTTGATTCATGATCGAGAAATGAAGTACACAATGGTGTTATTATCCTAACTATATAAATTTGGGGAATTTAAATGGGGTATTAGTTTCACTTTCCTTGAATTTTTAAATTTAAGAGATAGGACAACTTGTACACTTTGCAGATGGGATGAGATGAATCCAAATGTAACGATGAAGGATAAACTCAGAGTGTTTAGATAATCACCCTAGGGTACCCCATATAACATATTTTTATTACCATTTATAATAGGTAAACCACAAATGGGGTCCTTTATGAAAATTGTTTAATCAAAAAGTGATTATTTAGTGAATAAGGATACATTCTTTGTGAACAATCAAGAATGTTTTCACTTTTGTAAAGGATTTATTTTCAAAAATTCTCTTTTCTTAATGGTCTCCTTTGTGGGGAGTATCTATTTAATTATAGTTCCATTTTTACCAATGGTTTATGGTAAGTTCCACATATCAAACTTCTCCATAAAAGTAAATTACTTCCACTCACTCTCAGTCTTTACCATTTACGTTTCTCTCTATGTCCCCGTACTTTGAGAAGTAGCTGGGAATTTATAGTAATTTTTCATAAAATGAAACTCCAAAAATGGTTGTACATGTTGAATATTATATCTCTTGTTGTGGGGGGAGTTACATCACCTTTATACACAAATGATTCTTGATTTTAAAGGGCAGAGGGACACTACCCTTATCTAAAAATGAATCTTGTTTGAGGATGATATTGGTACACCTTCATGCTCGAAAAATAAATATAATTTTTAAAGGGAACCTTTATTAATAAAAAAAATTGAGGGTGGGTATTTCTTTATAAAAATACCTTTGGGTGATATTCAATTAAAGGGTTTCATAATTAATTTTAATTGCTATGTAGAATAGTCCACTTATTACGTGTTCGTGTATCCTTCAACAAATTGTACTCTAATTTTCCTTAAATTTATATTGTTAAAAAATAATAATATTCTCCCTAATTCTTTCCATGAGTATTTGAAATTCTAGTGGCCTCAAAAAATTCCCCAGCCCCCTATGAATAGGGTTCATTTGGATTGAATATAAGCCAATTATGAGGAATAATATTAGCCTGATTAGTATCTTTACTGGGTACTGATTGACCAGTAGGATGGATCACCTATATTAAGGGTTTTAATGGGTATAATTTGGAATTTTCTAATAAAGATAATTTTTTATCAACACCAAATTCTTGTCCAATGATGGTATTCACATAGAAAGCACCCACTTGTATTCAAACTTCTTTATGTACCAAAAGTTCTTCATATACTTGGGAAATTTTTAAAAATCATTGATAGTTTTTGGATGAATTTACTTTTAGATTAAAATTTTATAGTATAAATAGTTGTGTGGGTTCTATTTCATTTTCCAAAACATGGTATGCTATATAGTTTTCATAGTGCATGTTGTGTTATGTGAATGTTTTGAGGATGAAAAAATTTATGCATCCTCTCAAAATAAAACTGACTCTCTTTCATTATAAAAAAAATGGACTCCATATAAACCATTGGTACTACTAATGATAGGATTAATTCCATGGATGAGAGGGGTGATAATGACATAAGGTAAAGTGTTTATCCAAAACATCTCATTTGGTCAAATCTCGTGGATGTAAGCTTCCAGGATTATCTCATCTTATGTAGGCTAACCATTTATGGATTTTGGTTGATTTATAATGTTCCCATTCACACACCATACCATATAAATCAAACCTTTTCTAGTATAAACTATTTATATCATGCACCTCGAGCAAACATCACAACAAAGGGGATATATATAAGGGATGATTAGTATGAATTATTTGTTTTGGGTTACACTCCATAGTTGTTAGATTAAGAACTATTGGTGATAATGTTATATAACTATTTCAATCAATACATTATGAAAAAAAAATGTAAAATTGGAAATAATATGGAGATTTCATCAAAATAGTATCTTTATGCTAGAGGTTCACTCAGCCTTGATTGGGGGTGGCCATTCTATCTTCATAAAATCTGTGATGCATTTTTAAATTATTTCAATTTCTTATGGATTTATGAATCCACTTATATACGATATATTTTCTCTCATCATAAAAAGTTTATTCTTCTAATGTTCTATAGAATACGGTGGAGATACCAATATGTTCTATTTGGTATATAGAGAATTTGAGATAAGCCATTGGAATGTACAAATAATCAAGGGGCCTCAATCAAGGGAGACATATATGATGAATTTCTCCATATTTTACTTGTATGTGATGATTTGGAGATGAACCCTCCACATATAAAATCTTTTATTACCAAGGAAAAGAATATTTGGAAAGTAGAGCCTCATCCAAGGATACATTTTACTTTCCCTAATTTGTTCTACATATTTGTTACATTGAACGACCATGAGAAAATCGTGAGGAGACTAAGGAATTGCTAAAAACACAAAACCCAAAATCTCTCTAGTTCTTATTATCCAAAATTTGAGGAAGTAAATATTACTCATTGGGGTTGGAAAGTTTCAACTATTCTTGACCACCTAGTTTTATTGAATCCTTCTCTTCCATGTTCTTAAGTGGATGGTTATTACTAGTATGTGTGTTATTTTTGAGTGTATCCTTGAACAACTTTATTTTTTGAAAATTAAAAATATTTAATTATTTTTTCCCTTTTACATAATTCATAATACATTTTTTAATTATAATTTCTCATATATTTGTTAAGTGTTATATTTTTTTATGTAATAATTAATGTATGCTAAAAGTTTATCATATTATATCAATTAATTTCATAAATATTTTTAAATTTCAAGTTTGTATTTTCAATAACAAATTATGTATGTTTCATATCATGGTACAAGGAAAATAGAATTCATTTAGGACCTTAAATTATCATTTTTTCAAGTTTTTTACTATTTATACATAGCTGATTCACATAGTCATTTCACACACATTAAAGACTCACATACAAGTTTCTCCCACATAGTTGATTTACCTAAATCGGTTACCTTTGGTATGTAAACCATATCTTCAAAAATGGAACTTCAAATTGAGTGATTCCTATTTAATTATAAATATAAAAAAAATTATACATTTAATTACAGTAGATAAATATTTGAATCGATCTCTATAATGTATAAAATTAGTTTATAACTCATTGTATTTTTTAATCTTGGTTCTATATATTTGTTTATACAATTTTTATAGAGTATTTTACTAATAGGTTGAGAAATTAATGTTAAATAAAGTTGATTCTTGTTTTTTTAAAGGAAAATAATTTTTCTATATATAATTATACTTGGCTAAAATATGATTTTTTTCATTTATTAGGTCTAATTTAGGTTTAAAATTTAATGACTCATATTTTTAACCAATATCTAAAATATGATATATGAAATTAGATATGTGGATTCAGATATAAGAAATATAATATGAGATTTTATTTACCTAAAATGGACATGTGAATTTTCTTACATGAACTTTTTATATATATTTTTCAACGTCAATTAACTTATGTGATGTAAAATGGCTACTTGGAATTCTGTTATGTGAATTTTCTTATGTTGTTTGATGAATTTATATAATATGTTCCTAAATATGTAAAATGTTTCATTTTATTTAATACTTGGAAAATTACATTTTTTGTTGAAAGTTTATTATGAATATAACTAATTTTTTATCCTTAAATTACTTATTAATAATTTAAAAATCATGAAATCATGGTTTAAATTATATGAATTAAATAAGATTCACATTAAATTTAGTGTGTATTAGTATTCATGAGGAGAATTATAGAAAATTAAATGTTCAAATTCAAACCATATTTAATGTGAAGTGTTATCCTTGATAATCATAAATAATTATTCTAAGGATGTGAATGATTATTATTTACTACTATATTAATTGTTATAACAAGTTCCACTATTTTAGTTATTGTTTTTTTATAGAAAATCAAGAAAGAATCTAATGAATATTAGTTTTTATTTATTAAATATTTATATATAGAATATTAAGAGGTATTTAATGTTATACAACTCTAGATTAGTTTGTTGGATAAAGAGAGATCCAATGGAATTCAAATTTTTTAGATATTGTACCTAGAGAAACTCTATAAAAATGGAGTTAACAGAACATGTAATTGATAGTGAAATAAGGTTAGGGATTTTTTTAAATATGTTTAAGTATTGTATTTTACTGGTGATCAACTAATTATTTTAGCTAAACTAAAATAATTTTTATCATTTTCAAATGGAGAAATCTTACTTCCTCGACACAATGTTTATGAATTGTTCATTCTGGTTATGTAGTTTTACTTATTCCAATTATTTTAATGGGTGAGTAAATACAAAGGGTCGAACTACCTATTTAATGGTATTTAGTTATGTTTTGAATCCCAAAACAAATTAGGCATTGGGTTGTGCCTCTATGAGAAAATGATAGACCATTCAATTTAAGCATCCAGGTAGAAGAAGGTGAGAATGTTTTGTGCTTAAGTATCCAAGGTAAAAAGGATTTGTAATTTTATTTTGAATCTAGGTGGAAAAATTATTTAGAATATTATATTATAGTGGTGATATTGGTTGTTATATCTCTGAGTTCATGAAAGGGGTGAACTTTAGAGTATAGGATCATTTAGATCTAAACAACTGTAAAAATATTCTTTGTTATTTTTCTTTTATTTCCACTTCACTAAAATAAAGAATATAATTTAATAATTTCTAAATTATTTTTAAAAAGGGAAATTCACCCCCCCCCACACACACTCATGAAAATATATCCATCTTAAATCTATACCAATAATTGGTATCTGAGTTCGATCCTTAGCTTTGTTTTTAATTTTTTTAATAATTTCCCAACTAAACCATCAAGGGGAAAATCCTTTTTATGATAATCGTAACTAGATAGAATGATGGATGGATACTTCAAAAACCACTTATTTTTTATTGTAATAATTATAGATACTATAAAACTCATATAGAGGATTTTTTAAATAAACTAAGAATTGATCGTTATACAATCAGGGAAAACCCATATATGTTTCTCGAAGGTGAACATGAGTCATATAGAGGAATTCTTAGTCTGGGTATTCCAATATTATAAAATTTTATGTAATTTTTACCTCGTTTAATATTTTATATTTTGCTATTTTCATTATGGACTAAATTAATTCCTAGAGACTACATTAATATTGATATTATGGGTTTAAAATTTTATCATTGTTATAATTTAGTTTTATCTCTAATAATTGTATACATTATTTTTGATATTTTATTATAATAAATAACTTTCACAAATAAATATATCAACATTTTTACTTAAAATCGTATTTTAAAATCTATAAAATAAATATGTATTATTCATTTTATTTAAAGTAAAAAAAATATAATTTTATTTACCTTATACAGATACATTAATTAGTATGTATATATACCTAAACAAGTTATTTTTATATATAAAGATGTTTTTGTAAATAAAAATATTTATATTTATATTTATATTCTAATATATGTAAATAAATACATATTCTAAAAATGCATTTAACACAACATAAAACCATTTTTTACATTATAATAATATATGGATATATATATACTTATAAATATATATATATATTGTTTATATATACATATATGTGTGTATTAATAAACATTTTTATATTATATATTATATATTATATTTTAGTGCGTGTAAATAAATATAATATATATAAATAAATATAAGTATATATATATTACACATACACATAAAAACATATGTTTTAAAGATGCATTTAAAAATACTTATATAAATATTTGAATAAAAAATATATTTGTGTGTGTGTGTATATATATATATGTAAATATATGTATATATAAATAAACAAACATATCATAAAAAAGACAGTAAATCATCTTGGTTCAGAGGTGAAGGTGTTTTTGTTTCAAAGAATAGGTACATAGATCAAATCCAGGCACGTGTAGGAGGTTTGAATTTTGTAAATCGCTAATAAAGGGGATGGGGAAGCACAGATAAAGGGGTATAGGGTAGAAAAATGCAGATAAAGGGTGGATAAAAGAGGTTAGGAAAAAAAACCCCTTTATCAACGTGGCCTTTATCGGCTTTTTTACTTTGGAACTGATAACACTTTTCCTTTAATCTCACTTTGGTAGTCAGTGATTTATAAGCACTAATAAATAACCTTTAATATCACAGTTAAAAACATGTTTTGTAGTATTTATTAGACCCAAATTTACATCAGTACAAAAGCTTTATAAAATACATTTTTAGATAAAATGTGTCATTAGAGCATTAAAAAATATTTTGTGCATGGATAGGGGATGCTCAAGACACATGATTGGTGATATATCAAGATTTCAATCATTTAGTCAAATTTATTGAGGTAATGTTACATTTTCGGATAATTATAACGGAAGGTAAAAGGATTCAGTGGTGTTGTAATTTAAAACTTTGTAATTATTTTTATGTTTTATATGTTGAAGAATTGGAAAGAAATTTAATAATAATTTCACATCTATGTGATGATGGAATGTATATATAATTTGAAAATGATAATTGAATTATATTTAAGGATAAATATATTTTGTTTTATTAAAATATAATAGTCATCATTTAATTAATATAATTTTATGAATTAAATAATAAAAATTTCAAATGAATAAATGTTGTAAAATTTTAATAACATATTGTGGCATATGATTCTGGGACATGATAATTTAATATTAAGAAAAAATCTATTCAAGAACAAACTATTATATATATATTTTAGATCATAAAGTGGAGGACACCTTTTTTGTGAATCTTTATTGAAATTTAAACAACATTTAAGTGGTTTCAATTCAATAAAAAAGTAAAAATTATATAGCCTTTTGATCTAATTCATTTGTATTTATTTGGTCCTATTTAACCTTCTAGTTTGGGTGGTAAAAGATATTGTTTTTTTATTATTGATGATTTTACAAGATACACTTCATTATAATTTAATACTCTTAAATATTAAAGTTTATCTATGTTTATTTCTTTTTTTAAATATTAAAAATGATAAATGACACATAATTAAATCAATTGTAAGTGATCATGATGGTGAATTATATAATTAATAATTTATTTATTTTTGTGAATAAAAATAGAATTTTCACAATTTCTCACCCCCTATAACAACACAACAAAATGGTATAGTAGAAATGAAAAATATAACACTTAAATAAATGGATAGTACATTGTTAAATGAGTTTAATAATTCTAATTTGTTTTGGTAAAGAATAAATGAATACTTTGTAAATTATATTGTTTCTATAACATTGTTTAAAATTAAACCTTATGATCATTATAAGTGAATAAAACCTAAATTTGGAAATTTCAAAGTCTTTTTTGTATGGAGTAGTTATTCTTAACACAAAATATGTTTTAGAAAAAAATATGAAAAATCTAATGAAGTTATTTTATTAGGATATTCAAATAGTTTTACACCTCATAAAGTATATAATAAAATAAAATTGGTTTTTAATGAATCAAATTGTGTTAAGTTTGATCAAAAATATTTGAATAAATTAAATGATTATATTCACCAACTTGATAATGAATTTATAGGTTTTAGTTTTTAATAGGAAGGACCTCAAGTTAAAAATTTACATTCTAAGGGGGAGATTGTGTCTTCTCAAACTAAACCTATTCATGAAAAAATTGGAAAAAATAGAGACCATCCTGTAGATAATGTCATTTGTAATGTCGATTCTAATGTTCAAACTAGGAAATATAATTTGAATTTTTATTCTTATCATCATTTTATTTTAGATTTTGTACCTAAGAATAGAGATGATGAATTATATTATTCTAATTGGATTTTGGATATCCAAGGCCCATTAAATCAGTTTACTAGGAAACATGTGTGTAATTTAGTTGTTCAACAAAATATTTCTCATATAATTGAAAAAAAATGGATATTTTGAAAGAAACATGAAGAATATGAAAATTTAGCTAATAATAATGCTATATTGGTAGTTCAAGGATATTCTAAAGAAGTGGGTATTGATTTTGAGGAATCTGTTTTACCTATTTCAATGTTATAATCAGTTAGGATATTATTTTCTTATACTAATTTTCAAATATTTAAATTATATAAAATGAATGTCAAATATACTTTTCAAAAAATTTATATGTCTAAATTAGTTTATGGGATACAACCCCTTGTTTTAAAAGTTAAAATCATCATAATCATGTTTTTAAACTATCTAAGGATTTATATAGATTCAAACGAGATCCCCAATCTTGGTAAAAAAAAGTCTAAATAGTTTTCTTTTGAAAATTAATTTTTTGAAAGGAAGGTTTGATCCTAATTTATTTATAAACAAATTTTATCATGAAATTTTTATTGTAAATATTCAGGATTATGATATTATATATGGATCATAAAATTAAAATATTTTAATGAATTTTTAGAATTGGTGGATTTTGAATTTGACATGAGTATGATGGGGGAATTGAAATGCTTCCTTGGTTTGAAAATATTTCCATGAAATGATTTAATTTTTCTAAATCAATACAAATATGCTTAATAGTAAGTTAAGATATTTTATTTATAAAATTTTAAAACTAAAAAAAATCCCATGATAACTACTTGTAAATTAGAGCTAGATAAATATAGAAAATATATTGATGTTAAAACTTATAGAGGCATGACTGGAAATTTTTTATATTTAACTATGTCTTGGGATAATTTAATGTTTTCATTTTTTATGCTAATTATATATCAAAGTGACCCTAAATAATGTCTTATTATATTTTATAAAGTATTATTATATATGTTAAAGGATCATTGAATATTACTTTATTTTACTCTGCTAAAACTAACAATGAATTGACAAGTTATTATGATTTTTATTTTGGTGGATGAAAAATATATATAAATATTAATTTATATATGTATCATTTATTTAGTATATCTATAGTTTCATGGTATTTAAATAAAAAAATAACTTTCAATTACTGAATTTGAATATATAGCTATTACATTTTTTTGTGCTCAACTGTTATGGATTCAAAAACAATTTCTGGTTTTGGTTTTGTTTTTTATTCAATTACTTTTCCATTGATAACGATAATATTATGAATATTTCCAAAAAAAACATATACAACACTCTAGGACTATGCACATTGATGTTAAGTTTTTTTTCTTATAGATCATGTTCAAAAAGGAAATATAATTCAATTTAAATTCATTTGGAATGAATTTATGGGGATATTGAGGGTGTTTATATGATGAAATTTTTAATTTTACAGGAAATCTTTGAAATCTAGAATCTATTTTTTTTATTAGTATTTCTTAATTTATATATATATATATATATATTTGTTTGTTATATTACCTTTTTAAGACATATTGTATATACTAGTTGATGTTAAAATAATTTTTAAATTTTAAATATACATAACAATATATTTTATGAACGGTTACTCATTATTTTTCAAAAATATATTTTCAAATTTTTTTCATTGTATAGTGGATCTTGACACATGTTTTAAAAAATGGAAGGCTTTATAGTGGCATCCTTACATGTGTTTTGAAATAAGAAAGTTTAAGAAAATTTAATAAATTATTTAATTTCATTTAAATGGTATAATATTTTTTATTAAAATTTTATCTTTTTAAATAATTTCAAAACCAAGTAGAGGTTTTAAAAATATACTTAATTTTGTAATTATCAGAAAGGGGAATAATTTTGAGTGGCGCCTTCAACCACTATATGTTTTGATAATAAAAAATTATTTATTATTTTATTCCATTCCACATAAGTCTTAATACATTGTGTAATTATAATTTCTCATAGATTTATTTAGTGTTATCTTTAGTTTATTTTCTTATTTATTGAAAAATATGTGCTTAACATTTATTATATCATAACAATTATTATCTTAAAATATATTTAAATTTTATGTTTTGACTGGTCATAACATGTTCTATAAGTATAATATATTTTTCTTAAGATAAATAAGCCTTTTAGGTCATTAACATGTCATTTTTACTTGTTTTTTTAATTTTCCCACATAGTTGTTTCGTGAAACTATTTCTCATACATTACTGATTCACATAGTCATTTATTTCATTTTTTCAAACCATGTAGTTGATTTTTCAAAATTGGTTACCTTTTGTATTTCAAACACATCATGTGACAACTAAGTAAAATTAAGCCATTTTTTATTTTTTGGAAATATAATAAAACTATAAATGTTTTATTTGAATACATAAAACTCTCGATTAGTCTCTATCATGTAAAAATTAGTTAATAAGTCCCTGCATGCTATCAATCTAAATTCTATAGTTTTTCTGAACTATTTTTTCTATTGTATTTTGATGATAACATGATATATATATATATATATCCAATTAAGGTTGTTATTGATTATTTTGAGAAAAAAATAAATTTTATAAATATAAGTCAACTAGATCCAAAGCTGAATTTTCATTTTAGAATTTCTGATTTAGGTGATGAATTTAATAATACAAGTTATCTACAAATTTTTAGAATTTGATACATGAAATCAGATATGTGAATTTGGTTACATGAAGTGGCTACATGAATTACCATACAAGAATCAACCATATAGATTCATCAATATAGATTCTATTATGTGTAGTAAAATGACTATGTGAAAATACCCTATGCTAATTTTACTAAAAGGTTTTGTGAATTTCTATAGGATATTCTAAAATTTACAAATATAAAATGTTTTTAATTATTCGCAACATATCAATTTTCAACAGGTTTATTATGTATATAATATATGTTTTATATTCTTAAATTACTTATTAATTAGTTATAACTCATGAATGTGGTTTTTAAATTAGTTTATTATTAAATAATAAAATTCAAATGGTATTTGTCTTATATTTATATTCACACTAAAAATCGTAGAACTTAAAATATTTAAATTAAATTCAAATGAAATAGGTCCATTATTGGTTATCATTAGGAATCGTTCCAAGGATATTGATTCTTATTATTTACTATTATATTAATTGTTCTAATGATTTCAATTATACAGGTGGTTGTTTTTTTTATATAATATTGAGAAATATTCGTATGATTATTAATTTTTATTTATGGATGATTTTCACAAGATATATTTTTTGTGAGAAAATCATAGAGAAATGTAAATTAGTTCATTAGATAAGAAACATGAAATGTAATTCAAATTCTTTAGATGTTGTGCATAGAGAAACTATATAATAAATATATTTTAAAGAACTAGAATGGTATAGTGACATGAGTATGAGTATTTTTGAAAGTTTTACAAGTGCTATATTTTTCTAGTGATCAAATTCTGGCTGAAATAAAATCATTTTGATCCTTTACTGGTAGATAATTCTTCTTGTCTTAACACTGAGACTGTGAAGTATCCATTCTTCTTATGAAGTTTTACTTATTCCTATTATTTTAATGTAGATATAATTGTTAAGGGTTATGCAAAAAATTAAATGGTAGGAAATTGGTTTGTGACCCCCTTAAAAAATTATGGCATAGGATTATTATTCCAAGGAAAAAATGAAAACTATTTGGGTTGTTCCTTGATGTAAAAAATGATGTATTGGTTTGGGTTTAATCCACTAGAGGGAAACCAGATTTATAATTGGGATGTGACTCTAGGTAAAAATAAATCATTATAAGATCCCATTATAGTGGTTATATTAGGTGCCATATCTCTCGGTTCATGAGAGGTGTGAAGATTAGAGTAGTATTGTTTAGATCTAAACTATTATAAAAATATTTTTATTTATTTTCTTTTATTTATGATGAACTAACTTTAATTATCTAGTTTAATAATTCTAAATTAATTTTAAAAATAATATCCCCCCTCTTTTCTATATTTCTATTTTAACCCCAAAATAACAAATTTCATATTGTGGTCAGGGTCACAACATTTCTTATGGTATCCCAACTAGGTGTTGGGAGGTGTATTACTCTATGAGTCCCAATACTGTCTATATTGTTTCATAAACTAAGTTGAATAAATATGGTTAAGTATCATTTCTGACCCTTTATCCTATTTCAGGTTCTCTAAGGTTGTATGGTGTCTTACACAGGAGGTTATGGGTTTGTCAATGACTAGTTAATACCTGTGATATGATTTAGGCCATATTTTTTGGAAATTATCACGGTAACCCATAATAATTGAATTCAAATGATGTGTAGGGTATGCTCAACAATATTGATTATATCATATATTTTCCTTACACACCTATTATCTATACCTTTTTAAATAATTCATCTGGTGGATATTAATGGTTAGGGTAACATATTTCTTTTAGGGAAGGTTTTTTGGTTTCAAGGATCGAGAAGAAGTTATTTTTTATATATATTTATCATATTGCACAACTAAAAAAGGCCTGTAACAGTGCTATAATAGGCCTTTATCAGAAATAAAAAAACACTGCTAATACAAGTGATGTTAGAAGACTGAAACTTTTATCAGTGCTAAAAAAGATCTGTTACAGTCCCCCTTTAACAGCGCTAAAAAAGAGCTATTAAGAGGGCCCTTTAATAATGCTTTTTTATCGCTGTTAAAGTGATTTTTTAACAGTGTTCTTTTAGCATTGTTAAAGGGGGCCTTTAACATCACTTTTTTAACAATGATAAAAGAATAGATATTAAAGGGGAAAAACATTGGATGTCAATGAGCGTCGAACCCCTTTATCACCACATCCACAACCCCTTTGACAATGCTCCATCTCCCCCCCCCCCCCTTATCAGTGGTACTGTTCACCCTCCCCCCCCCCCGACATATATGTTCTTTTCAAATTTTTAACCTCATGTGTGTCTGCCTGGATTCGAACCCTGCACCACTCCTTTGAAGATGGGATGCATTTACTACTATGCCATGTTTTTTTTCTCTCTATTTAATGATATATTTGTTTATATATATATATATAAATATATTTATTTAATTATTTTTAAATACATTTATAAAATATATGTTTTTTTGTGATATATATATATATATAATTATATTTAATTAAATATATTATATATTATATTCATTTACATATACTATAATATAATATAAATATATATCTATTTATTAATACACACAAATATGTATATATATTTATCATGTAAAAAATGTTTAGATATTGTTTTAAATAAATTTTCAGAAGATTTTTTTATTTACATATATTATAATATACATTTTTATTTAAATATGTTGATATATGTATTTATATGAGTGATTTATTATAATTAAATATAATAAAACATGCATATATTTAATTATAAATTAAATTAACTTGTGAAAAAAGAGAAAATTTCAAATCCATAATATCAATTTGAATGTAATACCCAAAAATTAATTCAATCCCCACTGAAAAAGGGAAAAAGACCACCCTTAAATGAGGCATTAAATCCATCAAATGTTAAAAAAATGGGGTACCCAAACTAAAATATTAGTTTTGGAGGCCTTCTGGGCATTTTTTAGACTCTAAAAATGTGATAGAGGTTTTAACCAAAGCCATTAGGGCATAGATGTCTTTGCAAGATTCAATTTGATATGAGGTATATCTCAAATATATAGTCGGATCAAAATTTATGGTCATTTGATGATAGATTCATGTTTCCAACTTATTTTATATCTTTTATTAATTTTTTTGATTTTTGTTATCTTTAAATTGGTATTAAATGACTATCACTCTGTAATAATAAGAAAATTATTAATTAAAAATATTTTTTATTTATTTTAAAAGTCGTTTTTACTAAATATATTATATAATAAGTGTAAATATATTTATATCAGTATAACTATATTTATAAATTAATATATTATTTTTAATGAACTATAATTTATTTGAAGTATAATTTTATCAGTGCTTGTAAAAAAGTGCTAATAAATGGGCACATTTATCATCAATTTTTCAAAATCATTGATAGAGTGTGAGACTTTATCAGCCCTAGTAAAAAGTGCTGATAAATGTCCCCCTTTAACATCTCTTTTTTATCACTGACAAAGGGGGTCCTTAATAGTGTTTTTATCTAGAATTGTTAAATCCCTAGCACTAGATAAACCCAGTTTTGTAGTAGTATAGGTTTGGATGGAAATTATTTTGTGTCCAAAAAAATTATATCATCTACAAATAGTTTTTTAAATTAAAATATATTAGTGATATCTTTTCTAAATTGGTTCATTTATAAATAGGAAGATATGGGCCATTGTATAAAGCTTCTAACCTTTATATCCATTCATGGTGTTGTAAAGAATTACACTGAGGCTTGTATTCATTCATATCCAAATATCTAGTAACCTGGATTAGAACCCATAGTCGAGGATCTATAAATTATAGGAAATTAGGAGGAAGGGAGGTGAAAACTGAGGTATTTGGGCTTGGAAAAGGAATTACAACCACAAATCCCCTTATTTCTGAGATGCTAAGAAATGGGTTTACGGTTTAGGGTTCCACTCTCTAAACTACTAGTTATACTCCCCATACTACAGAAGAACAACCCTAGTCATCATTCCATGCTAAGGAAATATATCTAGTGGCTAGAAGAGAGTGAGATTATTGGAATATATTTATTCTAATTAAGAGTATATCATGTTTTCTTTAAGTTAAAGACATCATCCTGGCTGGATAAAGGTGAATATAAATAGCTAAAAAATTATTATATAGATAACCCTAAGATGGTGGAAGTCTATATCCATGACCATCTGGTCTCCATACACTATCTTTATAGCCAACACATATATTCAAGTCTAGTACATAAAATTTTTAATCCTTATTTGAGTGATATATAATAAGAAGAGGGTGGTGGAAATTATTCCCAAGAATTTGTGATATTATTTTCTTCATTACATCCTGATGATATATTTTTCTGGATGAAATTAACTAAACATGTATATTTATAAAAAGGAAACCAAGAAGGAATTTTTTCCCGTTATAAATTAACGTAGTGATATACCTTCTCCTCTATGACTAGGATCTTATAAACATTATAATCTAGGTAAATAATAGGTATCAAGGATACCAAAGAAATATGTAACTCATTTAAAAAATGATCATCTAGTTGGAGTGACAATATTAGTATAATTGACTCCCACTAGGGATGAATTTATAAGGACCTTAAAGGAGTGGGATACCTAGAAAACAAATATATATACTAAAGAATTTTGGAATCTAATTCTTATGGAGAATATTTTTATGCATGGATTTGGGATAACCACTTCTCCTAAGCATATTTATTTTGAAGAAAACATTTAGGAATTTGATGCCCATATTGAAGAGATATATGATTCTATACACTCTTTCAAAGGTATTATTTATAGATATGATCAAGTACAAGAGATTCTAACATCAAGGGAAGAAGAAACAAACTCTGATGAAAAGGTTGATCATCTTTTTATCCCAATTCTATATTCAAATTTTTGAATTTTTTATAGGTGGATGGAGACAATCAATCACCTATTCCTTCCCATAAATACAAAAAATGTGGAACATACATTATTGGGGATTTTCTTTCTAATGAATGTTTTTTGGAAAATGGATCTCCTATAATAGAAGAACATATATGGGAAAATTTTATTGATCCTAAGGAATAATTACCACCTCTACCACCACCAATTTTTCCTCATGCGAGACCACATAGTGAAGGTTGAAAAAAATAAATATTTATTCCTTTAAGAATATAATGTGATTATTATAATTTATCACCTAACATTTAATATGTTTATTTGTTCTCTTATTGAGTATATTAATTGTGTAGATGATGGAACAATTTCTATATGCTATAGTACAAATTATCCAAAAGCGTGCAACCCCTTCCTTTTTAGAAATGGGTGTGGTGAAGGGAGACCTCCTAGGGATCTCAGGATAGAATGAGGATTTATCTATATTGATCATTCTGCAAAATATATTGGAGGCTAGTGAAATACACCATGTAAATGGTGGATCTTGTGATATAAGACCCTAAGGAATCACATTGCCTAGCCATCCAAAAAGAACTTATGAGGAAGTAGTCGTGGTTGATTCCCAAAGGGGTTTCAAATTAGTTTTATTATCTATGTTTTAGATCAATCATACATTGATAACCAATGTCACAGGGGACCTAGATATGAGGATGACAACTTCCCAAGATAAAATGAATTCTAAACTAATATAGTGATGTTCTGAGAGGGTTGATATAGGTAAATGGTGGAACAAACTAGATTGAACTACACAAAATATCACTCTGATCAAACCAATATTGAAGGATAATCCTTTAAAATATTAATACTTTTCAATAATGACTTCTCAAGGGTAAAATAATCCTTTTATAGTAGAAATCACAACCAAGGAAAAAAATTACCATGTTCCCAAAAGATGTAGTCCTAGCTATCAATCTAATGTCTTTTTTTCAATAATTTTAGTGTTAGTATGTGGGATAATAGAGGTTATAGATCTAACTAAATATGCAACCAATAATTATAATATCATGCTTGCATCCATGGAAAAAGTTATTTACCTTGGGATTCACCATGTTTTCTTATTGATCATTGTTAATTACCTAATGCATCTTTTTATAGGGATATTTTTTTCTTTCTTTAATCGGATATTCCTTGTGGTATTTTCATTCTCGTAGAAAATGTTTTATGTTATTACTACTAATAAGGAATAAAAACAGTTGAAGTTACTACATCATATGGAGAATGTAATTATTTTAGTTCTATGCCAGTCTCATTTCTTTCCATGTTTTATACTATTTTCTCTGAACATATTTTTATAAACACTAACACAAACCTATGAGGTTCAAGATATTGTATCAAAATCCAAAATTTATAGAGATTGTAAGGTTTTTGACTATTGTAAAACCTACTCATTCAGAAGATATTAATACTATATATTCAATAATCAAGAAATTCTTTCAATATGTACTCACTTTTGAGAGATATTATAAAGTAGATCAATAAAACCTCTACATAATTCATTCCTATCGATGAAATATAGAGAGAGATATGTGTAAATTAATCTCTTATACCTCCTTCCAAGATTTCTAGGGAAATTTCCTAGGTTATTCCAAATTTTCTCCCTTATTGTAAATAGCTAGTTTTACTGACATTAAATACATGCTAAAGTGAAATAAGTGATTTCCAATAAAAAGAAAGAGAGTTAGCTCCAATAAAAACTTGTGAATTCAGAGTCTATGAACCATTTTGTCACCACTTGAAACATCTGTCTTAGTAAAGCCTCTAAGAATGTTGGAGTTGTTGTAGGATGGTAGGGCCAAGTTATGGAGAATAAATAACTATCAGAATAGTTTTATTAAGAGTTACATGGGTATAATATATATTTTATCAGATAAACTAAAAGTTATCAAACATTGAAGTGGTAACTGATTAGGATAAATTTCTAGTAGAGGATGTAGAGAAGGAAGGGGTGGATGTCACTATGAGGATAGATGCAATGTAGATTAATGCATATATGTAAATTGAAACATTGATCGAGCTACAAATATTCAAAGAATATTATGATCAAGTAATGATATAACATCAATAATCCATGAATTAGGGATTGTAATATAAATTTTATACTTATTTGGTGGAACATCAAGCTATATATGTTCCCCTTAGACATCCTATGAAAAATAAATGAAATTATGGTTTATTTTCGGTTATTTTTATCTTGTATACTCATGATCACTATTTCATAATAACTATTGACATATTAAAAAGTAATATCAAGATATTTTTCAATCATCTGACCACTAAATTTAGAATAACAATTTTGGTCATAATTCATAAATACTTTAGTGATATTGATCTCCCCCAAGACTTGGCTCGCAGATGGGTATAGGTATAATCTTCCATATCTTAAACATTATATTTTTTTTGTTTGGATATATTATCATGTATCACTACTTTTAAATATTTTATGGAAATATCTGAACTAATATGTCATGAAAGGAAGAAGGGTCTAACATTTTCCAAGGAAAATGGACCTATAAATCATAATTTTGACTTTTTATAGAGTTGTATTCCAGTCCATACAATTTTTTTTCTTTTATGTCATCTTCATAACTTCTTAATAAGTATAATATAAATAATAATTAATGATAAATACTTTTCTTTTACTTATGTCACCATATATTTATTTTCTACCTAAAATGTTTTGTGCCTTTTTAATTACAAGTGATCGGTTTTTCTGAGAACAAGAAAAGCACTTGTATAGTGAACAGAAACTAAAATTTTTTCCAAAATTATATTTTTAGTGCTTCATTATAGTGATTAATATGTCTCTTTACTTATTTATTTTAAGTTCATGAAAGTTAGAATAATATATCTGATTTTTAAGGTCTGGAAACAGTAGCTAATGATTTCTTAAATTTATAATCATATAGCATTCACCAATAGTTTGGGTTGACTTATTTAATGGAATGTGAATGGTAGACCCAACATATATTGATAATTTAAGATGTTATTTATGTAGTAAAACTCGCATATATGTT
Source organism: Viscum album (assembly GCA_963277665.1). NCBI lineage: Eukaryota > Viridiplantae > Streptophyta > Magnoliopsida > Santalales > Viscaceae > Viscum > Viscum album. The sequence continues at coordinate 1,370,384,825 of OY728129.1, forward strand.
TTTATAATTCATGGGAAATATTACCATTCATGTGATTGTCTCCTTTAATAATCATCAACATTCATTTTCCAAGGTTGTTCCAAAGATTGATGATTTGAACATAGTAGAAAACCATAATGTTGTGATTATATATGAAACATAAAATAGTATTCATTTTATGGACATAAAATTAAAAACATTTTTTCATATGGTTTGTGGTCACATGGAGAAGACTACTCAAAGGTCACATATACATCATCATATATTTATCCTATAAATGGGTATGAAACACAACTGTGTGACATCAGGGGTTCTAAATCTTATTTAATAGTTGGATTGTGGAATATATAAATTAAAAATAAATAATTTTAAATTAGGATTTATGGAGTATGACATGTATATTTCGGATAACCACATACCATGTTCAAACAATGGATTACATGGGAATGGTGGCAGGGTATGCGAGGAGTATATGACCTTCTACTCCAGATAAATATGCATTTGGTTAATTATACTTGTCGGGGATGTATATGGAGATCCATATCGGGGGATATAGTGTACATAATCAAAAAATAGTTTTATTTGGAGTCATGTTCTCTGATCATTGATAACCATTAAAGGTTGACGGTGATTTAAACACTTACACATAGAATTAGGTTTACAAAGAAAGGATTATTCAAGAAGGATTCAAAGACCTTGTTAATTACATCACTATGTATGTAACACATATTCATGGTGGGAAGTTGTTATGTGGGGATAAAACCACATGTCTTTTTCGCATATTTTAAGGTCATTGTGCCTAAACATTTGTCAAAATTATTTTCCAAATTGCATTCAAGGTTAAGAAATTCTAACATCTACTGAACATGAAGTGAGAAAATTATAAATTGTGACTTGGTATTCACAAATATAGAGAGGTATTATGGGATAAGTATATATATAATAACCAAAGACAGTTTTCAAAAAATGGATGATATTGTGATATTTCCAAGGAATACAAGAGTTATAGGACCATATCATTAAGACATAGATTATTTTGGTTGATGGGCTATATTTGGGGTGCATATGCAGTCCCATATTAAGGGAATAGTGTAAATAGTCAAAAAAATATCCTTTGGAGTCAAATCCAATCATCACTAATATCCAAGGAATATTTTCAATAATACAAGTTTCCTAAGTCAAGAAATTTGTCTTATGAAAAAATGTGTTTAGAAAGTAAGATAGAGTCATTTATGATTGATATTTTTGTGACTATGTTGTGGTGATCTCATCAAGAGGTAAGAATTAATACTCATATAGATCACATAAGGTTTCACCATTATAGATCAATCTATTTTATGGGTGAAAGGGATATTTTCCAATAATGGTGAGGATTTTAACTCGAAGGATCTCTTTGGATACTTTCAGACCAAAACAAATACCCTGATGTAATCATTGGGGAAAGCCTCACATACTAAGAAAAAAAGTAAAAGGGGGATTTTATCTTGTAGAGGAATTCCAATTTTAAACTTCCTCACATGGATTTGATCTTTATGCTTGGAAAATGGTCATATTTAATGAAATTTTACCTTAATGAATTTTTCTGAATGTGCAACCATTCATTATGAATATTTCTTTTGATAGGTTGAAATTCCAAAATGTGATGAGTTTAACTTAACTTAGGTCCCTTTATTGTAACAAAATGGACCAAAATGTTAAAGTAAAGGGGGGTATTAGCTCTATAAAAATTAATGGTTTGACCTAAAATAGGATATCCCAATATCACTATATATACCATTAAAACTAGAATCAATCCATACATTATTATTATCATCCCTCCCTACATTTATCTTGCTCAAATATGAGTGAAGAAGATTGAATGGAAGGAATTATTGATGGAATTCATAGCTAGGATTAGAATAAGTAATCATGGGATCACTATTATTTCCAATAGAAATAGGAATCAATCCATATGTAGTTAAAATCATCCAATCCTATAGTAATCTATGACAAATATAGGAAAATAATATTGAATGGATGGAATTATTGATATAATTCACATTTGGACCATAGATAAGTGATCTTACCATCGCTATATATCCTAAAAAATGTGAATCAATCCACACATAGTTCTGATTAGGATTTACCAATTTATACAAGGCTCTAACATGGGTATGGAGGCATTTAATGTTACAAGGCACAAATGAGTTTCATTTTATGAATCTGTATATAGATCTGTCTCATATGTAGGAGAATCATGACATATTAGGGAGGCCATGCTAAGAAGTTTAGGGTCATGCAGGGTGGACCCAATGTTCATTTAATTTGTTCATAGTAAAACATAATATTCTAAATTGGAATAATTGCCCCAAATAACTAAGCACATGTGAAACATGCTCAGTGAGAGAAATAAGAGAGAATTATAAGGTGACCCGGATTGTATTAAGATTCTAGCCAATGGTCATACACCATGTGATTAGAAATTTTTTGTGTGGGCTTTATAGTGTAATTTCATTTCATATTTCTAGGATGTTGATTTTATACAGTTTAAAGTCTTATCTCCATCACATGAATAAGGAATCATAAATTCATGAAACTCAAACTATTGGTATAAAAATTATACAAAGTATTTCTTCAGAAGTATTGTATTGGTGAGTACTTTGATACAGTTACCATCCACTATGTCAATGAAATTTAATCCATTTAAGTAGAGCTTGTACATAGTATAAGTTCTTTCCCACTTTGGTTCTGGTTTTGGAAGTTTCATCCATGCTATCACTGGGGATCTGAAAGCCAATACCAATTCTCTTTAGATGAATGAATGGAGATAAAATTTCTTATTGAGTAATCATGCTAATCATTCTTGATGTACTTTTAACTTGTGCATGGTTCATAACCTTTTCTCATCCATCCATTCCCACTCATATAATCCCTTATGAAATTTCTTTTCCACGGATAACTTATTAAAAATGAAAATTCAAATATAAGGTAATTAGAAATGGGGAAAACTGCTTCTTTCATGTATTCAAGATAATGTGGGGATAAATGTGTAGTTGTATGGGTTATGTTTTGATAAGACCATAAATATTTTATAATTCTATCAGGCCATGATTTATTGTCTTTTTTTAAAATATTTTGGAATATATTTTCTTATTAAATGCCTCTATCTATCCATTTCTCTCTCTGTGGTAGTGGTATGAGTGGTTAGACTATATTTAATATTACTAATACAACATTTTCAATTTGGAAGTATTGAAGTTGGTTCCATTTTCTGTTAATATTGCATTAGAGATTCTAAACATGGTAATAATGAATTTCTTTGAAAACCCATGATATCCTTTGTCCCAACTTCTTTGAGTGATATAGACTCATCCAACATTGAGAAGAAGTTTTTTGTGGTAATAATAGACATGAACCACATATCCATTGTAGTGGTATGTATTCACATGACATCAATTACCCAATAGAAAACAAGCATGAATACAAGATGGTATGTAAAAATTATAGGGGTTAATGATTTAATTTGGTGTGTATTTTTTAGGTATAACATATCTTGATGAACTTTATACAACCTTGTTTCATTTACACGTAAAAATATCCAACCATCTTGATCTAATAGGAAATCTTAGTCTCCAACTCATGGAACCACATGAAATAGTATAGACTTACTATATGATAATGAGATCACCCTCACCTTCAATGAATCTGATTATAACTACTTATAAGCATCACATATAGAGGACTTTCTTAGAACATAGGTCATCATAAAGAGTAAAGTTTACTATTCATTATCATATCTTCTCTTTCTTTCCACTGTCGGATGCAAGAATCCCATTTTTGAGGTAGTATAATTTTGGATGCATCCATCCATTCAAAAAATAATCTTTTCTTAGGTAGATTCAACATTGTTGAACTCCCAAATTTTTTTTACAATGATTGGTAAGATCACTATGTGGTTTGAAATATTTATGACTACTACATCCTAGACTATATATTCAAATATTTCAAATGCATTAGCGAGTTCATCTTTCCTATAATTCTATAAATATGGGATATGGGTTAGTGTTATATTTGAGTGGATTTATTACGTCAAACCTCATACACAATTGATGATTGTAATAAAATCTTCCTTTTAATAGAAAAATCACCATTAATATACATTATTACCAACTCTATATTCTCTTTTATATTTTGGTGTTCTACTAGTATCTATAACTGCAATTAGAATCCTATAATAAATGATTTGTATTAAAATTCATTGTTAATGAATCCTTCTGAAAATTATAAATGAATTAAATCCTTGTCTATATAGTAAGGATAACTCTCAAACCAAATGTTTTGAGTTTTGGGTCTTCTATTGTTTCCCCATCGGACTTCTAGAAGCATCATCAAAGTATATCTCTATTGTCTGGGGGAAGTCTTGAACAAAAAATACTTCTTAATTTAGAAAATTAGTGTCCAGTTGTTTATTTTCTATAGAATGATTCACCGTATGAAAATATGCCAATGTTTTTTCATTTATTCCAACTTACTATATAAATTTAATTTCAACCTATCATAAGAAACCCACCCCATATTCCAAATGACTAGTTAACAAGGAATGATTGAGGATATATTCATGTAGATTATTACAATAGACCAAGTGGAACTCATGGTAATATATGTATCACCTCAACTTATGGACTACAAATATTAACTCATGTAAAATTTTCCATTCATCTGAATATGAAGTCTTTGTAATAATCATGGTTTTATTGAGATAATAAACACTATTTTCATTCCATGTGTCCTTATTTTGTGCAAGAAAGGAATTTAGTGATTACTCCACATTCGTTATATATAAAATGAGTGGAATTCCATCAATAGGGGGAATCAGTATCATGGGGATAAAAAGATATTATTAGGGACTATAAAATGTTTCCTAAAAATCATCTTTTTAGTGATATGTGACTCCCTTAACTGTAAGTTTTTTAGAGTTAAAAACATTCTTTAAAGACTCTATATATAGAATTTGATGTAAAAAAGAATCCTTTAATTCCTTTATTTAAGGTTTTTAGAAGGGTACATGTGATGAATATCCATGATTTTCTCTAGATCTAAATCAATTCCATGATAGCATACTATGAATATAATAAAATTTCATGAGATAACCCAGAAAGTACAATTCAAGGGGTTTATATAATGGTTATGTTGTCATAAATTATTGAAAACAATCTCAATATTTTACCATGATCAATAATTTTTTATTATTTGACCACTAGATATTTAAATAAAATTCAAAATTCTTATCTAATAAGGTTTGAAAATATGATGCCTTGTACATTGACATGTGGTGTCACCATTATTCAAGAAGTAATGTATCACTCTCTAGAAGTATATTCCCTGGGGTGACCAATAAGTAGTGGTCTATTCATCTTCAAGATCTATTCAAATTTAATTCCATCATGAATGTTTGTCTACAATGGAAATTTATTAATAGCTGGTAGTTACATCAATCATAAATTCTATAATTGGGACTGGGAAATCATCTTTCAAACAATAGCAGTTGAGATCCTTGAATTCGATGTGAATATTGATATTATCATTCTTTATTTTATCCAAAAATAATTTGGTGAGCCCTTTTGGATATTAAACCACTTGAATGAATTTGAATTTGATAATAATGTCAATATTGTCTCTCACATTATAAAAATAATTTGGATACATTCTTAATGATTCTTTCTTGTAACCATGTTGATCCTATGGAATGATCAAGTGGTTATTAGAACCATTGTGATGAAAGATAAATAAATTTATATATTTCCTAGAAAAAAAATATCGATGCTTCTTTAGAAAATATGTATACCCATCTTTCTATTTAGAATACATGGAAGTACTGATCAATGTTCCTTATGAATCTTCTTCAATGATGAGATTTATTTTCCTATGTTCATCTATAGTGGTAGAGACACCTTAATCAATTACTAGAGTGGTGTATCTAAGATCCTATTCTTATTATATATCTACCACAATCTCATGATAAGTGTAAGATCATGGGGAATATTCATAACTATAAAATAATGTGAGGTTAATTTTTTCTATATGGATATCAAGGAGGATTCCCCATATTTTAAGGGTGTCAATATATGAGCATAATTATAAGTAATACTAGGTAAACTCTCATTTCCCCTCATATTTAGTTTCATTAGGGGAGGAGGAGGTGGATGCATCCTAAAATTGAGTAAATAAAGTAGGGTGATTCTCAATCTCTATAGGTGGTAAGAGACTCCTTTCTTATATATCCAATGATGCAGCGGACATTTGAGACTCTAAAGCCCATGCGAGGTCATTTTCACCCAGGTTTTTTCATTTTCATGAGGATAAGAAACTTATTCTATATAACTATATATATTTAATTTGAATTTTATCATAAATACTAATTAATAAATTCTCAAATATGATCTTATCACCTCAATTTGACTATTAAGAAAAAAAATCACTATCATGTTCTTTAAATGGATTAATCGGTATTATTTCCAAACTATTGGGAATATTAAACCTAGTGAAATTATGAATCTTGGGTTATTTTCCATATCTTTAGAAGAATAATGTGTTGACTTATTAATAAATGTAGGACTCAATGGATCCCTATCACCATGGAATGTGTAAATATTTGACAACACATTATTTGAGATATCGATTATATGATGAGGTAACTACTACATACTGTTGAAACCAAGGTATCCCTAATAGGACACTAAAATTTATATCCTATCATTTAACAAAAACATCACATTGGGTGTAGAGGTCCCCAAATTGATACTTTATCTTGATTCATCCAAGTATTGTTTCTCATATTTTTCTTAACCCTAAAGTGTTGAAGAAGAGGGAAACAAATCAACTTTTCTATAACCCAATCGATGGAGTATCTGAACTAGAATGAGGTTGATTCTTGCGATGTTATCAATGAAATATCATTAGATAAAAATATCACCCATCTTTACATATATATACAAGTGTATGTTGTGCCCCTGTATAATATTTTTCGTTACTTTCTCTATGAAGGATATGAATGCATGACATTCCATGGGATTGATCTGCACATCATACTCTTGAGTAGCAATGACCTCATCTTTGAACTCTTGAGGGATTAACAAGGACTCTAAAAGTTCTTCTCAAATATATTTTTATATTATAAGGTAATTTAGGATTTAAATCATGTCTAGAATGTTATTAAAATATTTCAAAACATCATATATATGAGTAAGAGGTCTATGCTTCCCACCTTGAGGTGGATCATTATCTTGCCACTCGGGATGGAAAGTTGTATATTCTCACATACCTTTTATATAATTAAAATGTGGGAATACTTATATAAATTATGATATATATATATAAATACTCCCAAAATTTTGAAGTCGATTGGTTAAATCTTTGTTTTCCAATCAGTACTCCAATATGATCATATCAGATCAAGACATGGATGACTCATAGGTACGTTGATGCTCCAATTTAGTCTACTGAATTTCATATCATGGTGTATCAGCAACACATATGTTTTTATATGGGGTACAGATACAATGTTTAAATCTTTTTTGAACACACCTTCCTCCACCCCATCATCCTCAATGACCTCTCCCCACTAATCTATGATAAATAGGAGGGAAATAAGATTTATATAAATATTTTTCATTATGAAAAAAAGGATTAATCAAGTGAGTCACATTTAAAAAATTGTAAATATACACTTGATCTTATTGGGGTTATATTAGGTGGAATTTCTCCCATTTTACCAATTCCTAGGAAAAATATTTGATAGGATTTGATCATGCTTGGGAATCATAACATGTTTATCTTTATGTGCTCTATTCTTTCCACATTTTTTTGGAGGGAGATGATGTAACAACCCGAGATTTTATGATAATTATTATTTTTAATTTCATTGATGTCTTGTGTTGTACGCGACACCAAAATTAGCTTGTTCTATATGAAAACCCGTATACGCAATACTATTCTTGGCTCGTGTTACACAAAATTTTTAACCGTAAGATGTTATATATTGAAGTTACTCCCCCTTTATTATGTTGTTTTCCCTAGCATGATTTTTTCCTCTCACACTATTCTTTTTGGGTTTTAGACGATGGATGGAACCCGAAGGAACTGTGTTGATAAATGTAATGGACAATGAAATGATTATCCTCCTGAACAAACCAATGTTATGGGATATGGAGTGAAAAATCTTATTGCTATACTTACACAAGATATGAATCATTCTGGACTTCCAAATGAGCAGAGAAGGGAACAATATTCTATTGAGTCCTTCATGAGGCAACTTCCACCTTCTTTTAGTGGGTCTTCTGATCCACTTGTTGCTGAAAAATGGATCAGTACCATTGAATAGATATTTTCCATACTTCTCTATTCGGAACATGAAAAAGTCATTCTGGTTATTTACCATTTATAAGGTGAAGCAAATCAATGGTGGACTCTAATTAAGAATACGAGGCCCCGAGATGAAATTGAATCCATGGAATTGGATGAGTTCAAGAAATTATTTTTAAATAAGTACTTCCCCTGAATTCTTCGAACAAAGATGGAAAGGGAGCTCCTTGAGCTTAAGCAGAAGGATGATGAATCTGTTGGTAGATACGAAGTGAATTTTATAAGGCTTGCAAGGTTTGCATCTGGCATTATCATCCAACCTGAAAGTAAAGTTGATTGATTCTTCAGTGGCTTAAAACCAAGTCTTCAAAGGGCATTAGCTATAAGAGACTTCAGTAACTATGAAGAAATTGTGCATTGTGCTATCAAGGTAGAACTAGAAGCTGGTGTAACATAACCATATCATGGTTTTGACAAGAAACTAAAGATGGAGTTCAAGGATAAATATAAGAATAATCGTGAAAAGAAGATGAATGTTTCTTTATGCTCAAAGTGTGGAAAGAAGCATGGTGTAAATTGTCTTAAAGGGGATAGAAAGTGTTTTAAGTGTAGAAAAGAAGGTCATCGAGTATCTGAGTGTCGAATTAATAGAAAAAGGGTTGCTAATTATGTGAATAAAGAAAATACTGTAGAGAACACACCACCAACACTTCAATGCTTCAAGTGAAAAGAAATAGGGCATTATGCTAATCAATTACCTAATACAAGGGTTAATGATGATCAATGTGAGAAACCTCTTAAGGAAAAGGATAATGGGAAGTCACATGTGATCACTATTTGTGATGTTGAGTATGACAATGATGTTGTGTAATTATTAAGTGTTTATGTAATGGGATTTCAAAATAGTATCATGGAATCTCATTTATGGTATCATGGAATTTTGGAATATCTATGTATTGGTTTTCAATAATTATATGGTACCGGTAACCATGAAAAGTGATTGAACTATTTTTTGAAAGAAGATGATATACGCATAATGAAGGGATAAATAGAAAATGAAATGAGATCATTACTTCTATCATGGTTTGAGTATATTGAAATTTTGGTATTTTGGTATGTGGAAAGAGTTAACTTTTGACAGCATTTTAGTTTTCACTATAGTTCAATGGGTATTCATTTTTCAAGATAATACATGATTAAGGTATTCACATGATTGGAATGTGACCAACAAGATATATCGTATGATATATGGGGGATAAATCATTGCTTTCACATGCTTGTTAGATGACATTTCTAGTAATAGTTCTCTTTATACTATAAGATTGGACAGAAGTATTTTAGAAAAGCCTAATGATTGGAATGGATTATGTTGTACATAAGTTAGTATTGTTTAAGGATAGAACTTTTTTTAGATATTATTGATGGGATGTTATAATAATGTAGTTTTAGAAAAAGGACAACCTATAGGACGGGCGACAACCCGTCGTGTCGGACAAGGCTGTGGTAATCAAACCCAGAACTAAAGTATGATAGGCCTTTATCGCATACCACTGGCCTACAAGAAGTCCCTGGTTAGTAGAAATTAGTTTTATTTTATTAAGCGCTTTGATAGATGAAGTATAAGTCCATTTTAGCAACCACATATGATTAATCTCAAGATAGATGGACTTATGTATATTTAATAAATTGTGCTAAACATTTTGCGATAGAAACCAATGGAATGACCTATCATTCTATCACATGATCTGCTAACACATCACAAATGAAAAATTCAACTTCATTTCTTTTTGATATGAAGTGGAAATTGTTCAAGGCACGAACAACGGTGAGATTTTACCAAAATATTGTAAGTATTTCTTTTAATTCAACAATTCTTCAGCATTAGGGGAATGATCTTGAAAACTAAAAACGTTGTCCTAGTACTCTCATACCCGATAAATCATATGGCACCTTAGATCATCACAAATTTATTTCTTTGTGATTGATGGATTTTTCATATCCATGTTCTCTTCCACTCTCCATCAGAACTTGATGGTTAGATTTCTCTTCCATATCCATATTTTCACTTATGTTCTCCTATGTGGAAACCAAATTATGAGTTAATTTGGGTAACTGTTACATTTCATACTTTATTTTTTTTAGGTTATGTTTTGGTATTCCTTTTTACGATGTTGGTTTCTATGAAAGAAACTTTCAAGTAGTGAACCATTTATAACCCCGACGAATTTTGAGGGAAAAATTCATTTTAAGGGGGGTAGAATGTAACAACCCGAGATTTTATGAGAATTATTCTTTTTAATTTCTTTGATGTATTGTGTTATACGCGACACCAAAATTATCTTTTTCTATACGCAACATCGTATACGCAACACTATTCTTGGATCATGTTACACAAAATTTCAAGTTCGTTTGATAGAAGTTATTCTACGCAACATTGATTGTGTATATATATATATTCAATTTATAAATGAAATACAGTTGGATTCTATTATACACAACAACAAAGGAATCCTACACTACATGCAACCTTGACTTGGCTTACTTTACATGCAATCGCAACCTTCCATGATAGTGTGTGTTGTATGCAATACCGAGTTTCACTAAACAACGATATGTTATTAAAATATTATATAAACTAGCCGTTATGAATAGTAATACCCAATTTTTGAAATTTTATTTTTCAAAATGGACTTCGTTTTTGGATTCGGAATATCGAAATTAGCCTAGGGTGAATTTTTGGTATTTTTCTAAAAACGTTCATTTTTTTATGAATAGTGAAAACACTGGGTTACTATTTAAAAACATACTTTTTATTTAAATAATTATTTACTTTATTTAAATTTATTTTAGGTCAAAATTGATACATAATACCTATATAAGTTCAATGTAATTCATTGGAGTCATTTTATAATAATTTTAGATATATAAAAAGTTTATTTAACTTTTCACCGTCTTTTACCCACCTCCTAGGAGAATTTGAAAATTTACATAAAACTTAATTTGACTGCTTCTGTGAGTGGAATTTAAAAAATCTGAGAGACATGATTAATATCAAGGAGTAAAATGGGGTTCAATAAGATAAAAATAATTTTTGGTGAATAGTAACTTTTTACTTTTATTTACCACGGTTAAAAGTAAATAGGGTAATTAAGGGTAAAAATGATATTATTATTACCCTAACACATGTCCTAATTCTATTGGATAAGTGTAATTCGACCAAACACAATTTTAGGAATAAAATATTACCCTTTAGGTCCACTTGGATTAGATTAGGACATTTATTATTATTTTATTTAAAAGAGTCAAAATAGTTAAAATCAAAGTTTAGTAGATAAAACATTTTTAATATAAGGTTATACATAAGATAAATTAGACTATAAATATTAATTAGAAAGATAAACAGATTTCATACCTAATGGTATTTTATTTATAATTTTTAGACATTATATAATATAATTTATTTATGACATAATGGTGATGTAGTAATTACCTAAATAATAAAATATTAAAATAATTGATATTATAAATACCCAAATAATTGTAATTTGAGACTTTTTATGAATTAACCTAATTTTTAGGTTAATATGACTTGTTATTATTTATTTAATTAACTTTTTTCTAACTAATCATGTTGTTATTAGTTTCACAAAAATCAATTTCCAAATAGTGTCAAAATTGACATAAAATAGTTTTTAAAACAAATATTCTATTATTAATTGTTATTATATTCCTAGAAATCTAAGGTTCTTCCAAATGACTTAGATAAGGTTATATATATTAATAATGAACCACTTGGGTTTCGTTTGGCTTGTTATAGTAAGTTTATTAACCATATAGTGTAAGAAAACAAGAAGACATGGTAAAAGTTAAATTATTTAGCTTAGAGTTAAATCAAAATGATAAGGATAAAATAGTAACCTAACTTGTCTAAAACCTATTTGTTGAGAGGATTTCGACCCATCCCCACTTTAGCTTCGAAATAAATCAATTTTGAGCTATTATAAACCGAATATGACTTTATTATAAAATAATATTTTATATTTTTCCAAAGGTGCCCATCTCCTCCCTTATAAAAAGGGCACCCCTTCCCTCTTCTATTCACACCCTTTTGAGCCTTAAATCTCGGCCAAAACCTGCCCATTTCCCTTCTCGTCGTCCCTAGAAACATTATAGAGGTTCTGGTCTCCTCAAAAGACCAACCCTAGTGCCTTAAGAAGAGGTTAAGAAGAGGTGCGTCAAAGAAGAGGTAATATCCTTTACCGATTCTTTCCAATTTATTTCTTCATATACTTCTTCTTATTTATTTGTTTCATCATAAATTAATAACATAAGTATCACTCATATACTAATATGTTATTATAAATATGAAACAACCCAATTTCATCTTTTATCAATCCTACGGAAAATTAAATCACCGTGCATGCGTATGTACGAAATACCCTCTCCACGCCGTGGTGTAATCTGTTTTCCACCCCCACCTTACTTGTATGGGTCTAATAATGTAAATAAATAACTATATATTATTATTTTAAGGTGATATTGATTCTGAAATATTATACAAACACTTCAATGCAATTTCACGATCATGGGAATGATATCATCGCTTGGGCGTACGTACGGACTACCGTCTCCACAAACGGGATGAGATTCATTTTCCAGGATTAACCATTAAAGTATGATTATAAATTATATAAAATAAATAATCATGAAATATATTACATAATAATGATACTGGATTTATGTACATATATTTTTCATTTAATTAATTCCATTTAATTCAATAAGGAAACGAAAATAGCGTTCATGCGTACGCACAGCCTACCGTCTCCATGAACGGTGTATTTCATTCCATTTATCGATCTATCATATATATTTATATACTGAATATATATTATATATAAATCATGTTTTACATTCTGGAATTAATTAAATGATGATATAATTAATAATATCAAGAACAACATGTCGAAACATGTACGATAAATGAAACGATTTTACCCAAAACGGTGCTTTAACATGGAATTTACAAAAGAACGGGTAATATAAAGTCATAAGTGAACCATATATGATATCATAACAATAAATATGATTATGTAATAAGTCAATGAAATTATTTAAATCATTATATAGGAGGTTTGGATACGTACGAAGCATATCATACCTAAGGTAAGGGATAATTATTCCAATCTCATTCTTATCCAAGATTGTTTATTCGTAAGTATTTACTTGGGTTATGTTTATTATCCATGTCCATATGTTCTCAGAATGTTTTCATAAAATGTTTACCTTTCTTACATGTATGATTAAAGACAGTCTTACCCTTTTTTTACTTTTACCACATCATATGGAAGGAATCATTCTTCTGTTTACCATACGAGGTACTTTTTGACTTTTCCGAAAAAAAGTTCATGGGGAATGTTTTTTTAACTTATACGGAATGAACGGATTTTTATGGTTATATAAAGCCTTATTTTTATGAGGATTACTCTACAATATTTAATGAATATTTACAACAAAATCCTTTTCTTTTAAAATTGTATGGCATTTTGTGAAAAGAAGATGATTTTGAAGAAGAAAGGATATTTTCGTCAATAATTAATTTCAAGTGTTTTATCAAAACCATTTTCCATATAAGATGGAATTATTTCATATGAGTATGTTTCAAGTATAATTTCTCTTTGATTTACATGGTTTCACTTTTCTTATGATGAAATGGTATCCATTTTATTATGGATTATGTTATGATAGGATGATGTTTATGAAACCCATTTTATACTTTGGGAAATGATGAATGATTTACGTTCATGTTGTGGCACAAGTAAGAATGATTTCATTATGAGATGGGTGGGACCTATATCTCCCTCCAATTCATTGGGTAAAGATTTATATCTCAGGATATAGACATGGCTAGAAGGGTAAGTTAATCTGGTTCAGTATTACAGGACTGAAACAAGGAGTGAACTTGATTCAGAAAGGGACTTTGTCAACTAAGATGGTCTTGGCAGTAATTCCTTCGCTACTATGGAAATCATATCATGTGCTTAATGGTTTTCCAAAATTACATGTTTTATTACCATGCTATTTTATCATGATTTATGTTGCTTTATTATCTATGCCTTACGTACTGCCATGATTTACACTTAGGGGGTATTGTTAGATATTTTGTGGGATTGGGACACGGAGCTGGTGTTAATGTTAATATAATTGTAATGGTTACATTTTCCACTTTTCTAATTATTTTAACTAGAATGCTGGTGTTTATCGACTCCTATATTTTGTCATCAAAATTGATCTTTAAAATATTTTAACCACTATATAACGTTCATGGAATCTTCCTGGATATTTCACTGTAATGAGTAAAGAAGCCAAAAACATATTCTTGGGGGAATTATAAATTCAAAATGTAGTTTAAACACTTACACATAGTAATCAAGTCCAATAATAAATTATTCAATTTTTTTTAAATTGGATAGATCAAGGACCATTTCCTTTATTAATGTAGTGTGGAATTAATAAAGGAATGATTATTGGAGTTATTCCCATCCTATGACTGACATAGTAGTAAAACTGGTAAACCATAAAAAGGTTGGTCAATATAAAGTTTGTATAATGAATATCAGTTTGGATTTTTCTTGTTTCTTAAGGTTTCCCATTATTTGACCATATCACTACATGAAATATTCTATATTAAGCTCCAATTCCCCTATGCCATTGAAAATTTGGAAAGTAGGATTTCTAATGTTGGATGGGAGAAGAGTTTTTCCCACCTATTCGATTAAACTCTTTTTCACTAGCTTCACTACTATATGATTCCCTTTTATAGCCTCTATTTAGGTTATTAGTGACTCAATGGTATGAATGATTTCTTATGGGATAGATAGTTGGGTACATATTTGGGTAGGGGGAGATATGGGTGGATCCTAACATAGTGCCCCTACCTGCTTTCAAGATTGATAGCTAGTGTGAGTGGAATTAGTGTATCTCAATTAACATTGTCCTAGTTTCTATGCTAATAGGAGAAATTCATGATACTCTTCTACTATTGGATCTAAAAAAATTGTTTTTATAGATACAACATTGGATGAATGACTTAGATTTTCAATTGTTTTTAGGAAAGGATCTTCTGGTGGTGGGATATTTATTAAAAGTGTAATACAGGTCTATTCCTAGAGAATATATAAACAATCAATGCTTCCTATTTGTAACTCAATATTCAGTCTTATTAACACCTTTAACTCTATCTCATATTGAGTGAATCTCTACTCAACATTTGAGAGTTCAATTTCTTTAGTTAATGGGGTATCTACCCATGGTATTTCACTTTGTTGTTTAAATCCCATTAGAGAGGCAATGGAAGGAAATTTGAGGGAAAGCCTATATTTTTAGCCTGTATTTGGTTTTTGGAATGCATGCCTTATACACCTATTTTTTATGTATAAATATTTAGAAAAAAAACCTCCTATTATTCTCAACTTCTAGTTCCTCATTCTCTATATCTCCTTCAAGTAAAATGCGGATGAAATTTAGAGATGCATAATGCACTACTGGAATCATATTTTTTTTCAAAAGTATAAGGGTATTTCTCATCATTGGTGTATCAGTTGAGATATAATTCACAATATTCTAGAGTGCTTTCCCACTTGAATATTCACTTTATATTTTTTCCTATACATGATTTCATATATTATTTCTATAAATCCCCTAGAGTATATTTTTGAATGATAATCAAGAGGGAGATATCAGAAAACCATGTCATACTCCTCCCTAAAGAGATATATGGGTCATCGGTTGGGAAAATTTTGGACACTTATCTTATGACATACCACCCAGTTTGGAAAAGATATACTTCTATGGGGGGGGAATTTGATGTAAAAATTCCCCCAACCCTATGGTTTAGGTATGATCAAGTTCCACTAATATAATATTTTGGACCCACAATATATTTAATGACCTTGGGGAGACAAAAGTAGAAAAAAAATCCCCTCATCCCTAGGGTATAGAACCTCTACTAGATTGTAGTTATTGTGGTTGTTGATCCTACCCTTTTGATTCTATGAGTTTTTGTCAAATTATGAGTTGGATGAAATGGACGTTTTTAATGGTATCTACTTGACTCTATAAAAAATATGGCTACTTGAGGATTGGTTTTTCTCCAATGAGAGGCTTAGTAAACCTTTTAAAATGCTTAATTTAAGATCCTTTTTATTTCTCACTCATATTGGGTTAAACATTTTGTGGTTTGGTCAAAGCAAGTCCTTATTGAGAATACCAACTATCATCTTCAGAGCCTGATTAAAAGAGTCTTCCTGAAGTATTGACATTCTATGATTTCTCTTTTTCATAGATTTACTAATTAGGAGCGAGGTGAAATGTAATTTTACATATTCACACAATCCTCTAATATTCACACCAAATAGAGCATCTGAAATTAACAAACATATATTGATCAAATCATCAATTCATGCACATTGATTATTTTTACTCTACTTTCCAAATTTCAAACATCATAAAACTAAAAGGAATCCAAGTAAATATTCTAGTGAAATTATTTTATTTTTCTATATGATTTGTATATTATTTTTATGGAACACCCTTTTATTTTTTTAGTGAATATTCAGCCATATATTTAGATTAATATGATGTGAACATTCCTCATCCTATCTTTTTAGAATATTATACTAAGGGGTGGCATGAGGCTAGAAAATGATTTCTATATTTCCCTTTTTTATTAATTTACTCATAATAAACGTATTTACTTTATATTCTATTGGATATTATTTATCATTCTCTAACCATAGTGGTTGTTTACAGGCTTTCTTATTATAAAGAGTGTGGTTGATTAAAATCTTCTCTATTATAGGATAATCTCAATGGTCTAATGGCAATTTGGAGAACAAAAGTTACCATGGGTTGTATTCCAATTGATAAAGGATATCACTAGTCAAGTATAAAGAATTTCTTATAGATATCGGCATACTTTAATGTGTCTAAAAATGTGAATTCCTTCTTATAGTTAATCTAGTGATGGGAAGACTATTCTATCAAAATGATGTGACAAGGACTTGATGGAATATGGACTTAAATGTAGGGGACCTGATTTTATTAGAAATATATCCTGATTAAGGAATTGTACAATGTGGATATATCCCTAATGGGGATGAATGGTGTATCGAAGGAGATATGTTCCAATGATAAAGTATATCCAGGATCATGGGGAATATGCAATGGTTAAGGGAATATGTAGGTGATATCATGAGAAATATGGACCCATTAATATTAATGGTTAATGATGTTAGGTTTTAACATTAAATAATAATATTAAAAAACCAATTTGAATATAAATCAAAATCAAAAGATTTCAAATGGTACAGTTTTAGGTCTTACGATAGGACCATGTCTTGCAGATTTACATCATACATTAATGACGTTAATGCTATGAAGTTTAAATTATTACTTCCAGGAATTGTGCTAAAAATTTTAAAGAGTGTATTTTATAATTTGGTATCATAAAATGTTTTAAATCTATGAATAGAGTGAGTATTATTCATGTATTCTTCCCTCTTGGATGAATTTGGGGCTTACTTCTAAGGAGGCCCATTATAAAGAATTTTTATTTTTCTAGTGGTATGATAAACTCGATTTACCATGTGAGTCATACTCTATGTTGGAAACAAGTAGCATTAGAAAATATTTCAAATTTCATAAAATAATAACTAGATTGGAATGGGGATTAAGAACTAGAGCTACCCTAGGATTCCCAGCCTCATAGGTCGCCTAAGTGATGGAATGGGGATTGGGGTATTACACCTATATTAAAGGGCCCGAATAGGATGTGGTGTGGGATTATGCCTGAGGAGGAGGAATATAATTTTCACTTTCTACATTTTAGTATGACAATAAGATACATGAATAATGAGGGATATAGCCCCTATATGGAAGACTATGGATTACTCCATGAGTGATCACCAATGGTTGTCCAATCATAAATAAGTGGACAACTATGCCATTGATCTTGAACCATTGACACTATAATCCTTGGGATCAAGGTTCTTTTTACCATGGGGATATATGATTGAAACCTCACAGGTCCCCATGTTTAGTAAAACAAAAGATGTCAGATATCACTTAAAATGGGATATATGATCAAAATGGGAATTCTACACTAGTGTGTGTATCCCTATTATCTGCATCTGATGACATTTTAGTGGGGTGGATTTGTTTGATCTTCCTTTGATTTTGGAATCAATGAGAGTATACCTCATGGAAACTTCATGGAGGAGATAAGATGATGCCAAAAGAAATGTGGGAGGATAGAATTTAGAGAGGGGAAATAAACACCCTAGGGTAACTCATCTCACATGGAAATATTACTGTGTATATTGGGGAATACAAAAAGGGAGTCCATCATGAAAAGTATTCAATTATAAATCACTTATCTCATGAAGAAGGATACCTCCTCTATGAATGTGAAAATAAGCTTCCGCTTCTATAAAGGATTTATTTTTTGATATTCTCCTTTCATGAAGGAATCCTTCGCAAGGAGTATTTTATCCATCACTGTGATCTGATTACCTTTGTCACAACCACATCCAAAAAATGACACCACAATGAGGCGGGGATAGTCACTTCATGAGTCCTGCCTCTAATAGGCCTCAGGAGTTGACTAGAACAGAGGGTATAGTAATCATGCAAATGGGAGGCATTAACCTATAACAAAAACATGAAGAAGATAGAGATAAGAAGTATACAACAACTGAAATCTATTCCAAAAATATATATATAAGATATACTAAGTAAAAACATTAAATCCCATACATTATCAAAAAACTAGAAGGAAAACTAAATAAATGTAAATACAATAGTGACAACAAATCTCAAACATCTTACGTTTAACCTCAAGATAGTAATATCTATCCTGATCACGAAACTTCCCTGGATGAACTAAAAAACACTTTATATATACGTAGGGTGATCATAGTAGTATACTCAATAGGATCCTTTCTATATCCTCTTGTGAAAAACATAATTAAAACATTCAAAATCACAGTGAACAACATTGAAAATAACTCATCACTTAAACAGGTATACTATGTTTCTATCCTTACCATGGATATCTCTCACCAAGTATCACATACACAAGAGAATATAATATAATAATGAACATCAATGGTAACCTGATTCCACTTCCCCACTAGTTTTCCACTCTTCCCCAATTTCTCACATCCTAAGTATCTCTATCCAAAAGAAATTCATCCCAATGACACATGCGAAAGGTGTCAAAACATGCGCCTTGTGCATCACATAACAACACCATCCCATATCACATTTCCACATATAGTAACCAAGTAGTTTTCTAGAATCCACCATATCCCATATGATGTTATCAAACATTGGTTATAAAACCACAAGCCATTATATCTCATACACCAAGTAAGTACCTCAAGCCATCACATCATATTTTCTTTATACGTATAATATTACTTTAGATATTATATCTGGTAATACATGTGTGTGAAATAACCTAAATCCACCCCAACTCTCTAAAAAACATATATGGGAAAAACTAACCTCCTTATATATTAGTACAAGTAACTATAAAGAGAGGATACCAAGGCCAGAGGGTGTATTTATCCATCTATCCTATCATTTGGATGTTGGGTAAAACACCCTCCCGGAGTCCACTAGGTGTCATTATCCCTAACCAACATGGGTGGGGTAGCATATGAAATCATAAAATATACATCATATAATATATCCCAAAACCACACTATGGTAATATCCTCATCTTAGAAACAATTGCAGCTAATTTCGATTGGGATTGTAGCTACCACTGCTAAGACTAGATATCATATAAGTATAGAAACATTTAAAGGGCTATATTAATTACTTCCTTTGTTTTTAAACCATTTCTTCCAATTAATTAATTGTGTATTCATTAATTAACCATTAACATTTTTTCCACATTACAATACATTATTCATAATAGTGAAATTCATTCCCTCTAGGTATAATTCAAACCAAGTCCATGGTTTATCATGATTAACATATTTTTAGAATTTTCATTCCATCATCAACCAACCCCGTGGGTTTAGAATTAATTATTAATTATTAGAATCATTCCATGTCCAGGTACTCTAGGAAAACCATCCTAATCTACCACCATGATGAAACATGCAACCAAGCATCTCTAAATTCTTAATTAGTGGGGAAAGTAATGTAGATAAACAATAAACCCAGCCATCAGCCATTAAAAATATTAAAGAGAGTATAATAGATCTCATCATCTCATCAATGGGTAGGCCCATCATTAACTTATTTCATCACCTCTAGTGTTATCCCAAACACCCAAATGAATATACTGATGCATCTCTCTATCCTAGGAAACAACAGATCCCACGTCATCTAGACATCCCCACCCACATATATCACATCATCTATCCAAAGAACATCTACAAAAGGCTCATGTCACATATGAGACTCACCAACCCATATCATCCATACCATGCTCAACTGTATTAGGCTCATATCACTAGCCTCGTATCTAAAGAACTTCAAGAAATAAATTTGAAAAAAATTTAATCAACATGGAAAATGGTCTCTAAAATGTGGAATTTATCCTTCTCATGAAAACTATCTCTCACATATCTAAACCAAATCACATGGAACTCTCAATAAATAGGAAACTCAGGCCCTAAAAAATAATATTTATTACACAACTGGTTCTAAATCTATATTGATTCAACTGTTTCATTATTTATGGGTTTCATCTATGGGAAACCTAAAGCATCAATCTATAAGAATATATCAAATTCAAAATATTCCCTAAGCCTTGATTCTAGTTTCAACAGAACTAGAGAAGCACCATTTTCAATTAATATTACTTTTTATTTATTAACAACAAAAATTTGTGTGATCCAAATTAATTTTCAATTCCATTAATCACATGGAAGAGTAATTTCAATTAAACATGATCATTTCATCTATTTTATTATCATCAAATTATATTAACCACTGAATTACAAACACGCCTATTCTTAAATTTCTCAAGACAGTTAATTATCAATTAAATAAAATAAGATAATAAATAAATCCCCGACCTCAAAATCTATCAATGTTATTTACACGAGAATGGACTATGTTGCGGATCTCTGATCACCTACCCCATAACAACAACATCCATATGAGGATGTCACAACACAAACACACCAATAACAGACTAGATAATCCCCCTTAGGAACAATGGAGTTTAAATTTCCAACTTGGACAGAAGAAATGGGGGAAAATGATATCAAACTGGTAGAAACTACTATAAAATGAAAGAATAAATCACCTTAGAACAACACCAATCACCACAGATCAAAGACAAAATCCCAAGGATTTATTCTCATTGAAGTAATATTAGAAATCCAATATGAGGACTTTCTTCCCACTAGAAAATTATACGGAGGGGAAATGTTGTTGTAGGGTTTGGAGAAAACCTGATCGGCTACACCCATTAAAGGTTCAAAACATCAGATAATTAAATGACTTATAATCCCCTTTCACATCATGTAATCATTAGGGTAATGCTAACACTATAAACACATAACCTTTATTATTTATCCTCAAAATTAACATATCCAAAAACCTACCTTGAACAAGATGTGAACCAAAATTACATAGTGTGTAATTATTACATGGCGTGTAATCTTCCTCTTTCTAGGTTTTTTTATCCAAACCCCTCCATACCACTTCCAGGACCCCTTCGAGCTCCACAAGATTTAAAAACCCAAAAATAATTTAACTTGTTGGATTTTCAAATTTAGAAACTCGGATTTATGGTAATAAAAAATTCTCATGCTTTTGTGAAAATATACATTTCTTCATCTCTCTTTATCTCCATCTCTTAGTATTTTTTTCTTTTATTTTCTCTTCTTGTTCCCCTACATCAAGAAGTAACTGGTATTTATAGGAAACATCCTAAAAATTAGTTTCCTAACATTTTCATCCATGGAAAATATTACATGTGATGAGGTTAAAAAATAAATAAATCCTCACTCCATAAATTAGTGTCGTTTTTTGAGTTCAGAGTGACATTACCTCTCTTCATAAATGAATCTAATTTGTGAATGGTATAGTAACACCTTATTGATCCAAAAAATATCAATTCCAAAGGTCATCAAGCTCCACAAAAAATTATGTTTTGAGGGTAGATAGTTTTTTGCCAAAATACTATTGGGAATTATATGATTAAAGGGTTTTACATAGAATTTTAATTAATATAAATAATAATCTACTTATAATGTGTTATTATATCCTTCACCAAATCTTAAACTGATTTTCATTTAGATTATCCCATTATTAATTAAATTTATTTTACTTAATTCTTTCTGTGAGTATTTAAAATTCAATGAACCCCAACAAGGGACCAATAAATATTTTGGTGTGTGGTTATCCCCTGCCAAAAACGATTCATAGTGAAATTGCATAGTATGGATATTGATTAAGATTCATTAATTACATTATTGGGTCATATTACAACATAATCATATGTCATAAATTATTTGTTTCTCCCATATTAATTCTTCCTAAATGGTTACTTTATATTTTTTTCATCTAAATCCATGATTCAAACAATTTAAATTTATAAGTAAATAGTATTATCATTTAACAACTTACAATTAAAACCATTTTTTTAACTTATAAAAAACATTTTACCCTAATCAATGAAGTTCAATTATTTAGAAAAATTACTATGAATTTATGGTTTTTATAGGAGAGGTTTATATGTATTAGGTGTGAATTTTAAGTCATATTTTTGGAAGTCACTAAAATGATACACCTACTTTAAAAGACCTAACATCCATTAAAATAAAAAATAAAAATTATAAAAATGATTAAAAAATACTTATATTTTCTTTTATAAATTTCTTTATTCAATGGAAAAATATCAACATAGTTGATAATTATCCTATATAGTTATATAGGGAGGATATGTTTTAATCACATTGACCATATTATCTAGAATATTGGTTATATATTTCATAAAGTGCTCCACTTTTCCACAAATTTTATGCATGGTTCATTGTTATTGTATTATATATAATTTCATATTTCACCAATACACCCCTTAGAAAAATAATTTTCAAAGTGTTTTCCCATAACACTAATCAAAATCATAAGAAATTTTAACCTTGAAAATATATTTTTCATGATGATATTTGTTACCAATGTTGTTATTTTAGAAGATCTGAATTCTTTTTCACCCCATTTAGACTCATAGTCAACACAAACTACGTTATATGTATTAACAAAATAATTGGGAAAGTGTCCTATAAATTTTATTCCCCAAACAAATAATACTATATCCACTATGATAGTATAATACAGTATTTTATCTCTCTGGATAAAATTTTTGGTTCTTTGGAAGCAGTCACAAGAATCCACAAATCCTCAAGAATCATAATGTAACATTGGCCAAAAGAATTCAATTTTAAGAATCATGGACACTATTTTTCTAGACCACAGTTTCCTCTCATGCATCTAGAAGGAGAAAAAAATTATAAGAAGCCTTGAAAAATAGTTTCAAGCACACGTATCTAAAAAAATCGTTCACCATATTACTTATGGATTAGATAATCATCCCAAAATTATTTTTTCACTTTATCGAAGAATCATTTGTTTTATTTATGGGTGAATTATTTTTACATCATATTGATTTCTAAATCCTTAGAAATATCACCAAATCAGGATCATTATTCTAACTCCACTATAAAATAATTGTTCATAAATAAATTCATCTTTAATATCAATTTTTTCCTTACATAGATATGGTAATTCCATCCTTTATAGATGTTTATCTACTATGTTATTAAAACCTTTCTTTTACCAGATTTTAGTTAAAAAATCTTACAGTAATAATATTAACCAAATAAAGTGTGAAATTATATTCATTTAGTTTAATAATTTTTTAAGGGTGTATTGATTGATGTACACTACTAATTTTGGGATTATGATATTGGCTCTAAAATTTTCATAAGTAAACACCATCATAATTAATTAATTCATTGTCATGTTTTAGTTGAAATATATCTATGTAAACATTTTACATGAATAATTGATAGGATATAAAATTCTATCCATCCCCAATAAAATAAATTCCACCATATAATATCTATATACATTTCACATTTTTTAAAATAATTAATTTAATTTGATGGGTCATGATTATGGTAGTATATAAAATTTTCTTCATCTCCATGAATAATTCTTTGAAACATTAATTTAAAAATAATATTACTTATTCTATAATAAAAAGGGTAAATGATGATAAATTTGGGATAAAACCTTGAAAAAATTAAAGTAGATACAATCAAATCCCAAAAATATTTACATCTCCCTCACCAAAATTGGTTTTTTAGATTCTCTTATCACCATAATTTTAGAGGGATGAACTTTTATTTCATCCTTCAAATTTATATGATCGATCACTATACCATATTTCACAATAAAATGAAATGTATCCAAATAGGATAAAGTTTATATATCGTCAGATAATTCTATAAGTAAATTTATATTTTTATATATTTTTCAATAAAATTGGCATAAATAGAAAAATCATCCATAAAATCATTCATAACATCATATGTCATTCCATGAAATATGTATTCCATGAACCATTAAAATGTATAATTTCATTAAATATTAGAAAAAATATTCATTGATAATTGATGGTTCTATAATTATAGGTTAACGTTTTTTTCTCGGTCCTCATGTGCCCCTCGAATTTGGTTATAACCAGAGTATCATTTAAGAAAATAATAATACTCATGTTCAGTAAAAATTTAAAATATTTAATCAATGAAATGGATGGGGAAATTATCTTACCTCGTTGTTTAATTTATCTTTATTTAATCAACAAAAATACTTCATCATATAACCATGAAAATATAAATCATATCATTATATTTATTTTTGAATAGTTAATCCTCTTTTCATAGGTAGAAATTTAAGTGGTATTACCCACTCACTATTAGAGACTGGGTATATGGACCTTGTATCCAAGATCTTTTGAACCTACTTCATTAATTCTTCATTTAATAATTCACTATTAAATAACCTTCTTATATTTCTTTGATACTTAAATTAACCATTTATCTTTCCCATTTGAAATTTTAGTATTCACAACCACTAGTAAGTTTTCTTCTTCTCTAAAGAATGAGTGTCTCAAATTACTTGGGAGTTGCTTCAACTATATATTTGGTGGTTTCATAATCGAATGAACTATTTTAGATAAAATATCCCTTGAAAGGTGTTTTAATATAGTAATAATTTTCTCTATTTCAAGTAATTCACTATTTTCCTCCCTTTTTTCATTTCTTTTTTATCAATAAGATCTATCATAGATATTTCGTCTTATAATTGCATATCCAAAAGCCTATAATTACCTTCAATACTGTTTATTAAATGGTAATATTTTTTCTCCTCTCTAATATTCACTACTTTAATCAATTAAAATATGATATTATATTTTATATAATAGAAAATTATCCAACCTTGATTAAAATTAATTAGATATTTCCCCATATCTAGGAAACTTTTTCCAAGAATGATAGGTACCCCTCATTCTTCCTTTATCTTTATAATAAGGAAATCAATGGGAAAAATAAAATTTCCAACCTCAACCAAAATATTCTCGAGGATTTCAATTGGATAATTGATATAAGAATATATTAATTGAATGGTAACTTCTATAGTTTATGTATTATTTATCCAAATATTTTTAAAACAATTAAAAATGTGAGGTTGACACTTTTACTTAAATTATTAATGGGTTTTATAAAGTCACAAAATCTAAAAGTAAATTTAATTTTCAAGTTACAAGAATCATAAATTTTAAGTGGGGTTTTTCTATAACTATAGTTGATAACTATTTTATTAAATAAATCACCCTTAAACCCTATAATTGTATATTATTCAATATAATCTCCGTGATAAATTTTGGGTGTACTAAAATTTCATAAATAACCTCTAGAAATGTGGTATTTATGTGTAAATGATTGAAAATTTCCATGAAATAATAATATCCTATCTATAAATTACCTTGGTGAATCCTCTATAGAAAATGAATGGTTTCCCAAAAAGGTTTCACTTAGGGTGGGAATGAAGTATCCTTTTTAGTCCTTGTTACTTCCTCTTTATCAGCTTCACTGACTTCATTTTAATATTCCTCTTACTTACTCACTTCGTCAACTTCTTCTTTATTTTTAGATATTTTTTATTTCTTATTTTCGTTTTAATTTATATCTTTTTCAATTTATAATGTTACAACAATCACCTCTTACCTCATATCCTCAGTGTTACTTGATAATGTACTGAGTGTTCTCTTAGAAATATTTTGGGAATGATACCCTAAGTGATATCTTTTGTTATAAAGTGAATATATTTTTTTATTAAAAATATTTAAAAATTATAAAACCTTTTCTCAAATTGAGTAATACGTAAATGGTTATCTTTGATATACTGTGCCTCAAACACTTTATAATTGGTTTAAGACTCTCGAATTTAATGGTGAAATTGTTGAGGTTTATTATATAACTGTTGTATCATTTGACATCATTGGGCATGGTTTTCTTGTTCACTAATTCAAGATACTTTATATACGTGGTGAAAAACTAGAGGACCTAATTAATAGTTAATATTTTTCATGATAATTGGTTTTTTTCTACTATAGTTTTTATTCACAGGCATAAATTATTGTCCAAACAAATTTTCAAACTATGGTTGAGGATAATTATACCCCACACAACATAAATTTATTATTTTATTATCCTTATTCCTAAGTTCAAAAAACTAAAATAGGTAAATATTTACCAATATCTAACAAGTAAGTGTTTCTTATGGATTAGTTAGTACGTCATTACTTCAAATAGATATCAATACTTTTAATTATTTCACAATTTTATCAACTTCATATACCATCTTAATATTTTTCTTTACATGGTGAATAAGACTTTTCTGAGTACCATTTTTTAAATTCCACTAAAATATAATACTTTAAAATTAATATAATATTAAAAGTATAATGTTTGATTAATTTTTTATATGGCCTCCTCTAAATTGTGTATCAATAACTACTTGAAAATTTGGTTTCATACAAAAAAAATGTAATTTTATCCAAAGGTTCACCCCATGACATGAGAACTTCATAATAATATTTATAAAGAATATTAATAACTTAAAGGTGTATTGTCCTTATTATCCTATAAAGTTTTTAATATTTTTATGGGCTTTAACCAATTTATAGTTTGGGAACACATTTAAAGAAACATCTTTACAAGGTTATCTCGTATGGTGATTCAACCAGATAGTATATTTTTTCACTAGTCGTTTTCCTATAAATTGTGAAAACATGAAGGATATTAACCTTATTATATCATTGGATGATCCATTAGTATTAAAGGTGGGACAAATATATAGAAATTGAACTGATTTATAGGTTGATCATTGCTTTACATGCCACTAAAATTTCTAAAATTTAATATCCTATGTAATTCACTTGGTTTTAAATTTAATTATTTTATTAAATATGTGATATTATAATGCTAAGAGTTTATAAAATAATTATCCAAAGTCCATAGTCAATAAATTTCTTTTCATACTATATTCCTGAGACCTCAACTATGAATTAACCAGGATTATTATCAATCATTCACTGTAAAAATAAATAAAACATTAATAATTATTAGTAATTGAACAAGTAACTCCCAATCCTTGGTATGTAATTTAGTGGTTTAGATATATAAAAACTCATTTATTGAATGAGATAATGGCTTCTCAGTCACCGGTGACATGAAAACTAAAAAAATAAACAAACCTGCACATATAAAATTGAATAAAACTTAGAAAAAACAAATATAAAAGAACTTATTTCAGTTTATTAACCTATATACTACAAGGTTTCCTATATTTATGACATGGAATATTATTCCCCAAAATTATTTTGTTTCTGATGTTTTCACTTTTGTGTTATCACAATCTAAATTTCCAAAAGTGGTTATTTTTTTACATAAGTTAGTGATTCTTTAAATGTCATCTACTAAATCCTAGAGGATGGGAGTTCAAATTATATCACTAAGGTCCTTATCAAATAATTTAATCCAGTTATAGACTTAATAATATGTTCTTGAATACTTATTTATTCTAATAAAAGTTTTTTTATATCACTTGATACCTCAAAAGTGTGAATGGCCATTAAAAATGGGTTGATAGATCATAACACCAGAAATACACTAAAACTAA
Organism: Viscum album; assembly: GCA_963277665.1. Taxonomy (NCBI): domain Eukaryota; kingdom Viridiplantae; phylum Streptophyta; class Magnoliopsida; order Santalales; family Viscaceae; genus Viscum; species Viscum album. The sequence continues at coordinate 1,370,413,424 of OY728129.1, forward strand.
AATAAATCACCGTGTTCTCATGTCCTAAGACATATACTACTTGATGAATGTGGATGTGCAAATGTCTAATGATTCTACAGTTTAAATTCGTATATGAGGCCAATATTGAATTTAGTACTTCCCAATAAGGTATTTGAAACCATTATCGCAACATCTGGGATGATTAGAGTTTATTGGTTTGTCACTAATGGATTTAACTATTAGATAATCACCAACAATAAGAGATTAGTTAGTGGTTCATCACCAATGAGATATCCTATTATATTTACACCCGTAGGTATATATGAATAAGTGCACTGGTGTTTCATGCCATTTAGAAATACTTAAAAGGTATAATGTAGTTACATTCCATCTAAGAATTATTAATGGATTTATAGGTATTTCAATGGATCATAAAAATGAATTAAAGTTTGTTTACTCATCACAAATGGGGTAATTTATCAAGAAAATATTTCATTTCATAAATATCAACAAATAGGGTTACGCTATATATTCAGTTTTTCTTATGTATTAAAAGTTATAGGGAGGTTGATGTGTTTTGGATTTGGGATTGGGCCCTTTATTGATGCTTCTTATATTTCCCTATAAAGATATTCAAATTCCATATAGGTCAGTTCCATTTAACATGAAAATCCATAACATTTAGGGTCATTTGAAAAGGACCATATTGGTTTCTTTTATGGATTTTCATCCATGTCCAAATGAAATACTTTTAAATTAATCTTCCTAATATAAATGTGTAGGTAGTTTTATGTTTGTGTGACTAAGATTGGTTCTAAATAGTTTAAATTCATACAAAATGGATTTCAAGGAACAAGTTCCTTGAAATGGTTTGGTGTGGGTATTATATTGAATAAACCCCATCATGTTAGGTTTTTCACTTGGTTGAAGGCCTATGTGGATTCTTCATCTATCCATTAGTAACTAGATATGAGGGAATGGTGATAAGATGAATTGTGTATGAAAACAAATGAAGGAAAGTTTAGGAATTTCACCAAAGAGGTAACCTTCCTAGATTCATATCTTATCTATTGGAAAAAAATATAGGTGGGGATGATGACTAGAAAAATTGGTGTGTGAAGTCTTCAGAAGAGGATATTTTCCCTTACATTGAATCAGAAACCCATTTTGACCTATGGATCATTTATGGGACTCGGTTTTTTAATCCTGTGTTAAATGGATTTTAGTATTGGTTTAGCATAGTCAAGATGAGTGTCTAAAACAAATATTTGTTTTTTCACTTGCATAAGGATAGAGATCCTCATTATCAATATAATAAACTATATTTATACCCATGTGAATCTTATTTATTTATGAGAAAAAAATTTGTTAAATCTAATATAAAATTTCTAATCCCATTTATCAAATGAATACATGATTGAGAGTGTTGTATTAATGTGGAAATGAGCCAATCATATATATCTGGTGTCTATGGATAATTCTAAGACATAATGAGATTTATTGGGATTTAACCAATGTATAAGGATTCCATCAAGTTATTTTTATCCACTAGGGTGAGAATATTAAATTTAATTCATATAAGTGACTTGGGGTAATGGGGTTCGTGTAAGAACACTACATTTTAGACCAATTGATGGTTTTAGGGAATGGTTGGTAACCTAATCTGAATTGACATAGATTTATCCTTAATCCATTTGGATGAATACTAGTGAACTAGATTTAACCCATTTGTAAATAATATTACATGTGGTTGTGGTGGTTCTACAGCACCATGTGAGATTTAGGGATTACACTCGATCAATTTCATCTATCCTGCATATGTGGAGAGAAGGTAACCATGCAGTTGTCTTCTTGGCCTCCAACTCTACCTAGGAATCCCCTCTTTCAATTATCTATACTCTTGGATCCCTCCCCCTGGGTGGAGTGAACATGGTTATTGGGGATTCCCTTGGTCTCCACTTCTACAGACCCCCGTGATGTGTATCTACTTATTTTTCTTTGAAATAAAAAAGTAGTCATTTAGTAGTAGATTCCATCTTTTTTAAATGATAATAAACACAGTCCTCATAGATGATGGAAAATTTTCAAACAACATAACTCTCTTTATAATATTTAGGGTTTGGACATGGTTCACTAAATGAATTCTATTGAATAATCATTTTAGGGATACACATGTTTGTATAAGTATAATGTCCTCTTGGGTATTCTGAGAGAAAAATCATCAATTTAATCCAAAATTAGCTTGTTGTGATGGCCATGGGGAGATATAGGTTCTAGGAACTGCATGATGTGGTGTGTCTCCTTTAGTGGAAGGTAGTACATATGATATATTGAAGCTATACTTGTAAAGACCCGTAAATTTCAAGGAAAAAAATTTGGTAAATTTTTCGGGATTTTATGAGTACGCAGTTTCTGACGGCACCTGATTCCGAGGCCCGGTGTGCCCAGAATCAATTTCCGAAGTTTATCTCAGGTGCGTTCAGTGAACGAACGAGCGGGTTTTTATATCCTTTGAACTGGTGCTCGGAATTGAAATCCGAGGGAACCGATGGAGCCGCAGTGTCAGTAATTGTTTAATAGGACCTTTACAGAAGGTGTTTTTTCTTTGGAGGAGTTGTAAAAAAAATGGTTTAAATAGAAAGTAAAATAAAATTGAGTTACAATTTTATTTCTTTTTTTTATGTGGTTATATACTAGGTTTGAAAGTTAGGGTGGGACCCACTATTTACTAACTACCCATGAGAGGATAAAGGTGAGGTAGGGCCCACATGATCCCAACCCTTCACATTCCCTAAATCCCTAACTCACCCCTTTATGTGAGTAACTTCTCACTCTCTCTCCCTCATTAAACTAGCCAACATAACACCCAATTAACTATACAACTCAAGTTTAATTAATTATGTGAATTTGTTTTTGAATTTTGAGTTTTTGAAATGCATAGAAAAATAATAAAATAAGGGGTGGCCTTATTTTATTTTCTTTTCTTGTGGTGTGAAGACTTTGGAAGAGAGCACTTTACTCTTTATTGGAAGAACTTCATCCTTCATGAAGAACGTCACTCTTCAATGAAGAACTCCAATTCTCCGACGAAGAACGTTGACTCGGTGGTTCTGGTTTTCTCCATCCTCTTCTTCATCCGCGACAAGGTAGGAGACACCGACGATGACGGAAACAACGCAATCATCCGCGGCGCTTGACAACCGCGAACTTCTTTCGGGGTAGGGGTGTGTTTGGATTGAGTAATGATTGGTTTTCCTTCCATGTTGTTATTCTTTTAAAACCTCTTGTTGTCGGACTAATGCGGAAGGGACCGGACCAAAGTAACACGGTCCGATTACTCCACCATTCTTGTGATTATGTGGATTTCTTCGGCTGTTCTTGAGCGGTGAATCAAGCTATGTTTTCAGAGAAAATCAGAGGCCCGAAAACATCATAATCGGCCTCAAAGCATCAGAGCGACTTAGAAGAAGAAGTTTCGTAGAACTCGGATCATCGGAATGAAGAACGGACACCTCGTGAGGCATGCTGGCTAGAGGCGTCGTTTTTGGAAAATTCCAGAATACACAGCGTGTACTCCAAGATCACACGCCATGTAGTAAAAGTGTATTGTGGCTTCCGTTTTGGATGTTAGAAAAGTAACACATGGCATGTGACTCTATACACACGGCATGTGACTCTATACACACGACGTGTACTCTCCACACTATTTTTCAGAGGAGGATTTGATGGACATGGTCTGTATTCAGGGAAAATACACGGACACGGACAGCAATACACGGCCAAGTAACATAGCATGTATTCACATCATAGAAAAATAGAAGCAGCCTCGCGAGGCTCGGCGTGTAATCTGGAAGATACAGGGACACGGGAAGAACCACACAGCCAGGGGCACAGTGTGTACTACCTCCCCATGGAAGAAGTGGCTTCATGATGACTCGACGTGCATTCCGGGAATACACGGACATGGGGTGGAGTACACGAGCATTACTCCATCACATGGCCAGGCATGTTCAGCACACATGGAACCTAAACCTAGAGGTTTGGACACGACATGTAACCATAACACATGCCGTGTACTTACTTATTTACACGACCGGACCCATGACACGGGCCGTTTACATGGGTAGTACTTGGTGTCTGGTAACACGGCGTGTACTTTTTACCTACACGCTGTGTACTTTTAGGGAAATGACTTGGTCATCTTATTCTATGTATCTTGGTCAAGTTCTACTTGGTTTTTCCCCTATGATGTGGGATGGAACATTGGGATACATCATCTATTGTCTTCGTGACGGTTGATGTATCCACCCCTTTGACTCGAGGAGCAGACCCTCCCGGAATCGAGTATGATGTGTGCGAGAACCCTATAGTTGGATACGGTTGCGACGACAATGACGATTGTACTTGGATCCTACGTAGGTTCGGAAGCAAGGACGACTGTACTTGGATCCTCCATGGGTTTGGTAGTGAGGACGGCTGTACTTGGATCCTTCGTGGGATCGATATCGGTGGTTACTGTACTAGGATCCTACGTGGGTTCGGCAGCGATGACTTCTGTACTTGGATCCTACGTGGGTTTGGTAGGGGATATGATTCAGAGGTTAAATCTATCATCTCCACCCCTATCCGTGAGTAGTATACCTGTGTGAGCTTAGTCTTGACTTTCAATCATTATCTTCGATATGATTGATTTTCCTTCCTGTGTGGATTGAGTTCTGTATTCCTGTGTGGATTGGGTTGTACGTTCTTGTGTGGACTGGGTTGAACTTGGGCTCAGAAGTTGGATCTGAACTGGAATTGATGACTTAGGTATATGTATGGTCATATACCTAAGTAGTGTTGGTTGATACTTTGTATTTTTATCCTTCCTTTGTGTTTTATCCTTTGTGGATTCTGGGAGACCTTCGGGGGTCTCGGGGTTCCTACTGAGTATTGTATACTCACCCCCGCACAGGTTATTCCCTCACTACATTGTGTTGGTTGTAGATGATAGACAGAGATGATTTTGGTTGAGGCTTGTAGAGCATGACGGTACCCGGAGGTGGACTATCAGGTGGGGCATACACGGAGCGGACGACCGGACCCGAGGAGCTGAGGAGACCATCTTTACCCACCCTTCCGGTGGGATAGCCGGAGGATGACTCGATGGTTGCTGATTTACTTTACTGCTGTTGTACTTTCTTTTCAGTTGTATTTTACTTTCAGTTGGGTTTGTATTCTGACCCATTTACTTTTCAGCACTTACTTTTTGTACTCATATTACTTAGTGTTTACTTCATCTTGCGTACTCAGTGGTGTTTGTTTTCTTATATAAAGTCAATGACTTCCTTTTTATCAGTATTTACACCTCTGGTGCTAGTCGCCAGCCTCTGGCCTATGGAAGGTGGGATTGGGGTAGTCACAGTAGGGGCCCTGAGGATGGGTCGTGACAAATTGGTATCAGAGGAGTTGATTCTACCACAGAACTCAAGACTCTGGTAATTTCTTCTATGTGAAGCAATAATGTTTAGAGTATTGAGTGTGGTTATCAGTCTAGGGAGTCCAGTGTTGGTGCGGCAGCCGACGTATCCATATACCAGGACCCTGACTTCTGATTTCTGACTCAGTGCACGAAAACATTGATTGCATGTGTGTTTCAAAAGTTTTATTTGTGATTACTTTGTGTCATCTCACCAGGTATACTGTATTAATCGTGGCGTGCCTATTACTTTTTAGGATGGCCCCACGATGGCAGCCAGCTAGGGTTCCGAGCTTTGTACGAGATGGCAGTCCACCGAGTGATGAGTCCTCGGTGTAGGGCCCCATTAGAGTGGAGGCACCGGCGGTACCTCTACCTGCCGAGCCACCGCTACCACCAGTCCCAGCAGCTGAGAGTGCACATCACCTGAGTGCCCTGCACGAGTTTCAGCGTCAAAATCCACCCAGGTTCCACGGAGATATGGACCCTCAAGCATCCGAGGACTGGCTAGGGGCTATTGTTCGAGTCTTAATATTAGTAGGGACACCATCTGGCCTCATGGTGATCCTTGCAGCGAGTCTCCTACACGCAGCAGTAGGTAGATGGTAGATCCTGATGCTCCAGGTGCACGACGAGGTATCTCTACTTTGGTCAGACTTCTAGAGCCTCTTCCACTCGGAGTTCATTCCATCCACCCTCCGTGCAGTGTGCATCCAGGAGTTACTACAGCTGCGGCAGGGCAGTATGACAGTAGCCCAGTACTCGGCGAGATTTACTGATCTCTCGCGCTACACAACGGACATGGTAAGGGACCCATTCTTCCAGGCCCGGACCTTCGAGCAGGGACTGAGACATGAGATCAAAGCTTTGATGATCTTCCTCAGCATTCTGACGCAGGCAGGAGTACTAGAGCGAGCCCTTCTTGTGGAGAGATTTCTTGCTGAGACTACACCAGCAGTGAGGCCTACCGCTGGGCGACACATAGCAGAGTATTCTGCAGCTGGAAGTAGACATGTGTCGCAGAGGTCCAAGGGGACCAGACCATCAGGTGGGAGACCTCAAGATACTCGTTCGGAGGTGTGGGTCACACGTAGTAGAGAAAGTCATACAAGAGGAAGACAGTGCTATGCATGCGGCGGGCAGGGCCACATGTCTTGTGACTGCCTGACCTGTCATGTAGAGGAGCAGCAGACGGTTGAGGGACCACCCAGGCAGAGGCAGAGTTTTGACCGTGGCGGTCCGCATGGAGTAGGCAGACGAGGCAGAGGAGCTGGCCAAGCAGTGGGTGGTGGGCGAGGCTTTGATACTCTACCACCACCACCACCAGGAGGTCCACCCCGACCACAAGGAGCTGGAAGACAGAGGTAGGCTTAGCTTCAGGCAGTGGAGGCCTACGACCACGGCGCACCTGAGATGATTCGAGGTACTATCTGTGTCTACTCCACCCTTGTTGAAGTTCTTATAGACACAGGAGTGAGTCATTCTTTCATTGCCACTGCCCTTGTTCGGAGCTCGGATATTCCGATGGAGCCGTTGGCTCGATCCTCATGGCTAGAGACTCCTAAGGGAGCAGACTCGATGATTGCGCACTGGTGTCGGTAGTGTGAGCTTACTCTAAGAGGCGAGAGATTCACTTGGGATCTTTTTGTAGCGGCGTCGAGGCCTTACGACATCATATTGGGCATGGATTGGTTATCTACGGTCCATGCTCAGATCGACTGTATTAGGCGCAAAGTGCGGTGTTTCCGCACAGATGGGAGCAGGTTCACCTTCACCGGAGAGAAGGGAGCTTTTGCAGCACAGGATGGACTTACATAGAGGAGAGGGTAGCCGATCACCCATTAGTTGGCTAGTATCATCCTAGGAGCAGTTGATGTGCAGAGTCTGTGTTTTCCTGTTGTGGTGGATCAGTATGCAAACGTTTTTCCTGATGACGTTCCAGGACTACCTCCTCGTAGAGAGGTAGAATTCTATATTGACCTATACGCTAGGACATCCCCGATATCTACTCCAGCATATCGAATGGCTCCAGCTGAGCTTTGAGAGCTATGGTTACATCTGGAGGACTTGTAGGGAAAGGGATTCATTCGACCCAGTGTTTCACCATGGGCTTCCCCGATTTTGTTCTCCAAGAAGGAGGACGGTAGCTTGCGATAGTGTGTCGACTGCCATTATAACAACCCATACTTTACATACATTGATAATAATTCAAAATTGAAGTACACTTATTACAACATATAACAAAACCATGAAAGGACCATATAGGTATAGTGTCTTTGGAAACTGGGAAACATAAAAAACTAGTTTATATATCATCTATGTTTTATCCCATTTATTTCATCATATCTAGAGTCCCTTTTTGGCATATCCTACTTAATAACCTTCTTCCTGACCTGGGGAAATAAAACATACAAAAGGGTGATCTCAAATGCTCAGTAAGGGTAAACAAAAGAAATATCAATCACATCATATTCATAAGAACATAACATTTTGGAAATCTTAACCTACAAAAGAGATCATAATTTCATAACATGGGATAAATCATAGTAGTGAAATGTAATCCCAATAATCATAACATAAAACATGAATCTTTGTGTCATACACACATAATCATAGAAAATCATTTCTTAGTAGTCAAGACTCATTGCCAAGACTATCTTAGCAGACAAAGTCCTTTTCTGAACCGAGTTCACTCCTCGTTTCAGTCCTGTTTCACTGAACCTGTTTAACCTGCCGTTCCAGCCATGTCTATCTCATGAGATATAAATATTTACCCAGTGAATTGGAGGGAGATATAGGTCCCACCCATCTCATAATGATTCCATTCTTATGTGTTCCACAAAATCATAAACCATACATCATAGCATAACCCATGTAATAAAAATGGGATTCTTAAACATCACGTCATCATAACATAATCCATAAAAGGATATTGTAAAACTAATTCCATCATAACATAATAAAATCAATGTAAAAATAGGTATATAAACCGAATCCTATATTATCTTAGATGGAAAATAATTTTGATAAAACACTTGAACTCCATTCTTGAGGAAAATATCATTTCTACTTCAAAAACATTTTTCCTTTCTTAACATGTCATATAATTTTGAACTAAAAGAAGTTGATTAAAAATAAACTTGAAAACTTGTAAAGTAATATTCATGTAAATAATGTTTTAAAAATCCATTCATGCTGTATAAGTTAAAAAAACATTCTTCTCGTACTTTTGTCGGAAAAGTCAAAAATTACCTCGTACGAAAAATGACAAAATATTTCTTTCATATCTTTTACTAAAAACTCACTGAAGGGTAAAATTGGATTTAAACAATTTTATGTGGATGGAAATAATATTACATATTGAGGAAACATGGATGTGGATGATAAAATACACCCCAGTAAATACCAAAGTATAAACAATTTCGGATAAAAATGAGATTGTGATATTTTCCCTTACCTTAGGTCCAATTTTCTTCGTAAGTGTCCGAACCTCCTGTATAATGATTTAAATAATGTTATTGACTTATTCCAAAATCATACTTATTTTTATGATATCATATATGGTTATATTCTTATCTTCTTATTAGTAATATTTCATTGCTACTTGTTATTTGGTTGTTTATTACTTTTTGTTCTTATGCCTGTTTTGTCGAATAAATTCTTATTCTTATTTTTAGGTTATAGATACCTCATTTCCAGAATGGTATTAGTGTAACATATATCATATGGATTCATTCAATTCATTTATGCAATCATTAGGCAATGAAGATCATGTAGAACGAGTCACATCACATCGTGGAGACAGTATTCCGTACGTACGCACGAGCGATGATATCGTTCCCATGATCGTCGAATTGTATTGAAGTGTATGTATACTATTTCAGAATCAATATAACTTTACAATAATCATATATAGTTATTATTTACACCATTATACCCATCCAAGTAAGGTTGTGGTGGAAAGTAGATTAAACCACGGCATGGAGACGGTATTCCGTACGTACGCACGTGCGGTGATTTCATTTTCCGTAGGATGGATAGATGGTGAAATAGGGTTGTTTCATACTTATAATAACATATCAGTATATGAGTGATACAGATGTTATTAATTAATAATGAAACAACTAAAGAAGAAGAAGTGGAAGAAGAAATAAAGCTGAAAGAATCGGTAACGGACATTACCTCTTCTTTGAAGCACCTCTTTGAGACCTCATTTTAGGGAACTAAAATTGGTCTTTGGAGAATACCAGGACCTCTAGGATGTTTCTAGGGAAGTGGAGAAGAGAATTTGGTAGGTTTTGGCCGAGCTTGAAGGCTCAAATTGGTGTGAGGAAGAAAGGGAGGAGGTTCCCTTTTATAAGGGAGGAGAGGGGCACCTTTGGAAATATAAGAAATATTAGTTTATATTAAATCTCAAACCCACTTAAAAACTTCCAAAATGACTCATATCCAAAGATTAGATGATATAGGGTTTTAATCTCATCAACCAATAAAATTTAGACTTGTTAGGAATTTATTTTAAATATTATCAACTTGATTTATCCTTATTTATCAATTTAATTTTATTTGTGGTAATAATATTCTAAATTTGAAATTATTATAGATTATTACATATGTGTTGTGAATTTTCCATAATTTGACACTTTATGAAATTTTAGACCATATAAATTTTAATTTATAATTTTTAAATATTTTTGTGATTTTTAAATAGTCTTATAATAGGTTATTTTTATAAAATAACAATAGTGTCAATTTTGACACTATTCATTTATTTGAATTTAAATAAAATATATACTATTGTGTCATAATTAATGATAATTATTTAATCCCTAAAAATTCTAAATAAATTCCTATGATGTAGATAATTGTATTATATTTCTGTAAAATATTCATGTTCTAAGTTTCATTAAGTTTTTCACTAAATTAAAATTATTATACTTATAAGATTTAAGAAAGTGACATGTTGTCACATTCTTTGGTTTTAATAAAAATTAAATTATTTTCATAAAAAAAAGTTCATTAAATGAATCTAATCCGACCCTTAGGTGATATGGGTATACCTTTAGTTATAAAATTGGATTTTGGCAGGTTTTAGGGTAATTTTATAATCTTATATTTACCCTTAATTACTCGATTTACCTTTAACTATGGTAAATAAAATTTACCGTAGTTACTATTCATAATGCCCAAAAATAAAAAGTATCCTATTAACATAATTTGGACCCAATGATTCCAAATATGGAATCCATTTTTCAAAATTCAAAACACATAAGTTTCAGTAATTAATTTAAAATTAATATCGTTGTTAAGAAAACAGGTTTTAGAAGTTAAAACATTGCCAAAGATTGAAATGTTTTTACCTATGAATTCAATGTGAAATTAATGATAATGAAATAAATTATATTAAATGGTAAAAATATATTCTATTTATACTTTAAAACCATTCAATATTATAATTTAACCATATAAATTATCTCAATGAAAAAAGTTGTTTTTAATTAAAAATTAGCGTATTTTTACTATTCATCAAAATATGAAAGTTATCAGAAAAATATAAAAATTTATAGAAAGTAAATTTTTATATCCCGATTCAAAAGAAGAATTTTATTTTGCCAAATTGAACTTATAAACATGTCAAAACTAGATTTAATGTGGGTGTGCTATCAAAAGGCGGCAAAACTGCATTTTTTTAAAAATACTTATTTTACCAGAAAAATTTATTTTGTTCTCTTACCATGTTCTAGAAAATATGTAAGATGAATAATAATGTTATAAAATTAAAAATGTAGTTTATACTATTCATAACGGCTAGTCCATAATAATATATCATTTAGTGAAACCCGGTATTGCGTACGACGCAAGCTATCGAGGAAGGTCGTGATTGCATGTAAAGCAAGTCAAGCTAGTGTTGTGTGTAGTGAAAGATTCCTTTGATGATTTATATAACATAAAACAAAATATTTCTCATAAAATTCTCGGGTGTTACATTCTACCCCCCTTAAAATGAATTTCTCCCTCAAAATTCATCACTTTGTAACAAACAAATGAGGATACCTCTCCCTCATCATATCCTCAAGCTCCCATGTAGCTTCTTCTAATTGGTGGTTCCTACATAAAACTTTCACCAAGAGAGTGGTCTTGTTCCGTATAACTTTTTCTCTACGATCTAGAATCTCTATCGGCTATTCTTCATAAGAAAGATCTTGCTTCAGCGGTACAACTTCTGAGCTGAGTACATGTGAAGGATCAGGTATGTACTTTCTCGGGAGAGATACATGGAAAAAAACATGAACTTGTGAGAGATTCGGTGGAAGTGTCAATCGGTAAGCTACCTTCCCAACACGATCCAGTATTTCGAAAGGACTGATATATCTAGGGCTCAACTTTCCCTTCTATTCAAATCTCTTTACTCTCTTCCAAGGAGATATTCGTAAGAACACTTTATCACCCACTTCAAACTCTAGGTATTTTCTTCGGTTGTCGGAATAACTTTTATGTCGACTCTGAGCTGCTCTTATGTGTTGTTGAATAGATCTGACCTTTTCTGCCATTTCAACAACAAGATCAGGTCCTAATAGATTTCTTTCCCCAACTTCATCCCAGCAATTTGGGGTTCTGCATTTATTTCCATAGAGGGCTTCATAAGGAGCCATCTGAATACTGGAGTGAAAGATATTATTATTAGAAAATTCCACCAAATGTAGGTGTTGATCCCAACCACCTTTGAAATCCATAGAGAAAGGTCTCAACATATCTTCTAGAGTTTTAATTGTCCTCTCGGACTGACCATATGTCTGAGGATGGTAAGCAGTGCTAAAACTCAACTCTGTATCTAGAGCATGCTGAAGACTTTTCCAGAACTTTGAGGTAAACCTCGGATCTCAATCAGATATAATAGAAAGTTGTACTCCATGAAATCTTACCACTTCCTTTACATATATCCTGGCAAGCTGATCTAGAGAGAAATATTCTCTAATAGCAATGAAGTGTGACGACGTTGTAAGATGATCAACTATAACCCAGATAACATTATTGCCTTTGGATGTTTTAGGAAGTCTAGTGACAAAGTCTATAGTGATGTTTTCTCATTTCCATTCTGGTATGGGTAATGGTTGTAACATCCCCTTAGACTTCTGTATCTCATCTTTAACTTGCTGACAAACCAAGCATCGAGAGACATATTCAGCAACATCTCTTTTCATGCCATCCCACCAGAAGTACTCTTTCAGGTCCCTATACATCTTTGTACTTCTAGGATGAATAGAGAATAAATAAATATGAGCCTCATTCAGTAGCTCCTTCTTTAATTCTGGGATGGGAGGAACACAAACCCGATTCCTGAATTTTATTATCCCATCACAATCAAGGTTGAATTCAGGAACATTTCTCACCTTCTTTTGTAACTCTACATCTTCTTTATGTGCCTCTTTAATCTTCACATGTATAGATGGTTGAACATTCATTTGAGAAAGATACGATTTTCCCCCTTCCATTATAATTCCAAGATCCATCCTTTGTAAATCCATAAATATTAGATCTTTTGTGATCCTCATTATGGATAAGCTATCATGGTCTTGTCGACTTAATGCATCTGCCACCTTGTTTGCTTTCCCAGGGTGGTAATGAATTGAGCAGTCGTAATCTTTAATCAGCTCCAACCATCTTCTTTGGCGCATATTCAGCTCCTTTTGTGTGAAAATATACATTAAACTTGTATGATCAGTATAAATATCACACCTTTCTCCATAAAGATAATTCCTCCTAATCTTTAATTCAAATATTACCGTAGCTAACCCCAAATCATGAGTTGGGTAATTTTTCTCATGTATTTTCAACTGTCGTGAGGCATAAGCTATCACCATATCGTTTTTCATAAGAACACACCCCAACCCCTTCTTAGATGCATCACTATAGATCACAAACCTTTCTCCACTACAAGGAAGTGTGAGTACAGGTTCACTGGATAACCTTCTTTTAAACTCCTTGAAATTCTCTTCAAATTACTCCATCCACACAAACTTAACTCCTTTTTGAGTCAACTTCGTGATTGGATTAGATAATCGTGAAAAATCTTTTACAAAACGTCGATAATATCCAGCCAAACCAAGAAAACTTCGGATCTCGGTTACTGTTGTTGGTCTCAACCATCTTTCGATAACCTCTGTTTTTGCTGGATCCATAGATATCCTCTCTTTTGAGATTATGTGACCCAAAAATGACACTTTTTGAAGCCAAAATTCACACTTTGTAAATTTGGAATAAAGCTTCTCCTTTCTCAGGGTCTTCAATATAATTCTCAAGTGTTCTTCTTGTTCTTCCTTTATCTTTGAATAGACAAGAATATCGTCTATAAAGACTACCACAAACTGATCAAGATAGTCTCTAAAGACTCTATTCATCAGATCCATGAAGATAGCAGGGGCATTAGTAAGACCAAATGGCATCACTATAAATTCATAGTGTCCATACCTTGTACGGAAAGCTGTCTTTGGTATATTCTCTCTTTTGACCCTTAATTGATGATATCCTGAACGAAGATCAATCTTGGAAAAGTATTGATCTCCGCGTAGTTGGTAAAATAAGTCATCAATGTGTGGGAGAGGATATTTTTTCTTGATTGTGATCTTGTTAAGTTCTCGATAATCAATGCAGAGTCTCATTGATCCATCTTTCTTCTTAACAAACAGAACAGGTACTCCCCAAGGTGATGCACTAGGGCGTATGAACCCCTTATCAATATTCTCTTGGAGTTTCTTCTTCAATTCCTGCAACTCAATTGGGGAAATTCTATAAGGTGTCTTTGAAATTGGTAAAGCACCCGGTACGAGTTCTATTGAAAACTCAACTTTACAATTTGGTGGAAGACCTGGAAATTCCTCCGGAAAGACATCATCAAATTCTCGTACAATGGGAATATTATTAATCGTGAGTTTATCCCCAACCATTTGAGATAAAAAAACCTTCATTTATAGGAATCAAGACCCATAAGATGGAATAAATTTCCACTAGAAGGTTATGTTCATCCTTGCATCGATAGATGATCATAGATTGATCTGGAATATGAAATGTGACTTCCCTTCTTTGTCAATTGATATGAGATCCATATAAATAAATCCAATCCATGCCAAGAATCACATCAAATTCCACTATAGGAAGGATCACAAGATTTACAGGAAGCACTTTCCCACAAACTTCAATCGGAGAAGAATTATAAAATTTTGATGCGACTGTTGTGCCATTAGGGGTTGTCACAGCTAACTCAACATCTAATTGTTGAGGTAATATGGTGATACCCTTAGAAAGTTCTTCAGAAATAAAAGAGTGGGTGGATCTAGAATCAAATAAAACATTTGCTACTTTAGAGTGGATGGTAAGTGTACCTCTTACCACTTCATTGTCGTACTCCCCATCGCCGACAGTAATTGCATGTGACTTTCCTTTGTCTTTGGCCTTAAGATTTTGTTGACGTCGATCATCATCATCAACCCTCGGATTTGGGCATTTATTGGTATAATGCCCCATATCCTTGTACTTGAAACATTGAAGTGTAGTAGGTTCATTTTGTGTATCCCTTCCTTTGTTTGCATCATTAGACAACTTCTTCCCATTATTTCGACATTCAATTTCCCGATGACCTTCTTTTCCACACTTATAACATTTTCTTGTCCCATTAAGACAATTTCCTCCATGTTTATTTCCACACTTTGAGCATAAGGGAAAACTCATCTTCTTTTCAGTGTGATCTTTAGATTTTCCTTTGAATTCCATTTTCCTCTTCTTATCAAACCCATGTGACTAATGGGTTACACCAATCTCTATCTCAACCTTGAGAGCACATCGAACAATTTCCTCGTAGCTATTGAAGTCCCTTATGGATAACACCCTTCGAAGACTTGGTTTTAAGCCACTAAAGAATCGATCTATCTTACTCTCAGGTTGGATAATAATTCTGGAAGCGTACCTTTCAAGTCTTGTAAAATTTTCTTCGTAGGTACCAACGGATTCATCATCCTTTTGATTCAGTTCAAGAAATTCCTTCTCCATCTTTGTTCTGAGAATACGAGGGAAGTACTTATTGAAAAATAAGTTCTTGAACTCGTCCCATTCCATAGACTCAATTTCATCCCTTTTCCTCGTATTCTTAATAATATTACACCATTGATCAGCATCTCCTTCCAAACAATACACTGCTAAGATGACTTTATCATGTCCAGAACATTGAAGAACTGAAAATATCTTTTCAGTGGTACTCATCCATTATTCAACCACTAATGGATCAGAAGACCCGCTGAATGAAGGTGGACGCTGCCTCAAGAAGGATTCAACAGAATGTTGCTCCTTCCTTTGCTCATTTGGAAGTCCTCCATGATTCATATATTGAGAAAGTTGTGTGAGCATGGGTAAAATATTTTGCATTCCAACTCCCATAACGTTTGGTTGCTCAGGGGTACAATCATTGCATTTCCCATCACATTCCGCATTAACATGATTCCTTCGGGTTCCAGCCATTGACTAAAACCAAGAAGAATAGTGTGATAAAAACTAATTATAATAGGAAAAACACATAATCAAGAATAAGATTTCACACTTAAGGTCTTATCATAGGTTTTTCATGGCCATTTATAAAACACTAAGATTGTGTTCTATGCTTAGACTTATCCTTAGGGTTCTTACTAAGGCTTTCACATCCTAGTTTCCAAAGGTTGACTATAACCTCCCTCTGATACCAACTATAATGACCCATACTTTACATACATTGCTAATACTTCAAAATTGAAGTATACTTATTACAACATATAACAAAACCATGAAAGAACCGTATAGGTACAGTGTCTTTGGAAACTGGGAAACATAAAAAACTGGTTCATAAATCATCTACGTTGTCTCCCATTTATTTCATCATATCTAGAGTCCCTTTTTGGAATATCCTACTTAATAACCTTCTTCCTGACCTGGGGAAAGAAAACATACAAAAGGCTGAGCTCAAATGCTCATTAAGGGTAAACAAAAGAAATATCAATCACATCATATTCATAAGAACATAACATTTTGGAAATCTTACCCTGCAAAAGAGATCATAATTTCATAACATGGGATAAATCATAGTAGTGAAATGTAATCCCAATAATCATAACTTAAAATATGAAGATTTTTGGAATACACACATAATCATAGAAAATCATTTCTTAGTAGTCAAGACTCATTGTCAAGACTATCTTAGCGGACAAAGTCCTTTTTCTGAACCGAGTTCACTCCTCGTTTCAGTCCTGTTTCATTGAACCGGTTTAACCTGTCGTTACATCCATGTCTATATCATGAGATATAAATCTTTACCCAATGCATTGGAGGGAGATATAGGTCCCACCCATCTCATAATGATACCATTCTTATGTGTGCCACAAAATCATAAACCATACATCATAGCATAACCCATGTAATAAAAATGGGATTCTTAAACAACACATCATCATAACATAATCCATAAAATGATATCGTAAAAATAATTCCATCATAACATAATCAAATAAATGTAAAAATAGGGATATAAACAGAACCCTATATTATCTTAGATGGAAAATAATTTTGATAAAACACTTGAACTCCATTCTTGAAGAAAATATCATTTCTACTTCAAACACATTTTTCCTTTCTTAACATGTCATATAATTTTGAACTAAAAGAAGTTGATTAAAAATAATCTTGAAAACTTGTAAAGGAAGCTTCATGGAAATAATGTTTTAAAAATCCATTCATGCCATATAAGTTAAAAAAACATTCTTCTTGTACTTTTGTCAGAAAAGTCAAAAAGTACCTCGTACGAAAAACGACAAAAGATTCCTTTCATATCTTTTACTAAAAACTCCCCGAAGGGTAAAATTGGATTTAAAAAATTTTAGGTGGATGGAAATAATATTACATATTGATGAAACATGGATGTGGATGATAAAATACACCCCAGTAAATACCAAATTATAAACAATTTCGGATAAAAATGAGATTGTGATATTTTCCCTTACCTTAGGTCCGATTTGCTTCGTAAGTGTCTGAACCTCCTATATAATGATTTAAATAATTTTATTGACTTATTACATAATCATAATTATTTTTATGATATCATATATGGTTATATTCTTAGCTTCTTATTAGTAATATTTCATTGCTACTTGTTATTTGGGTGTTTATTACTTTTTGTTCTTATGTGTGTTTTGTCGAATAAATTCTTATTCTTATTTTTAGGTTATAGATACCTCATTTCCATAATTATATTGGTGTAAAATATATCATATGGATTCATTAAATTCATTTATATAATCATTAGTCAATGAAGATCATGTAGAACGAGTCGCATCACATCGTGGAGATGGTATTCCGTACGGACGCACGAGCGATGATATCGTTCTCATGATCGTGGAATTGTATTGAAGTGTATGTATACTATTTCAGAGTCAATATCACTTTACAATAATCATATATAGTTATTATTTACACCATTATACCCATCCAAGTAAGGTGGTGGTGGAAAATAGATTACACCACGGCGTGGAGACGGTATTCCGTACGTACGCACGCGCGGTGATTTCGTTTTTCATAGGATGGATAGATGGTGAAATAGGGTTGTTTCGTACTTATAATAACATATCATTATATGATTGATACTGATGTTATTAATTCATAATGAAACAACTAAATAAGAATAAGTGGAAGAAGAAATAAAGTTGAAAGAATCGGTAACGGACATTACCTCTTCTTTGAAGCGCCTCTTTGAGACCTCCTTTTAGGGAACTAAAATTGGTCTTTGAAGAAGACCTGGACCTATAGGATGTTTCTAGGGAAGTGGATAAGATAATTTGGCAGGGTTTGGCCGAGATTGAAGGCTCAAAGTGGTGTGAGGAAGAGAGGGAGGAGGTGCCCTTTTATAAGGGAGGAGAGGGGCACCTTTGGAAATATAAAAAATGTTAGTTTATATTAAATCCCAACCCCACTTAAAAACTTCAAAAATGACTCATATCCAAATATTAGATGATATAGGGTTGTAATATCATCAACCAATAAAATTTAGACTTGTTAGGAATTTATTTTAAATATTATCAACTTGATTTATCCTTATTTATCAATTTTATTTTATTTGTGGTAATAATATTCTAAATTTTAAATTATTATAAATAATTACACATGTGTTATGAATTTTCCATAATTTGAAACTTTATGACATTTTAGACCATATAAATGTTAATTTATAATTTTTAAATATTTCTGTGATTTTTAAACAATTTTATAATATGTTATTTTTATAAAATAACAATAGTGTCAATTTTGACACTATTCATTTATTTGAATTTAAATAAAATATATACAGAAGATATGTTCGAACTAAAAGCATTAATAGATTCATAAAATGTCATATGTATATAGAAAATTATTGGATCATATTAAATAGTTCATATAATATTTATTTTAATATTTTTAAAACCATTTATTTGATATTTTAATTAATAAATTAATTTCAACATCACTATTGTGTCATAATTAATGATAATTATTTAATCCCTAAAAATTATAAATAAATTCATATGATGTAGATAATTGTATTATATTTCTTTATAATATTCATGTTCGATGTTTCATTAAGTTTATCACTAAATTAAAATTATTATACTTATAAGATTTAAGAAAGTGACATGTTGTCACATTCTTTGGTTTTAATAAATATTAAATTATTTTCATGGAAAAAAGTTCATTAAATGAATCTAATCTGACCATTAGGTGATATGGGTCTACTTTTAGTCATACAATAGGATTTTGGAAGGTGTTAGGGTAATTTTATAATCTTATATTTACCCTTAATTACCCAATTTACCTTTAACTATGGTAAATAAAATTTATCGTAGTTACTATTCATAATGCCCAAAAAAAGTAGCCTATTAACATAATTTAGACCCACTGATTCCAAATATGGAATCCATTTTTCAAAATTCAAAACAAATAAGTTGCAGTAATTAATTTAAAATTAATCATGTTGTTAAGAAAACGGGTTTTAGAAGTTAAAACATTGTCAAAGATTGAAATGTTTTTACCTATGAATTCATTGTGAAATTAATGCTAATGACATAAATTATATTAAATGGTAAAAATAAATTCTACTTATACTTTAAAACCATTCAATATTATAATTTAACCATATAAATTATCTCAATGAAAAAAGTTGTTTTTAATTAAAAATTAGCGTATTTTTACTATTCATCAAAATATGAAAGTTATCAGAAAAATATCAAAAATTTATCCAAAGTAAATTTTTATATCCTGATTCAAAAGAATATTTTTATTTTTCCAAATTTAACTTATAAACATGTCAAAAACTAGATTTAATGTGGGTGCGCCATCAAAAGGCGGCAAAATTGCATTTTTTGAAAAATACTTATTTTACCCAAAAATTTATTTTGTTCTCTTACCATGTTCTAGAAAATGTGTAAGATGAATAATAATGTTATAAAATTCAAAATGTAGTTAATACTATTCATAACAGCTAGTCCATAATAATATATCGTTGTTTAGTAAAACCCGGTATTGCGTACGACGCAAGCTATCGAGGAAGGTCGTGATTGCATGTAAAGAATGTCAAGCTAGTGTTGTGTGTAGTGAAATATTACTTTGATGATTTATATAACATAAAACAAAATATTTCTCATATAAGTCTTGGGTGTTACAACCGTCACCTGAATCAGGTGACTGTGAAGAACAAGTATCCACTTCCGAGGATTGACGACCTCTTCGATCATCTCAAGGGAGCACGTTGGTTCTCGAAGATCGACCTTAGGCCAGGCTATCATCAGCTCAGAGTTCGAGATGAGGATGTGCAGAAGACATCCTTCAGGCGTCGATATAGCCATTATGAGTTCTTGGTTATGCCTTTCGGCATAACCAACACTCCAGTAGTGTTCATGAGTCTCATGAACATGGTCTTCCAACCTTACCTCGATCGATTTGTCGTATTCTTCATCAACGACGTAATGATTTACTCGACTACTGAGGAGGAGCATGCCTACCACTTGTGGGTTTTACTAGACACACTTCGAGAGTACCAACTTTATGGTAAGCTCTCGAAGTGTCAGTTCTGGATTTGAGAGGTCCACTTCTTGGGACACGTCATCCTTGAGGTGGGAGTTGCGGTGGATCTTGTAAAGATCGAGGAAGTGCTAGCTTGGGAGCCACCCAGGAGCGTGACGGAGGTGCTGAGTTTCCTAGGTATGGCTGGGTACAATCGGAGATTTGTGCCATACTTCTCCAGAGTTTCAGCACCACTTTCATCTTTGACGAAAAAGGGGAAACCCTTCGTGTGGTCGGATAGATTTCAGCAGAGCTTCCAAGAGCTGAGACAGAGATTGACCAGTGCACCCATCTTGAGGCTACCAGAGGAGGGCGTAGGGTACGTAGTTTACTACGATGCATCAGGGACCGGACTTAGGTGTGTCATGATGCAGGAGAGGGCAGTGATTTCCTACGATTCATGAAAGTTATGGCAGAACGAGCAGAACTACGCTACTCATGACCTAGAGTTAGTAGCAGTGGTCTTCACCTTGAAGATGAGGCGGCACTATCTAATGGGCGATCACTTTACAGTCTACTCTGACCACCAGAGTCTCAGGTACATCTTCTCATAGAAGGACCTGATCCTGAGGCAGTGGTGATGTCTCGAGTTCCTCCAAGACTATGACTTTGAGATAGTCTATACTCCTGGGAAGGGGAACGTAGTAGCTGATGCTCTTAGCAGGAGGTCGGGCATTCAGCTTCTTGGAGAGGTGACGAACCAGCTATCCGCGTTGCAGATATCCTTCATGGATAGAGATGGAGCAGCCTTTCTACAGTCACTCACGGTCACTCCTCCTCTACTTCAGCGGGTCAGAGAGGCACAATGTGGGGACGTTGACTGTGAGACGCGACGTGCAAAGATATCCTCAGGACAGGCACCTGATGGATTTTCTGTAGTAGGAGAGCACTTCATCCTTTTCAGGGGACATACCATGGTACCAGCTGCATTACGGGAAAAGGTTCTAAGGGAGTTTCACACTTTCCCTCTAGTGGTACATCCTGAAGTAGCGAAGATGTACCAGGACCTCAGACGACAGCACTGGTGGCCGGTTATGAAGAAGGCTATGGCAGAGTTCATTTCACGATGCCTCACCTGCCAGTAGGTGAAGGCGGAGAACCAGGTACCAGCAGGCTTGGTATAGCCCTTAGAAGTCCCAGAGTGGAAGTGGTACGGGATATATATATGGATTTCGTGATGGGACTTCCTCATACTTTCAGAGGGCATGAGTCCATCTGGATGATTGTCGACCGACTCACTAAGTAGGCCCACTTCTTACCTATCAAAGAGTAGGGATCAGTGGAGAACTTGGGACGCCTCTACGTCCAGGATATCATAAGACTTCATGGTGTTCCATCATCTATCATCTTCGATCGAGATGCTTGCTTTACTTTCCATCTTTGGAAGGGGTTTCAGGAGGATTTTGGGATGCAACTACGCCTAAGAACCACCTTTCACCCTCAGAAGGATGGTCAGATGGAGAGGACCATTCAGACTCTCGAGGACATGCTCCATGCATGTGTCCTTGACTTTGGTTGTAGTTGGGAGGATCACCTACCCTTGGTAGAGTTTTCTTACAACAATAGCTACCACTCCACCATCGGGACGGCACCATACGAGGCATTGTATGGTCAACCTTGCAGATCACCTCTGTGCTGGACAGACCCTGGGGAGTCAGCACTTGTAGGACCAGAGATGGTCCAGGCCACGACGGAGAAGGTACAGATCATCCAGGAGCAGATGAGGACTACTCAGAGCTGACAGAAGTCCTATGCTGACAGGAGGCGGAGACCACTAGAGTTCGAGGATGGTGACCACGTTTTCTTATGGGTCTCACCTCGATGTGGATTACGGATATTTGTCTAGGGCGGAAAGTTATCTACACGCTTCATCAGACTATTCCAGGTTCTCAGCAGGGTAGGTGTGGTGGCTTATCGCCTGGTTCTTCCACTTCAGTTGCACCGGGTGCACGACGTCTTCCACGTATCCCAGCTGAGGAGATACGTGAACGACCTGACGCATATCATTGATCACGGGGAGCTAGACATTGATGAAAGGGTGAAATTTTCGGAGGTCCCGGTGGAGATCGAGGATCGGCAAGAGTGGGTCCTATGTGGATGGTCGATTCCTCTAGTGTGCATCAGGTGGCATCACGGGAACCTCCAGGAGAGCACATGGGAGCGGGAGGCTCATATGCGTGCACAGTACCCTCATTTGTTCCCTCGTTTATGATGTAGCTTTACAGGGATGTAAAGCCCTGAAGTGGGAGTAATGTAAAGACCCGTAAATTTCAAGGAAAATTTTTTCTTAAATTATTTGGGATTTTACGAGTACGCAATTTCTGACGGCACCTGATTCCGAGGCACAGTGTGCCCGAAATCAATTTCTGAAGTTTAGCTCGGGTACGTTCAATGAACGAACGAGCGGGTTTTTCTATCTTTTGAACCGGTGTTCAGAATTAAAATCTAAGGGCACCGATGGAACCGCAGCGCTGGTAATTGTTTAAGAGAACCTTTACCGAAGGTGCGTTTTCTTGGGAGCAGTTGTAAAAAAATTTGGTTTAAATAGAAAGTAAAATAAAATTGTGTTACAATTTTATTTCTTTTTTTTATGTGGTTATATCCAAGGTGAGGAAGTTGGGGTGGGACCCACTAGTTACAAACTACCCATGAGAGGATAAAGGTGATTTGGGGCCCACACGAGCCCAACCCTTCACATTCCCTAACTCCCTAACTCCCCCTTTATGTGAGTAACTTCTCTCTATCTCCCTCATTAAACTTGCCAACATAACACCGAATTAATTAGACAACTCATGTTTAATTAATTATGTGATTTTTTTTTCAATTTTGAGTTTTTGAAATGCATGGAAAAATAATAAAATAAGGGGAGGCCTTATTTTATTTTGTTGGCTTGTGGTGTGAAGACTTTGGAAAAGAGATCTTTCCTCTTTATTGGAAGAACTTCATCCTCTGTGAAGAACGTCACTCATAAACGAAGAATGCCAATTCTCTGATGAAGAACGTTGACTCGGTGGTTCCGGTTTTCTCCATCCTCTTCTTCCTCTGCGATAAGGTAGGAGACACCGACGACGACAGAAATGACGCCATCATCCGTGGTGCTTGACAACCGCAAAATTATTTCGAGGTAGGGGTGTGTTTGGATTGAGTAATTATTGGTTTTCCTTCCATGTTGTTGTTCCTCTTAAACCGCTTGTTATCGGACTAATGCATATGGGACCGTACCAAACTAACACGGTCTGATTCCTCTTCCATTCTTGTGATTATTTGGAGTTCTTCGGCCGTTCTTGAGTAGTGAATCAAGCTATGTTTTCGGAGCCAATCGGAGGCCCGAAAAAATCATAATCGGCCTCAGAGAATCGGAGCGACATAAAAGCAGAAGTTTCGTAGAACTCAGATCATTGGAACGAATAACGGACACCTCAGGAGGCGTGCTGGCCAGAGGTATCATTTCTGGAAAATTCCAGAATACACGGTTGTACTCCAAGAGCACACGCCATGTAGTACAAGTGTATTGTGGCTTCTATTTCGGACGTTAGAAAAGAAACACACGGCGTGTGAATATATACACATGGTGTGTAATCTCCACACTGTTTTTCAGAGGAGGCTTCGATGGAATTGGCGTGTATTCAGGGAAAATACACGGACATGGACAACAATACAAGACCAAGTAACACGGCGTGTATTCACATTATAGAAAGGCAGAAGAAGCTTCGCGAGGCTCGGCGTGTAATCTAGAAGATACATGGACACAGGAAGAACCACACAGCTAGGGGAATGGTGTGTACTACCTCACCATGGCAGAAGCGGCTTTGTGATGACTCAGCGTGTATTCTGGGAATACACGGACACAGGGTGGAGTACACGGGCATGTATTCCATTACACGACCAGGCATGTCCAGCGCACATGGAACCTGACCCTAGAGGTTTGGAAACGGCGTGTAACCATACCAAACGCTATGTTCTTACTTATTTACACGACCATCCCCATGACACGGGTCATTTACACAGGCAGTACCTGGTGTCTGTTAACACGGTGTGTACTTTTTACCTACACGCCGTGTACTTTTAGGGAAATGACTTGGTCATCATATTCTCTGTATCTTGGACACATTCTTCCTGGTTTTTCCCCTATGACGTGGGATGGAATGTTGGGATAAATCATCTCTGGTCATCATGACGGTTGATGTATCCACCCCTTTGACTCGAGGAGAGGACCCTCTCGGAATCGAGTATGCTGTGTGCGGGAACCCTAGAGCTGGTTGCGGTTACGATGACAATGACGACTATACTTGGATCCTACATGGTTTCGGCAGCAAGGACGACTGTAATTGGATCCTCTGTGGGTTTGGTAGTGAGGATGACTTTACTTGGGTCCTTCGTGGGTTCGACAGCGATGGTTACTGTACTAGGATCCTACGTGGGTTTGACGGCAATGACTTCTGTACTTGGATCCAACATGGGTTCGGTATTGGAGATGATTCATAGGTTACATATATCATCTCCACCCCTCTTCGTGAGTAGTATACCTGTGTGAGCTGAGTCTTGACTTTCAATCATTATCTTTGATATTATTTACTTGCTTTCCTGTGTAGATTGGGTTGTGCATTCCTGTGTGGATTGGGTTGTACTTTCCTGTGTGGACTGGGTTGAACTTGGGCTCGAGAGTTGGAGACGAACTGGAATTGATGACTTAGGTTTATGTATGGGCATATACATAAGTAGTGTTGGTTGATACTTCGTATTTGTATCCTTCCTTTGTGGTTTATACTTTGTGGATTTTGGGAGACCATCGGGGGTCTCGGGGTTCCTACTGAGTATCGTATACTCACCCCTGCACGAGCTATGCCCGCACTACGTTGTGTAGGTTGCAGACGACAGACAGCGCTGATCGTGGTTGAGTCTTGTAGAGCATGATGGTACCCGGAGGTGGACTATCAGGAGGGGAGTACATGGAGCGGACGGCCGGACCCAAGGAGCTGAGGAGACCATCTGTAACCACCCTTCAGGTGGGATAGCTGGAGGATGACTTGGTGGTTTCTGATTTAATTTATTACTATTGTACTTTCTTTCCAGTTGTACTTTACTTTCAGTTGGGTTTTTATTCTGGCCCATTTACTTTTTAGCACTTACTTTTGTACTCAGATTACTTAGTGTTTACTTCATCTTGCGTACTCTCTGGTGTTTGTTTTCTTATATAAAGGCAATGTCTTCCCTTTTATCGGGATTTACACCTTTGGTTCTAGTCACCAGCCCTTGGCCTATAGAAGGCGGGCTTGGGGTAGTCACGGCATAGGCCCTGAGGACGGGTCGTGACAATACTAGTTTTGAGATTCAATAAAATGAAGTAGAATGTATAGTAATATAATTAAGATATCTTGGATCACAATTAGAACTTATTTTCTTTTTTGGAAGTCTAATATTCCAAATCCCTCGGTTTTTTTTCTTTAAGGGGTGTTTTTATGAAACTGATTCTAGTATGTGTGGGGTAGAGATGAGGATACTATAGTATCCCCTTGTGTGTTAAGCTAAATGCATCAGACTGAATAACACCCAGTTTGAAGATATGTTAGCAGCAATACTAACTACCAGGGGAAAATATTATATTAGATTTGGGGTAATAACCTATTCATCAAGTTCACTATGATATTCTTTTTGTATGTAAATAAATGATGTGGTCTATTATCTAAATTTTAGATTTTTTTTATTTAAAAAAAACATAATTTATTTGAATGTGTTGGACCGAAATACACTTTACTTCACCTGTAAAGTGATTAAAAAAACTCAAACACATAAACATTAAATAAAATCCAAATATGTAATAACAAATAATTGTAAATAAATATAACTATAAATAGAGTATAATATATATATATATATATATATTAATAAAACTAAATGTTTTACATTAATTAATAATTATTTATCTATTTGTAAATATTTAGTAACTACTAATAATTTTTTAAATATATACATTTTTTATATTTATTCCCTCTAAAATAAATATATAATAATTACTAACATTTTTTATAAATAGTTATATATAAATATTTTATACATTCCTTTATATATACATGATTTTTTATAATGAAATTTTGCTGTGAAAATTTTCTTTTTTTATAATAAAATTTTCATAATTTTTTTAATTATTAAAAATTTTTGTACTATAATTTTTCATTAAAAAAATTATATTAATATTATAAATTATATGGTGTGTGGAAAATATGTACTGAAATTTTTCTTTGTAAATTCATGTGGAAATTTGAACTACAATTTTCTAGTAGAAATGTGATGTCAAATTGGTCAATGAAAATATGCACTGAAATTTTGTAATGAAAAATTGTTTTATTTTTTATATATTAATATATTATAAATGAATACGCTGAAATTATTTATTATAAATTCCCCCTGAAAAAATAACTTTTATTTTTATAAATTTAATCATATGATATATAGGATATAAACACTATAAATTTATAATGAATGTTTTCAAAGGAAGTTTCAAATGGAAATAAAGAATTGAAATTAACACTAGAATTTTTCATTATTTATTTTTGTATTAATATACACTGACTTATAGTTTTAGTGGAAATTAAAACATAAATTTTAAGATGAAAATTTCAATTCAATGTTTTAAATGTAATTTTCTAATAAAATTTTTTATTATTCATTTATGTGTTAATATATTTTCACATTTAATATATGATGATATATGAATGGTAAAATTTTGATGAAAATTTTTATTGAAAAATTTAAATCTTTATTCTCATATACTGGAATTGGAAATTTCAAAATGTATTTTATGGTAAGGAGGAGGTTGTCCTATGATCCTAGGTAGTGAAAGATAATAAAAATACATTCCAAATCTATCCCCGATGGAATGAACATGAAATGAATAACAAACAACATCAAAAATAGATCCTAACATGATTGATGTAGCTACAAGAGACCTAGGTTCTACTAATAACTATAAAATTTCATTGTAAATTTTCAAAGAAATTTTATGACTTTCTATTTCACATTTATCCATGAAAATTATATTGTATATTTATATTTGTATATATACATATATGTATGTATATATATTCATGCATTCAAATTTTTTACTGATAATTTTCACTGAAAAGTTTTAGTATTGATTTATATCATTGGATATTTCTATTTAAATGTGGAAAACAAAATTCCATTGAAAATTTACATGGAAAATTTGATATAAAAACTAAAAATTTCAACATTATAATTTTCATAGGAAATTTATAATTTAATATTGTCATATATATGTTTATTTATATGAGTTTTTATATGTTCTTTTAGTATGCATTAAAAATATTCACCTTACATTAAAATTAAATCGTAAATTTTTAGTATAAATTTGAACTATGAGTTTAGAATGAATATATCAAGTGGAAAATATACATTGAAATTTTGCACTAGAATTTTTAATGGAAATATTAACATTAAGTTTCTAATGGAATTTTACAGTAAATTTATTTATCATAAATTATCAATGAAAATTTCTAATGAAAATTTATATTTTTCATTTATGGATTAACATATCTGTATTGTCATTTAAAGTGTATATGTAATTTTCCATTCAAAATTCTCACTATAAATTTATAGTGGGTGTTTACACTGGAAATGTTCAAGGGAAGTTTTCACTTGAAATTTTCATGGGAAAGCTACATTATAAATTCTCAGTAGAGGTTTGTAGTAAAAATTTCTAGTTGAATTTTTGCACAAAAAAATTATGTAGAAAATTTGTCATATAAATTTTCCATAAAAATAAATTTTTTCTATTTATATTTTAATATATTTTAACTGAAAATTTAAACATGCATTCATTTTATAATTTTTATAATCAAATTTTCAGTTTCACAACAATAAAAATCAATTTAAAATATACACTTGAGATTTATGTCTAACTTTTCAGTAAGATTTTAATGAAAATATGCACTAGAATTTTCTAATAAATCTTTTAAATTATTTTATTTTATTAAAAAAATATTTTTTTTATTTGTGAATTAATATATTTATACTAAAAATTTATACATATATCAATTTTATAATTATGGTAATAAATTTTATTTTGTAATTTTTTATAAAAAAAAAATTATTTCAAATACTAAGTATATATTTCAAATGAATAATTTCAATGTATATAAACATTAAAAATTTTGAGAATAAATTTCCAAATGAAATTTGAAATAAAAATATTTCAATGAAAATGTATAAGATGAAATTTTAATTAGTGTTAATTTTCATTGGAAAATTTCAATATAATTTTTTGGTGAACTTTTATATAAATAAGTCAATGCAATGAATGCACTTATATATATAAAAAATTAAAGTCACACATATTTAAATTATATATATAATTTTTTTCCATTGGTAAATAATAATAAAAAATATAATAGTTTCATTATAATAAGAATTATAATATAAATATTAATTTCAATATATATATTAATATTTTACTTATATATAAATTATTAATAAATATCATATAATAAATATATATAATTGGAGAAGGTGGTGTGGTGGAAAATAATTGGGAAAAAGGTTTGGATGCCCAGGTTGGAACCCCCAACCTAAAATGATATTAATCTTCGTGCCACATTTTGGGAATTCGAGGTTTTGGGCATGGATTGTCTTTGGTGGGGCCACTTATTCAAGCACTCATGGTGTTATTAGAACATATGGTTGTAATATATGGTAAATTTGGAATTATCTTGAACTTTTCATAACCTCTATTATAGAATGTATGTTGAGACTCTTACCTAGTAATATAGCATTACTTTTCTCTGATTTCATAAAAAATATCGCATTGATCACTCAAATTGTCCCTAAGAACTTTTTTAGTTACTAGAACCCCCCCCCCCATATAATTTTATTTTCTTGGAATGAAAATGATCTAAATATGAAAAAAACTAATGAATTTAGTGCATTTTAATTGCTTTGGTATGGAACTCAATAAGATGAATGGTCCCTTATTCCCCTATATATAAGGATGTCATCTCCTTTAATTGTCCACTTTCACTCTGTATAATATTTAATAAAATATATGTTTCTTCATAATTACCTTATAACACATGATTGACTATGAGAAATTATTTTATACCAAGATAGATATATTATCATATGTTTTTTACTCTATCCATTTCAACTCAGCACATCCATTACACGTCTAGAATCATGGAATAAGTTGATGAATTTATAAATAATTTTACATTTTGAAACATTCTTAAATTTTTTGTTTTTTTGAAAATTTATCCTTTATTTTATTCCTACTTTATAATCAATAGCCATATGTTTTGATAAATCTTCCACTCAAACCCTTTTCGATAGGAGAACAACAATTTATAGGAATGTTCCCACAAATTTAGCATTATATTCTACTAAAAACTCTTTCTTTAAAACTTATTAAATATACACCAATTGTGCATCCCTCTTTTCGATAGACTACCTTGTTATGTTGTTGACCTTCAGAATGAACCTAGTATTACTATTTCTAATTATAACATTCCTTAGTATGGTTTTTCATTTCCCTATAAGAAAATAAAGAAAATAATTTTCTTGAGGTTCACCTCGTTTAATATGAAATAATATAAGAAATATATATAATGAGATACATCCCATTAATTATAGATAAAAATTATTATAGGGATCAACCCATTTCCCTGAAATATTCAACAACTCTCATTTCTTTTCTGAGTGATCTCAAAATAAGATCGATTTCAAAATGGGACATCATCCATGGGAGAATCTACTTTGATGAGTTCGAATGGGCCAATTAGGTTCATTAGATATATGAATAGGTCATTGTACTACTATGAATGATTGATATGGAATGAACAGTTTGGTTTTCCTCGTTCATGTTGTATTAGAAAAATAACCTCCTATTGGATTTGGGGATCTAATAGTTAATAAAGAATAATACCTTAATGTAAAGACCTGGAATTCCCATGGAATTTTTTTTTAATATATGGGAATTTTATAAATCCGTTAAAGTTTACGGCGCGTAATTCTGAGTCCTGGTGTGCCTGAAATCAATTTTTAAAGTTTTGTTTGGGTACGTTCAGTAAACGTACGGGCGGGAATTTATAACTTTTGAACAGGTGCTCGGAATTGAAATCTGAGGGCACCGTTGAACTCGTAGCACCGGTATTCACTTAAGAAGGCTTTCACCTTGATAGCAGATGGTCGGGAATGAAAGTTAGTTTTTGGGTTTTTAAGTAGGATAAATAAAATAAATTAAGTGTTTGTCTTAATTTATTTTTAGATGGTTAAAACCTCTAAGAGGAGGTTGGAGGTGGGGGCCAGCACACCTTAACCTCCCATGAAATGTTATGGTGGTGGGGCATACCCGAGGTCTAAAACCCCTTTTCATGTGGGGTTAATGTGGTCGGGACCACCCGAGACCACTTAAAATCTTGAACACCCCACATTAATGATGGAGGACCCTCTTGAACTCCCCACTTATGGTGCCAACCCTCTCAATTAATTAATTGAACACATTGAATTAATTAATTTAAACCTTTGAATTTCAATGCCGACAATTTAATAAGATGACTTAGTCAATTGTTTTGTGGGGAATTTGTCTTTCAGGGGAGCTTGGGAGGAGAAGAACTCTCTAACCAAGAACACTTCTTCTGCCGATGAAGAACGATCTTCAACCAGAATAAGGGAGGAAGGGATGTGCTTGAAGAACACCGACGACGTCGTCCTCGACTTCTTCATCTTATTTCCCGACGTCAACGAATCGACGTCCGCCTTTTTGTGACATCTTCAATGAACAAAGAATCTGAGGTAGAGGTGTGTTTTTATTTGAGCAATGTTGGTTCTTCCTTCCATGATTGTTTCTCTTAACCCTCTTGTTACCAAACTAACATGGAAGGATCGGGCCAAATAAACAAGGACCGATCC
This sequence comes from Viscum album, assembly GCA_963277665.1. Taxonomy (NCBI): domain Eukaryota; kingdom Viridiplantae; phylum Streptophyta; class Magnoliopsida; order Santalales; family Viscaceae; genus Viscum; species Viscum album. The sequence continues at coordinate 1,370,444,868 of OY728129.1, forward strand.
CTTCACCGTTCTTGTAAATGTTTGGGGTGTTCTTCGCATTCTTCATGGGTGACGAACAACGGATCATTGCAAGACATTTGTGTGATGTAATGATACCAAATTGAAGACCCAACATCACAATGACCTAGCAGAGTTGCGACGATGATAGCGGGTGACGGATCGGACCAGAATGGGATGGATTGTTCCTCGACCGTTCTTTGAGCGGGAGAATCAAGTCGTGTTTTTGGAGCCGATAGAAGGCTCGAAAACACCAGAGATGAGTACGAGACATCAGGAGACCTAGTTTATGAAGTTTCATGGTGAACGGATTGTCAGAATAAAGAACAAACTTCACGGGAGGCATGCTGGCCTGAGGCACTGTTTCTTGAAAATTTCAGAATGCATAGCGTGTACATCTGATGAACAAGCTGTGTGGTATGGGCGTTTTGTGGCTTGAGATATGGACGTTAAACAAGTAACACATGGTGTGTGACCCCGGTCACATGGTGTGTGTTCTCTACGGATAATGGAAGAAGTGGTTTCACGAGACATGGAGAGTAGTCGGGGAAATAAACAGACACATGAAAAATTACACAACCAAGAGACGCGGTGTGTACTCTCTACACATATTGGTAGAAGCAGATTTGCGAGACTCGGCATGTAACTCGGGGTTCCACGGATACGGGGTCGAGTACACTAGCACGTACTCTACCCCATAGACAAGAAAGGCCTGTGACATGGGCTACCCCATATACCAGTTACATGGGTTGGAGAACACGGGTTGAGGCCATGTACGGGAACATGGCTAGCGTATACATATTTGAACCCAATTTCTGGGATACGGCATGTAACCATACCACATTCCATGTACTTAGTTTTCTACATGACCAGCCTTTCTTCACGGGCCATTGCACACGGGCAGTACCCGTGGTATGACTACACGTCGTGTACCTTTTTCCAACATGTCGTGTACTTTTTGGTAAAAGGCTGGGTCATCTCGTCCTCTGTGTGTTGGACATAAATTGTTTGGTTTTGACCCCTATGGCATGGAAGACCTCTGAGATACTTCTTCGTGGGACTTCGTGGCAGTTGACATATCAAACTAGGCTTGAGGAGCAGACCCTCCTGGAATCAATCATGCTTTGTGGAAACCCTGTGGTTGGATGTACTCTGACGACTGTTCCGGGATCATGTGTTGGTATGACAGTTCTGATGATTGTTCTTGGATCATGTGTTGGTCCGACAGTTCTAACTTATGTCCTTGGATCATGTGTTGGTCCGACAGAATAGCTGGACCTAGATCATGTGTTGGTCCGACAGCTCTGGAAACTATTCATGGATCATGTGTTAGTCCGATAGTTCTGAATTCTATTCCTGGATCATGTGTTGGTCTGACAGAATAGATGGTTCTGGATCATGTGTTTGTCTGAAATCTCTGACGATTGTTCATGGATCTTGTGTTGGTCCAACAGTTCTGAATTCTGTTCCTAGATCATGTGTTGGTCCGACAGAATAGCTAGTTCTGGATCATGTGTTGGTCCGACAGCTCTGATGATTCAGTGGCTATATCTGATCATCTCTATCTCTATATATAATTTTTATACCTGTGTGAGTTGATTCAGTGATTCCTGTGATTTCATCATGATTGAGATGGGTTACTTGATAACTTAGTTATATGTGTGGTAATATACCTAAGTATCGTATATCCTTTGATTTAATACTTTGTGGTTTATCCTTGGTGGATTTTGAGAGACCTTTAGGGTCTCAGGGTCCCTACTGAGTATCGTTATACTCACCCCTACACGGGATATGCTCGCACCTCATTGTGTTGGTTTCAGGCGACGGACAGTGTTGACTGAGGATCAGAGTAGCAGGAGTGGACGGTACCCAGAGGTGGACCTTATGACGAGTCGGTACCCAGAGGAGACAGACGGACGTGGAGTGCTGCGGAGGATATTTGTACATACCCTTCAGGTAGGATCTGTGGTGGACGATACACGAGCTTCTCTTCATCTTCCAACTGTTTTGTCCCTTTTCAGTTGTACTTTTACTTTAAAGTTGGGCTTGTATTTCTGACCCCCATTTACTTTTCATCACTTTTTGTATGCAGTTTTACTTAGTGTTTTGCTTCCATATATTTCTCTTTTGTATGTTTTTACTGTTATAAAGGAAATGGCTTCCCTATTTTAGTGTTTTACGCCTTTGGTGCTTGTCGCTAGACCCTGGCCTATGGAATTCGGGCTTGGGGTAGTCACGGTACGGGCCCCAGGGAATGGGTCATGACAAATTGGTATCATTGGAGTCGGTTCTACCATAGAACTTAGGAATCTGATCTTTCTTTTCTGTGAAGCAATAGTGTTAAGGGTACTAAATGTGTTTTTCAGTTTAGGGAGTCCAGTGTTGGTGCGGCGGTCGACGTATCCATACACCAGGACCCTGACTTCTGATTTCCGACTCAGTGCATGAAAACATTGATTGCGTGAGTTTTTTCAAGAGTTTTCTTTATGATATCTTGAGTCATCTCACCAGGTATAACTTATTGACCATGGTGCACCTATTTCGTTTCATGATGCCTCTACACAGACAACCATCCAGGGTTCCGAGAGATGTACGATATGGCAGCCCACCGAGCGACGAGGCCTCGGTGTAGGGCCCCATTACAGCGGAGGCACCAGCGGTACCACTACCCGTTGGGCCACCGATACCACCAGCCCCAGTAGAAGAGAGTGCATGCCGCTTGAGCGCATTTCATGAGTTCTAGCACCAGAGGCCGCCCAGGTTCAGGGGAGAGACGGACATGCAGGCAGTTGAGGATTGGCTGGAGGCTGTGGTGAGAGTCTTCAGACTGGTAGGGACAGCAGCCGACCTTATGGTGATCCTTTCCACGAGTCACCTACAAGGAGCACCAGGTAGATGATGGAGCCTGATGCTCCAGGTGCATGATGAGGCGACACTACTCTGGGATAACTTTGAGAGTCTATTATGGGTAGAGTTTGTCCCAGTCACCCTACGTGTGGTGTGGATACAGGAGCTACTTCATCTACAGTAGGGCAGCATGACAGTGGCACGGTACTCAGCGAGGTTCACTAACCTCTCGCTCTACTCCACTAATATGGTTTGGGACCCATTCTTCAGAGCCCAGACCTTTGAGAAGGGGCTCAGGTAAGAGATCAGATCTTCGATGATCTCCCTCAGCATCCCGATGTAGGCGAGGGTGCTGGAGAGAGCCCTCTTAGTGGAGAGTTTCCTTGTTGAGCAGTCACCAGCAGTGAAACCCACCATCGGCCATCACGTAGCAGAGTCTTCTATAGCTGGCAGCAGATATATGTCATAGAGGTCCAAGCGGACCAGACCATCCGGTGTACAACCTCAGGACTCGGGTTCGGTTGTGCGAGGTACACGAGATAGAGCCAGTCATGTTAGGATCAGGTAATGTTACTCTTGTGGCGGGCAGGGTCACATGGCTCGTGACTATCTGACCCGCCATTTTGACCATCAACAGACATTTGAGGGACCTACCAGGCAGAGGCAGTGGTTCGATCAAGGCGGTCCACAGGGAGAAGGCAGACGTGGCAGAGGAGCTAGCCCTGCAGCTGGTGGTGGATGATGTTTCGAGGTGTTACAACCACAACTACCAGGAGGTCCACCCCGACCATAGGGAGAAGGTGGATAGGGGAGAGCACAGCTCCAGGTAGCTGAGGCTTACGATCACAGCGCTCTGGAGATTATTCGAGGTACAATCTATGTCTACTCCACCTTAGCTGCAGTTCTTATAAACACAGGTGCCTATCACTCTTTCATTGTCGCTGCCCTCGTTCGGAGCACAGAGATTCTGACAGAGTTGTTGGCTCGATCCTTGCGGATAAAGACTCCTATGGGAGAAGACTCGATGATTACGCATTGGTTCTGGCAGTGTGAGATTACTCTAGGAGGTGAGATCTTCAGTTGGGATCTCCTCGTAGCGGCGTCGAGGCCTTATGACATTATCTTGGGTATAGACTAGTTTTCTACTGCTCATGATCAGATAGACTGTATTAGGTGAAAAGTGTGGTGTGTCCACACGAATGGGAAAAGTTTCACCTTCAACGGCGATAAGGGAGCCTTTTCAGCACAGGACATACTTACTCAGAGGAGGGTGCAGTTGATCACTCAATAGTTGTCATGACTTACCCTCAGAGAAGTTGATGTGGAGAGTCTGAGTTATCCTGTAGTGGTGGACCAGTACGCAGATGTTTTCCCTGAAAATGTTTTAGAACTACCTCCTCGTAGAGAGGTGTAATTCTACATTGACATGTACTCTGGGACGACACTGATATCTACTCCAGCATATCAGATGGCTCCTGCTGAGCTTCGTGATCTTAGGATACAGATGGAGGACTTGTAGGAGAATGGATTCATCTGGCCCATTGTTTCTCCCTGGGTAGCCCCGATTTTGTTCGCCAAGAAGGTGGATGGGAGCTTGAGGCTTTGTGTCGACTACCATCACCTGAACTAGGTGACTATGAAGAACAAGTACCCACTCCTGAGGATTGACAACCTCTTTGACTAGCTGAAGGGAGCATGGTGGTTCTCGAAGATAGACCTCAGATCAGGCTATCACCAACTCAGATTTCGAGACGAGGATGTGCAGAAGACAGCATTTAGATGTTGGTACGGCCACTATGAGTTCTTGTTTATGCCCTTTGGCATAACCAACACTTCATTAGTGTTCATGGGACTCGTGAACAAAATATCCCAGCCACACCTCGATCTCTTTTTCACAGTTTTCATCAACGACATTTTGATATACTCGACTACTGGGGAGGAGCATGCCTACCATTTTCGGGTAGTAATGGACACACTCCAAGAGCACCAGCTTTATGGTAAGCTCTCGAAGTTCCAGTTCTAGATCCAAGAGGTTCACTTTCTGGGTCATGTCATCTTAGAGGCTGGAGTTGCAATGGATCCAGTGAAGATTGAGGCGGTACTTTCTTGGGAGCCACCCAAGAGTGTGATGGAGGTACGAAGTTTCCTGGGTTTGGCTGGTTACTACCGGAGGTTCGTACTAGAATTCTCCAGAGTTTTAGCACCACTATCATCCTTGAAAAAGAAGGGGAAACCCTTCGTTTGGTTAGAGAGATTCCAGAAGAGATTTCAGAAGATAAGGAAGAGGCTGACTAGTGCCCCCATCTTGAGACTTCTATAGGAAGGCATAGGGTACATAGTTTACTATGACGCATCAGGGACCGGACTCAGGTGTGTCCTGATGCAGGAGCGAGCAGTGATCGCGTATGGTTCTCGGAAGCTAAGACAGCATAAGAATAACTATTTTACCCATGACTTGGAGTTAGCAGTAGTGGTATTCTCCTTGAAGATGTGGTGACACAATCTTATGGGAGAAAATTTTACCGTATACTCTGATCACAAGAGTCTCAGATATATCTTCTCTTAGAAGGACCAGAACCTGAGATAGCGACGTTTTATTGAGTTCCTTCAGGACTATTACTTCGATATAGTCTATACTCCTGGAAAGGGTAACATTGTAGCAGATGCAGTCAGCAGGATATTTGATATATAGTTGTTAGGCGAGGCGACAGAGTAGCTAGCTGTTTTACAGATATCCTTTATGGATAGAGACGGAGCATCCTTTCTACAGTCTCTTACAGTCACTCCCCCACTTCTTCAGCGAGTCGGGGAGGCCCAGCATGGGGACGTTAACTGTGAGACAGGACGTGCTCAAATATCCATAGGGCAGGCACCTGATGGATTTTCTGAAGGTGGGGAGCACATCATCCTCTTCTGAGGATGTACTATGGTACCAGTGTCACTTCAAGAGGAATTGTTGAGGGAGTTCCACACTTCCCCTCTAGCAGTACATCCAGGAGTGGAGAAGATGTACTAGGACCTTCGAGGACAGCACTGATGTCCAGGTATGAAGAAGGCAGTAGTGGAGTTTTTCTCTCGATGCCTCACTTGTCAGTAAGTGAAGGTGGAGCACCAGGTACCAGCAGTCTTGTTTCAGCCTTTAGAGGTCCCATAGTGGAAGTGGGATGGGATATCCATGGACTTTGTGATGGGTCTTCCACATACATCTAGGGGTCATGACTCGATTTAGGTGATCGTCGACCGACTCACCAGGTCATCCCACTTCCTACCGATCAGAGAGTAGGGTTCAGTAGAGAGCTTGGGACACCTCTATGTGCAGGATATTATGTGGCTACTTGGAATACCTTCTTCTATTGTCTTTTATCGTGACGCATGGTTTACTTCCCGGATATGGAAGGGTTTATAGGAGGCTTTCGGGATACAACTTCATCTGAGCACCGCCTTCCATCCTCAGACAGATGGCCAGACTTTGAGGACCATTCAGACCCTTGAGGACATGATACAAGCTTGTTTCCTCAACTTCGGTCGCAGATGGGAGGATTACTTACCCTTGGTGGAGTTTTCCTACAATAACAACTATAACTCCACCATTGGGATGGCACCTTTTGAGGCCTTGTATGGTCAACCTTACAGATCGCCACTGTGCTGGACAGACCCAGGGTAGTCAGCACTCATGGGACTAGAGATGGTATGGGCTACCACAGAGAAGATGAAAATCATCCAGGAGCGGATGAAGACTGCACAGAGTAGGTAGAAGTCGTATGCTGACAGTAGACGGAGACCTCTAGAGTTCATGGATGGTGACCACATCTTTCTACGAGTCTCAGCTCAATGAGGTCAACAGATATTTGGCCTAGGTGTCAAGTTATCATCGAGATTCATCAGACCTTTCCAGGTCCTCAGCAGAGTAGGTGAGGTGGCTTACCACTTAGCTCTTCCACCTCAACTACATCGGGTTCACAACATCTTCAACATATCTCAGCTGAGTAGATATGTGCACGACCCTTCACACATCATCAACCATGGGGATATGGACATCGATGATGGGGTGTCTTTCATGGAGGTTCTAGTGGATATTGAGGATTTATAGGATTGGGTCCTATATAGACAGTCGATACCTCTAGTGCGCATTCGCTGGCAGCATTGGAACCTCTAGGAGAGCACATGGGAGCGGGAGGCTCAGATGTCTGCTCAGTACCACCATTTGTTCCCATAGTTCGAGTTATAACTTATGGGGATGTAATTCCCTGAGGTGGGAAGAATGTAAACACCTTTAATTCCCATGGGAATTGTTTTTAAATACATGGGAATTTTACGAATCTGTGAAAGTTTACGGTGTGTGATTCTGAGGCCCGGTGTGCCCAGAATCAATTTCTGAAGTTTTTTTCAAGTACATTTAGTAAACGTATGAGTGGGTATTTATAAATTTGGAAACCTATGCTCAGAATCAAAATCCAAGGGCACCGTTGAACTCGCAGCGCCGGTATTCGTTTAATAAGGATTTTACCTCAACGAAAAATGTTCAAGAATGAATGTTAGTTTTTGGGTTTTTACGTGGGATAAATAAAATAAATTAAGTGCTTGTATTAATTTATTTTTAGATGGTTAAATCCTCCAAGAGGAGGTTAGAGGTGGGCGCCACCACACCTTAACCTCCCATGAGAGGTTATGGTGGTGGGAACCACCCGAGGTCTAAAACCCCTTTTTATGTGGGGTTAATGTGGTGGGGACCACCCGAGACCACTTAAACTCTTGAACTCCCCACATTAATGAGGGGGGATCCTCTTGAACTCCCCACTTATGGTTCCAACCCTCTCAATTAATTAATTGAACACATTCAATTAATTAATTTAAACCTTTGAATTTCTATGCCAATAATTTAATAAGATGACTTAGTCTATTCCTTTGTGGGGAATTTGTCTTTTGGTGGAGCTTGGGAGGAGAAGAACTCTCCAACGAAGAACACTTCTTCCACTGACGAAGAACGATCTTCAACCGGAACAAGGGAGGAAATTTCGTCCTTGAAGAACATCGATGATGTCGTCCTCGACTTCTTTATCTTCTTTCTTTATGTCAACGAATCGACGTCCGACTTTCCATGACATCTTCAACTAACAAAGAATCTGAGGTAGGGGTGTGTTTTGATTTGAGAAATGTTGATTCTTCCTTCCGTGATTGTTTCTCTTGAACCGCTTTCTAAAAAACTAACGTGGAAGGACCGGGCCAAATGAACATGGCCCAATCCCTCCTCCGTTCTGGTGAATGTTTGGTGGGTTCTTCGCCTTCTTCATGGGTGACAAACAACAGATCGTTGCAAGACAGTTTTGTGATGCAACGATCCTAAATTGAAGACCCAGCATCATAATGACCTAGCAGAGGTGCGACGACGATAGAGGGCGATGGATCGGACCGGAAAGGGAAGGATCATTCCTCTACCGTTCTTAGAGCAGGAGAATCAAGTCGTGTTTTTAGAACCGATCGGAGGCCCAAAAACACCGGAGATGAGTACAAGACATCGGGGCAACCAAGTGTCTGATGTTTTGTGACGAACGGACTGTCAGAACGAAGAACAGACTTCACGGGTGGTGCGCTGGCCGAAGGGGCCGTTTCTGGAAAATTCCATAATACACGGCGTGTACATCTGGAAAATGATCCATGTGGTACGGGCGGTCTACAGCTTGAGATACAGACTTTAGAAAAGAAACACACGGCGTGTAACCCCGGTCACACAATTTGTATTCTCTACGCAGAATAGAAGTGGTTTTGCGAGACATGGTGTGTAGTCTGGGAAATACACGGACACAGGAAAAATTACACGGCCAAGAGACACGGCGTGTACTCTCTACACAGATTGGAAAAAGTGGCTTTGCGAGACTCGGCATGTAACTTTGGGTTACATGGACATGAGGTGGAGTACACAGGCATGTACTCCACCACACAGCCAGGCAAGGACAGTGACACGGGCTACCCCGTGTACCAGTTACATGGGTTGGAGAACACGGGTTGAGGCCGTGTACGGGAACATGGACAGCGTACACGGAGTCGACCCCAGTTTCTGGGACACGACGTGTAACCATACCACATTCCATGTACTTACTTTTCTACATGACCAGCCTTTCGACACGGGCCATTGCACAAGGGTAGTACCCATGGTATTACTACACGGCGTGTACCTCTTTCCAACACTCTGTGTACTTTTTGGTAAAAGTCTTGGTCATCTCATCCTCTGTGTCTTGGACACAAATTGTTTGGTTTTGACCCCTATGGCGTGGTAGACCTCTAATATGCTTCTTCATGGGACTTCATGGTAGTTGACGTATCAACACTTTTCTTGAGGAGCGGACCCTCCCAGAATCAAGCGTGCTTTGTGGAAACCCTGCGGTTGGATGTACTCTGACGACTGTTCCTGGATCATGTGTCATTCCGATAGTTCTGACGAATATTCCTGTATCATGTGTTTGTTCGACAGTTATAACTTCTATTCCTGGATCATGTGTTGGTCTGACAGAATAGCTGGACCTGGATCATGTGTTGGTCTGATAGCTCTTACAACTATTCCTGGATCATGTGTTGGTTTGATAGTTCTAACTTCTATTCCTTGATCATGTGTTGATCTGACAAAATAGATGGTCCTATATCATTTGTTGGTCTGACAGCTCTGACGATTGTTCCGGGATCATGTGTTGGTCTGACAGTTCTGACTTCTGTTCCTGGATCATGTGTTGGTCCGACAGAATAACTGGTCCTGGATCATGTGTTGGTCCAATAGCTCTGATGATTCAGTGGATATATCTGATCATATCTATCTCTCTATATAATTTGTATACCTGTGTGAGCTAATTCAGTGATTCCTTTGTTTTCCTCATGATTGAGATGGGTTAATTGATAACTTAGGTATATGTATGGTCATATACCTAAGTAATGGTTATCCGTTGATTTCATACTCTGTGGTTTATCCTTGGTGGATTTTGAGAGACCTTGAGGGTCTTGGGGTCCCTACTGAGTATCATTATACTCACCCATTCACGGGTTATGCCCGCACCTCGTTGTGTTGGTTGCAGATGACGGACATCGTTCACTGATGATCGGAGTAGCAGGACTGGACGGTACCCAGAGGTGGACCTTACAACGAGTCAGTACCTGGAGGAGACGGACGGACATGGAGTGCTAGGGAGGCTATTTTTACCTTCCCTTCAAGTAAGATCCGTGGTGGACGATACAGGAGCTTCTCTTCATCTTTCATCTATTTTGTCCCTTTTCATTTGTACTTGTACTTTATAGTTGGGCTTGTATTTCTGGCCCCCCTTTACTTTTTGGCACTCTTTGTATACAGTTTTACTTAGTTTTTTTCTTCCATCTAGTTCTATGTTGTGTTTGTTTAAAGTTATAAAGGCAATGTCTTCCCTATTTTAGGGTTTTAAGCCTTTGGTGCTAGTCGGCTACCCCTGGCCTATAGAAGGCGGGCTTCGGGTAGTCACGACACAGGCCCCGAGGAACGGGTCATGACACTTAATTCTTAATCATAGAGAAACTAGGATATGTATCTTGAATATATACCTAATTTGTGTCATCCTCGTCTTAGGGGATCGATGTATAATTAATTTCTTTAACCATATAGTATTTTGAATGACCTTGAATAGACACCTCTCTTGGAGTGGGAGCTGATATTATCTACTAAAATGAATCTAAAGAGAGTGATTTGGACACATATATTTATTGAATTTTATGATTGGATCTTTAAATTTACATAGTCTTATGGGTCAAAACTAAAAATGAATAATTTGAGGTAATTTACATCTCAACATGCACATAATGAAAAGGGATTGTACTAGTTTATTTATGAATAGGGACACTACAACTCTAGGGGTTATAGGGACAGATTAAGGGTGATACTAAAATTTTAGTGTATAGGATTATTAGTGATTTTTATTAGTAGATGGCTCTTCCCACCACATGATAACCATTTATATGTTAAATATGGTGCATTTATGTTGGTTTCTTGATTGGAATAGGTGTATCTAATAAACATGGTAGTCCCAAATTAAGCTCAAATTTACTAGATTATGGGGAATTACTAGAAATGAGAGTAACCATATCATATTTTTGGACCAATTAAACTTTTAGATGGGTTGATTAGGGACCAATTTGGTGGTAATTAGTTTCACAACACTATAGGTACTCTTTATTCCATTTTACAACCCATGTTACTTAATATTTTCATCATGTGACAAGTGTCTCATATTACTAATGATATTTATTATTTTATGGGAGACATAGTTTATTCAATTTTTATCCTTATATTATTCCCTGTGATACAAGTGTAGGAAATTATTGTGGAACCCTTGAGGATTTACGATACATCATTTCTCTTAGATATTATGATCTTAAAGACTATATATCCACTATCAATAATCCAAACATACCATATAGGTTTTCATGGATATTAAAGTGTCTTTTGGGAGTATATCAGATTTTATATTATGGAGTTTCTGAGGAACAATGTCCTATTATGACATGTCAACTATGGTTGATTCAGATACATGATGGAAAAAAAATTAGATTACCCAACCTTCAATATAAATTCTCAATGAATTTTTCTTTGGAATATGTAAGTATTTGAATAGGGAAATATCTTAATGGTATAATGGAAAGATAATTTTAGTGATGTTATTGACCACCTATTTTGAATATTTCATGGATAAAGAGTCTTATTAAACTATCCTCCAAAAAAATATTACACTAATAATCATGAAAACCAATAAAAATATCCCTTTCATGTTAAGACCCTTTATAATATAGATACACATACAAGGATAGTATCTACTAACTGAAGAAATACTCTAATCATTTCCCCAATTATAATTCCTAAGAAAGATGTTCATTTTAAGTGATTTACTATATTAAAACATCCCAAATGTTGTTCAATATTTAGATGATAGTAATTCATTTATTACAACCATATTACTAGTATCTATCTCATCTATAATCAATTTAGTCTCTGATTATGTTCTTTTGGTGTCCTGTGGGTCAACCTCAATCCCTGAGGAATCCATGGAAATAAAAGTAGTGAAGAAGTGGGCCTAGAATAGAATCTATTACTTGATCATCGAAACCTATCTAGATAAGATGTGAGGAAAACCTGACTATATTCTTCATCTTTTTCATTGCATAGGTGTGGTTGGTTTTGACCACCAAGTGCCTCATGTAACTACTCAAATGATTCCAGTTGTCAGGGATAAATTCAATTCCTGGACATTGAATATTATTAAAGCCAAGAGTAAGGGTTATTATGTTGAACATATATCATGATTTGAGTAATTATCATCTTAGAAAAAAAATTAAAGGACTTAAATTCATTCCGAGTTTGATATCCATAATTCCAAGATAATGTATATCAAACACCAAACAAAATATATTAAAGAGATGTTGGTGGTTAAAATTAATATTTAATCATTCAATCATGTTCAATATCTATTATCGTCATAGGTAGCGCAAATGAGTATGCATAAAGACTCTAAAGTTGATGAGTTAAGAGTACTTTAATAACAGTTCAATGCTTTCCAATATATACTAGAGTATCTAAAACAATTAATCATTTGAATTTCAAAGAAGGGATTATTTGTTTCCCTTATTTTTTCATATTAATTATAGGATCATATTTTGGATTCCCCTCTTGGATATGGTTTTGTTTCATGTGTTTCCATGAGAATAAATTATATTGTTTTTTGGTAAGTCATAACATGTCAGCTATTGGTTTCTTAATTTGAGTTTTCTATGATCCCTATACACATGCATTCACTCTAAAAACATAAATAGATCATAATAAATAACCTGAAAGAATAATGACTCCCCTTAAACAAAAGTAATGATAGGTTTTGTTATAAATTATAATTTATATTATCTATATTCAAGGGAATAAATTGCTATAAAATATATATTATACTTCATATGTTTACAGAAAAATTGGGTATTTGAAGGAAATGTATGATTACACTGTCAATATATATTCAGTCTAGTCAATCAAATAGAAAATATGAATTAAATACCTTCTAGAATGTGTAAACCTTGATGGGAATTTGTAGGCCATTTTTTCATAAACAATAATCCTAGACAATTAATTATCCATTTAAATAAATAGTGGTGATGATGGAGGTTTCCACCAATATATGGTACTTAGAGGGGTATTGATAGGTCTTGTGAGCTTCGGACATCACTATAAACCAAGTATAGTTTATTCAGATAAGGAAGGGTTTGATAAATCATGGTAATTTTAAGACATAATGTATGTTCATGTAAAATAAGGGTTCTTTCCAAAGGGTTCTGATCACCCTGATGTGATATTTCTATTTCCCATTAGGATGACTATATGTGGAGTGAAACAAAATTCTCTAACTTTTACCCATATCTAGTGGACATATAATTTTTAGATAAAATTTTTATGGGTCAATTTTTTAGTCTTATATACTTTTTCACTCATTCATTGATTTGAATTAACCTTTTCCTAAGATAGGTAATGATTTGGAATGAAAAAACAATAGTGGGATATTTCTCAGATAAAAAAATGTGGGTTTTGAACCTGAAAAGTTTTGTGTTAACATTACTTTGAAATTTATGGTATTATCTTTTCTTTATGGCCAAAAACTAAGGATTAAGGTTATAAAACATTTTCTAAAAAGGTATAAAATATTTAAAGTCATTCAATTTTGATAAAAATAGGTATTGTAAGTCTAAGGACTTATATCTTTAACATAAATGGGTGAAAAAAATGGTCATAAAAAATTGATCAAAACAGGTGTTATCAGTTTAAAGCCATATATCTATGACTGGAATGGGTCCGGTAAATTAAAGTTATAAGAATTAAAACTATGGGTAAACTAAACCAAATAGATGTTGACTAGGTCGAAGAATGATAAAGGTATACTACTTTATAACAATATAAATGGGTATATTAATTACATGATAGTGTTTCAAAAACAAGTTAGCTAAATGATGACATGATTTATAAGAATTTCCATCCATTCATAAATAAGGATGTCATCCAAGGGGAAATGTGGTTGAAATGTTGTAATCAGGTCCATAATACGATATCTCTGCATCACTATGTATCTTTAAATGATAAAAATCAAGACACGTGTTGTTCTATATTAGAGGATTTTGTGCTAACATAGATCACAAATTAGAATTAAGGAAAAGATTCTACCCTAGAATATGGTTATTGGAGGAAACTTGATGTGAATTGATATGGTCCTCATACATGGGGAGGATATGAAAATTTTAAATTCATGTTCACTCCTAGGAAAAGATAAAAAGAATCACTACATATCCTCTTGAACTAGGAATCAAGATTCATGTAGTTCTATGAAATAGGACACTACATAGATCTCGCTCATGTATAGTAGAAAATGAAATGAATTAAATTTGGAACCCTTATTAGGGGGAGGATATTAAATTTTTATGTGAATTTATTATGACACATCACCGAAGCAGAATAGGAAATGTAGGGGATAATTTTATACAATTGTATATTTATTTAAATAAAATTATCATGAATGATTACACCAAGTACTTAGAACTTACTTTGTAGATGATTCTCTAACATAATGGAATTAGGTCATAAGAAGTAGAATTATCCATGAAGTTTAATGGTCATGCAGGATAAACCTATATCATGTAGTTTTAAATTCATGTGATGAGGACCTTACATCATGCCATAAAACATAATGTAACTTGGACCTGGTGTTATATATTTTATAGTCTTATGACATTGATTTTTTTTATGTAATTTAATGGAATGTGAAAATGATTTTAAAACTTATAGTTCATATCCTTTTGATTAGGACTTTATTCCTTATAGCATATAGTCATGTGGTGAGTACCTTTTTCCTATAGGTTTATAATATTTTAATGAGGAATTTATATTGTGAGGATTTAAATAAACTACATTTTTATAACCTCTCATTAATGGGAAAAATAATGTAATATAATTACTTATTAATCATAGAGTATGATATGTTAATGTAGGCCATATCTATGATATAGGTTTCTTTCCATTTGGGTTTTTATTTTAGTGGTTTCCTTCAATGAATCATTGTAATATCTTGAACTCACACTAATTCTCCTTGAACAAATGATCAAAACCAAAATACTCTATTTAATTATTAATCCATTATATTTTTATGATCATTAAATATTTTCTGGTATTGTATCCTCTTCTCATAAATACCTTCCAACTCATTTAGTACGATTCATGATTTTTCGTATTATGTAAACTGGTCATAGATGGAAATTTTGAGTGAGGGTAGCTTAATCTTTATTAGTATGATGGATTCCATTCTGTATACTAAGGAACATGGAGTTTCCTATGTTGAGGTGTTTTTAATGGTTTTATATTCCCATAACTCATTATGCAGCCTCTAAATCCATGACTTTTTGTCTTTTTCCACTATCTTTTGCATGAATTTCGATATGGTTTTGTTAAAAGCCTTTATATATCCATTAGCAGTCACATGATAATAGTAAAAGTGGTTAGATTAGGTTTTTTACCTCACATTTATTCTATTAAACTCAAGTACACAAAATATTGTTTCATTTTCCATGAGGATAGTATGGTAAACTTTAAATCTGGTGATAATGTTAGATTTTATGAATATGATCAAGGATTTGATCCAAAATTCTTCTATGGCCACTACTTCCACCCATTTTGAAAATAAGTCAGTTCCAATGGGGATGATTTTATATTTTTATGCTTTCACTTAGGTATATTATCCTCTAACACATAACCCCTATGTAGAAAATAGTAAATAGTACATCGTAATATACAAAACCACTAAGATTTGATGTATAAAATTTATGTTAATCTGACATGCATAATACATTTTAGTGAACTTAGCACATTCATCCATTATTAAAGACCAAAAGTATTTAATCCTTCTAATTTGGTGACTATGTTTGGCCTTTATATAATGGGTCCTATATCTTCCTATAAGGAAATACTCTGTAGATTTTTTAATATCATTTCCTTTAATTTTCCTAATAAGGATACCATCAAAACTTAACTTATAGATTGTTTTGTAATATCTTGGATCATTATAGAGGATGAAATTAATCCCTCGTATATGAATCTACTTCATTTCAGCTCGATCCTATAGAAGATATCTAGATCGGAAGTATTCCATTATTAAGGACATCCAATTTGATGCTTTAGCATCACGATGAGGAGGATCCTACCAGTGGTGGATTTTTGTTTATTTCATCCATTCCTAATACATCTAAATTGTAAAAGGAAGATATTACCCTTTGGGGTGCCACATGAACAAAACTTTGGTTTGGATCATGAAGGTAATGTTTTCCAAATAATTCATAGAGTTATTTATAAATTACATAATAAATAATATTATAGGTTATATTAGAAACTATGTCGTTGTTTCTCAAGAGTGATTGAGGAGAGGCTTACACACATCTTATTTAATGTCATATTCTATATTAGTTTTTTAATAAATAGTTTTGAGTTGAACTTGAAATTATAATGGGTATGTGGGATTTTAAATTTAATTTGTGGACACATAATGAAAGCTTAGTACTCATCGTTTTTTTATCACTCTGAGATGAGGAATGAATATGGAAATAATAGCATTTTTATAGAAGTGAAAATATTCCCCATGCCAACCAAGTTGGATTTTGGGTCCTTAATTCTTATGCTAGTTAGGCTCTTAGATGCACCATAAAATCGCATATATTAGGTTTAGGAAGATTATTCCATGGAGAAAACCTCTGCATCAGTAAGATTTAGTCCTATAGGAAATTCCTCTACTGAAGGGTGGGAAATAAAGAAATCCACAAGACCCTACCGTATGGTTTGTTTTTGAGAGAAAAATATACGTTCAAAATTTTATAGAATTTATAATGAATATAAAAATTGACCTATCATAATTTTATGATTAAGGATGTATTTCAATGGATTAATGTGGGAGACCAAATATATTTCTAGTTATTTTATGTAATGGTTTAGCTCCTATATCACAAAGATCAAGGAAGGATAATTTTTTACTTTGTTTTATATGATCTCAATGTATAGAATATCTTGAATGAGGAAATATATTTTTTTTATTACCTTTATTTATGTTCTAAGAGGGCACCAAGAGACATCTCTAGAGACTCTATATCGATAATGAAATTTTTACCTTCAACTGGAGGCAATAACACTAGAAGATGTGAGAGATATTACTTAAGGATTCCAGAAAAACATTATCATTATTCATCCTATATATAGTTCATTATTTTATTTATTTGTTTTTATATAGGAAATATTTTTCTAGTGAAGTTTATAATGAAGCTCTTGGTGTAGGATAGGATCTCATGAAGGCTTTTTTATCTCAAAATTTCTAATGAGGAAGTATGTTATGAATGGTTTTACTTTTTTCAATATCTACCTTAATGCCCCAGTAGAAGAAGACAGACCCATGTAATTTATCAAAGATGAGACCCAAAATAAATTTTAGTGGGTTTAATTTTTTTAATTTCTTTTTACTATAGATAACACCAATTAAAGGTTGGAAGATAGATTGACCCGCTAGAATGATTTACCACATGATCATCCATAAATAATTACACAATTTACCTGAGTATATTCATTAATATTTGATGAATTTTCTATTTATATGTGGCCTAAGAAATTTACAAACGAAATGGAATCACTTGATAATAGTATACCACATATGATTCCTAGAAATATATGGATTTCTTATCTTCTCAGGCCATCTAGATTTGTTTGTATCCATAATATTCATCCATAAAGCAGAGTTCCTCCAAACTTAGTGACCTCACATATGGTTTTATTACATCCTATGGGGAATTATGTTTATAATTAATATAAAAAAACACTAACAATAAAAAATAATTTTAAATGATATGATATTTACAAGTTCAAACACTTGTATTAAAGGAATCTTATCATCGTAAACACTAACACAAAAGTCAAGATAAACAATTATAAAATAAAAGTGATTCTACTCATATATTAAAAGAACTATAGATGTTGTGTGTACTAGGATTTTTTAAGTCTATTATCATAAACTATAAATTCAAAAACTATATAATTTTTAGTATGGTCACTTTTATAATTGAATCTAAGTAATTTTTTTGTCTTTCCACTACTACTGATATGACCTTTAGAAGCACCCAAAATATAACTATATCAGTGCAAAAAAAACATTGGTATTCTCAGAACCATTAAATGGGTCCCCTTTATCATGGATAAAAAAGCACTGATATAGGAGCCCCATTATCTATTCTTTAAATAGCACTAATAATGGTCCCCCTTTATCAGTACTAGAAATACGGTTCATAAATGCCTAACCTGTTGTAGTGTGTTTTTTGAAAAAAATCACACCGCACCGCATACCTATGACCTGTATGAAAATATTTTTTTTAATTTAAATAAATTTTACATTCAAAATACAAAAAATAATACTATATACATTTCAAACAATTTTTTTTATAATTACATTTACAATTACTATACACAAACATTTAAAAACATTAACATTTCATTGTCTTTGGCACCCAGAATCCCCTCTCAAAAAATACTTCCCATGGTATCAGTTGCCAAAAAGTAACCTCAACTTGAAAAAAAAATACAACTATATAACAAAACAAATCTTAAGTTAGTAATAATATAAATACATAAATTAAACATTAGTATAAAAAATATATTAATAAAATGTCAATTTAAAATAAAAATAAACACTTGTAATTATTTAGATTACACCATGCATTGTATTGAGGTTTGGTTGATTCCTATATGTCACAAATGATTTTTGGAACATATTAATTAAGTATCAAAAGGATAAGATTGTATTTTCTCACTTTTGAGTATGTCACTTGTTATTTTTACTGAAATTAATGTCAATTTTAAATAAAAATACACACTTGGATTGAAACTAGCCACACCATGAGTCGAATTGAGGTGAGGATAATTCTTTAATTTCAAAAATTAAATATAGATACTTTTCCTAAATTATCAAAAAAAATATGAATGTTTTCTCTTAGTTTTTAGTATTTCATTTATTTTGTTTTCAAAAATGTCATTTCAAACTAAAAACATGCTCTTTGAGTCATATCAGGTACATCATGTGTCGGTTTGATGTGAGACTAGTTCCTACACATCAAAAATGACTTATGAATCAATGTACTAAATTATCAAGAAAATCAAAGCACATTATCTTGGTTTTCATGAGTGATACATGATTTGAACTAAAATGACAATTTAAAACTAATAACACACACTTTGAGTCATACCAATCACACCATGCATCAAATTAGGGAGAAGTTGATTCCTACATTTCAAAATTTACTTATGGATAATTTTAATAATGTATAAAAACATTATGAATGTGTTTTCTTAGTTTTCAATATGTTAGTTGTTTTTTTACTAAAATGAAGGTCAATTTTAAATAAAAAATAAAGACATGGAGTCATATCGGTCACACCATGCATCATATTGAGGTTAGGTTGATTCTTTCATGTCACAAATGACTTATGAATCATTTTAATAATGTATCAAAATAATATTAACAGGATTTATTGGTTTTAAAAATGTCACTTATTCTTTTCACTAAAATTAATGCTAATTTTAAATAAATATAAAAACTTGGAGTTATATCGTTCACACCGTGAATCATATTGGTGTATCGTTCATTCCTACATGTCAAAAATGACTTATGAATAATATTTGTAAAGTATAAAAACAATCCAATTGTTTTTTCTTAGTTTTAATATTTCATTTGTTTAATTTACTAAAATTATTGTTAATTTTCAATAAATAGACACACATAAAATTATACTGGTCAAATCGTGAATCAGATTTAGGTTTAGATAATTAATACACATCAAAAATGACTTATGGATAATTTTAAAAATATCTAAAAACAATATGAATTTGTTTTCTCAGTTTTGAGTATGTGACCTATGTTTTTTTATTAAAATTTCATTTGAAACTATAAATATACAGTTTTAGTCATACCAATCGAATTGTGTGTCGGATGGATGTGAGATATAATGTCCTGGATCTAGGTTCCGATCAAAGGTGCCCTGAACCCGGTTAGTTTCACGACCTCAAGAACATTTCTCCAAAATCTAGAGGTTTTTGACTACCAGTGAAGACCAAGTAATGATAATAAGAAAACTAATCCCTCATCGGCAGAGTATACACAGCAGAATAAAAAATAATAAGTAATAGAGGAAGCAGTAATACCATACAACATAAGTAAATAGTGAAAGACTAATAGTATAAAAAAATGTAGCATATATAAATAAATGATGCATGTCACATGTATCTAGTAAAGCATCCAAAAAATCCACAATTCTTGAAATACAATAATGAAACCCAAGTACAGAATACAGTAAACTCCAACAGCATCGCAAGCCTCAACATGGTCCATGCTCTTCATATCTAATAGAAATAAAGTACATTATAAAGATGGGTGCTTTCCCTTATCTACACCTACAACCATATAATCTGTTTTGGCCCAAAATCATGACCCAAATAGGGTGTGAGATTAATCCTAGTAGGAAACCACCAAAAGATCTATGCCTAATAGTCAGTGAATGTATATAGTAGCCAATATGCAGAAATGAATCAATAAACTAGGAAGTGCTCAAAAGTAAAAAATCCTACATTTTTTCAATTTCATTCATTTTCATTTATAAATTATTCAAACCGTTGAATAATGTAACCTCAAGATCTACCCTAAGGTCTATATCCCCCTGTATAATAGTAACAACAGATGTCTCATAATACCATCTAAACAACCAAGTAAGATCGAGTCCATGCTTATGGTTTGTCTTGGAAGACTTACAATAATAATACATTTATTCACAACCGAAACTCTAGGAAATACATCACGATATAACCCCTATGGTTCGACATATAATTGAGTAAATATAACAACCTCCTTGGTAGCTCTCATGGTCAATACCCCTGGTCTACATAGCATTAATAATTTATACATGATTTTCAGGTATCTCTCAGGGTCAATACCCCCTAGATCAACATAGTATAAATAATCATAAATGGCCTCTAGGTATCTCCCATAGTCAATACCCCCTAGGTCAAAATTGACACCAAGTCTCTCATGGTCCTATGTAAATAAACATGGAAACCCCCATAGTTTTCCTAGTCCATGGCTCTCATAGTCCATTGGAAGATTAGCATGCATACAACATTCATTAAAGCCTCTACATGAAATTCAAACTATTACATGGAAAAACTTTAATCAAAGCATAAAAACATGCATCACATATAACCAAACAACTCCATCCTAACCAACTCAAGGCATGGAAAAAAATGTATTCCTTATAGGAAACCAAGGACAAACAGACCTAAAAAGTAAAACTAGGGAACCACACCCACGGGGTGTCCCATAAACAAGGGTATGAAATATTATGCATACGAATCAACCCTTAATCAAACCACCAAACCATAGAAGGTGTTAAACATGGTCAAAATCAAAATTACTCAATACCCCAACATGGGTATTCGGCACTTTAAGAATATATATTCCAAATACAATCGAATAAAGGCACAAACCACCTACCTTGATGTTGTACGAAGAACACTCTTTAACTTCGTCCCTTGAATCGGCCTAGAATGGCGTAGATCAGTGGAAATCCAACGCACATGGTGGAATCTCAATAATATATCTGATGGAGTAATGGTAGGAGATCAAATTTTCTTAGTCATTCATCGCTCTCTTGTATGAGATGAGTGAATAAGAAGATGATTCTAGAGATTATACGCGACTCTGCTCTGATTAATCAAATAAAAAGAAAATTACACGGCATGTTCATTTAATGTACATGCCATGTACTAGCTTCAATTGGCTCCCACTTTAGGTGGTCTTCTAGGTCATGTACACTGCCATGTAGTCGGATATTACACAGCTAGTAAATGGCTACAGGCAGAAACTGAGTACACAGTGTGTACTTAGGAGTACACGGCATGTACTTAGAAAATTTTAATTTCATCCTTTTTCCTCAAAAACTACCTGAAATAAAGATAAAAACCTAAAATGAAGATCCAGGTTCTTACAAACTTCCCCCCTTAAAGTAATTAATCCTCGAATTTCCCTTACAATGGTGGTGAAGAAGAGACATCAAACAAATCTACCCACTATGATCATACGTCGGCCTCCCTCTCCCAAGTTTTTTCCTCTACTCGCCCATGCTACCATAGCACCTTACCGAAGGAACAGACTGGACACATATGACCTTCTTGATGAAATCCAAAATCCATATAGGGTTCTCCTCAAGGGATATATCCACCTCCAACTCAACCTCCTTGGGTTGAAAAACATGAGACAACTCTAAAAAGTAACATAGTAGCTGGGAAACATGAAACATGTTGTGCATATCCTATCACCTCTGAGGTAACTGCAACTGATAGGAGACAGACCCGACTCTCTAAAAAACCTCAAATGTCCCAAAGTATCTCAATGAAAGCTTCCCATATCTCCTAATACTTCTGTGTCCCAACCGTAGTGTGACATGTAAGAAAACATAATCTCTAACCTCGAACACCAGAAGTCATCTCCGTCGATCAACATAAGATTTCTGTCAAGAGTGTATAGTATCCAACCTCTTCTAAATCAACTCCACCTGGTCAGTGGTCTCTTGGACAAGACGAGGTCCCAACATAGCTGCCTCTTCTACCTCCATCCAACATAGAGGTGATCGGCATGGCCTACCATACAAATCCTTATAAAGTTACATCTGAATCATTGCCTGAAAACTGTTATTGTATGTAAACTCCACTAGGGGAATGTGTCTCTCCCAAGAATCCCCTAAATCTAAGATGCATGCTAGAATAATTTCCTACAAAACATGAATCGTATTCTCGGACTATCCATCTTTTTGGAGATGTTAAGTAGTGATCAGAAGTACATGTGTACCCAAATCCCTCTATAGTCTCTGCCATACATGATAAGTAAACTGGGAAACCCTTTATGAAATGATAAAGTTTGGAAGCCCAAGAAAATATAAAATTTCTCGGATTTATGACCTTCCAAGATCATCAACACTGAAGGTTTCCTTAATCATCAAGAAATGTGAAACCTTCGTGAGTCTGTCAACAACAACCCATTCTGCATCATTCCCTAAAGGTGACCTTAGTAAACCCATCATAAACTTCATTGTGAAATCATTCCAATTCCACATGGGAATGGGTAACTGCTATAAAATCCCTACCATTTGTTGATGCTCCACCTTCACCTGTTGACAGGTGGAACATCTCATAACAAAACCAGAAACATCCCTCTTCATACCTGGCCACCAATATTAACGGTGTAGATCTCGATACATCTTGGTGACACTAGGATGAACTACCCAAACTGAGGAATGAAAATCTTTCACCAACTCCTCATGTATGTCTGCTGAAACCCATATGTGTCCATGGAAATGCAAGATCTCATCGTCACCTATGGTCCACCCGGGAGTAAGTTCCTCTCCTGACACACTCTCTCATAGGACTAGGCCTTTATAATCTAATAGATTCCTTATTCGCACTCGATCTAGTAGAGTAGAGGTAACAACTATAGAAGAAAGAAATGTCTACCGCTGTCTATCATGCACCTCCAAATGCATCTCAGGGAACAAATACATAATCTTTCACTCACTACTGACCTCTTGAACTTCTTGTATCTAAGTCCTTCTACTCAGCACATCAACCACTGGGTTTCTTTTCCCAATCATGTAGGCAAGATCAAAGTCAAAACAATGCAGTTAATCAACCCACCTTCACTATCATAATTTCAAATCACATTGAGTAAATATATAATTGAGACTTTTGTGGTAAGTGAATACCATAAAATTATCTCCCAAAAGATAATTTCTCCAATAATGAAAAGCATGCACAACGGCATCTAACTTGAGATCGTGTTTTGGGTAACTCCTCTCATGTGGCCTCAACTATCAAGACCCGTACGCAATAACTTCTTCCCCCTACATAAGAACTTCTCCCATCCTAATACCTAACGCATCATAGTAAACGGTGTAACTCATTCCCAGCTATGAAAGAAATATTAGTTTATAGAAGTCAATCTACCTTTCACCTCTTGAAAGTATGAATCATAGGAATCTGTCCACAAGTACTTTGCACCCTTCTATTTCAGGCCTATTAGTGGTGATCTTAACCATAAAAAGTCCTATATAAAGAACATGTAGTAACCAGCCATACTAAGAAAACTTTGTACCTCAAAGACATTATTCGGTTGTTCCCAAAAAACTACTAATCTCGTATTATTTGGTTCTACTGATACTCTTGTCTTTGAGATAACATGACCCAAGAAGTGAATATGATCCATCCAAAAGTGGAATTTTGAGAGCTTATTGTATAATTGATGCTCTATCAATGTACTCTAAATGATATTAAGATGGATGTAATTGTCATGTAGAGTATGACAGTACACCAATATATCATCCATGAAGACTACTACAGAAGAATCCAGTTAAGGATGGATCACTTGGTTCATCAGTGCCATGAAAACTGTTTTTGCATTCGTATGGCCAAATGGTATAACCAAATACTTGTATAGCCCATAACTATTCTGAAGTTTTTAATAGGTATATCTTATGTTCTAATGCACACCTGATGATAACTGGATTTCATGTCAATATTTGAGACCATTCAGGCTCCTAGAAGCTGATCAAAGAGATCATCAATCCTCAGTAAGGGATATCGGTTATTGACTGTCAACTGGTTCAGCTTCCGATAATCCACACAATGTTTGAGGGTGTTGTCTGCATTATACACAAAAAAGATAGGTGATCTCCAAGGAGAATTAATGGGTCATAGGAAAACCTTTTCTTGTAACTCCTCTAAATTCTTCTTGAGCACCTATAACTTTGGTGTAGTCATCCTATAAGGAGGAATGGAAACTGGTTCATCTACTTGCACAAGATCAATAGAGAAATCTACTTCTTTCTTCAGAGGTAAACCTGAAAAGTAATCTTGAATGAAATATCTGAAATGATCCACTATTGGAGTAAAGTTAATCTGTGAAGTCCCCTGGTCATCCGGATATAAACTAGCAATTTGAGTTGTAATTCCACCCAAACCATGATGCTCAAGTCCATCTCTTCTCGCATGGACATCCCATTCACCCTTTTATAGAAAATACCCACCCTACGGTGATGTGAAACTCACCCTACAATGATATAAGTCAACAAAGTCCTGAAATAAGTTCAACCAGTTTATTTTTAGAATTACATCGAAACATGGAATCTCTTAGACATAGAGGTCCCATAAAAAGTGACACCCACTAACCTCAAGAGGTCACTCCTTGCAATGACGTACACTAGTCATGATAATTCTCAACGGAGTTTCTAGAATCATAACATCCTCATAAGTAAATATACAGATCCCAAGGTTCTCCACCATGATAATAGATATTAAACTATGGGAAGCCCTGGTATCAAAATGTGAAAAATAAGAAAAAACTGTGGAAATTAGAATAGTACCTCTAACCGTTGAGGGTTAGGGATCCAAATCTTGCAGGGTATGCTCCACTACAAAGGGATGACCTACACCTCATCCATGTGACCCTTCCTGAATACCCTGACATGATCCATCCTGGTGTCATTGAAAACCCTCTGGCTAGCTACCTTGGCCACAACCACCTCCTTAGCACGAACAGCCAGATGAACTCCAGTTCCCTGACTAAGGAGAAACCGGTGGCCCTACTCCTGAACATGGTGTCATAACAGATTCCCTCTCACTATCTTCTGGTGAGAAAAACTGACAAAAATTCTGAAGATGACCCATATTTCCATAATCTTGGAACTCAACTGGGTCCCTTGGGGGCTAAGGTCTCATGTTCCCCCTCTTCCCATACTGGTAGAACCTCACCTTGCTACCTGTAGATACATCCCTGCTATAAGAATCACCACATAAAGGCTCCCTGTGAAGATTCCTGCTATTAAAAAAAGGATTACCAAACTTGGATGCTGAACTGCCTTGGATCGTAGCTCCCAACTCCCTCATATTGCACTCAGTAATCAGTGCATGGTTTACTATATCAATCACTGAAGTCAGCCTGAAGTCATTCACATGCAATTGTATTTCATCCATGAGACCATACTCTAACCACCAAGACAAATATAACTCATCACCTCCTATAGCAGGTGAAAATAATTGGGGATATATAAAATGAGAAGAATACTCCATCACTGAAAGAGAGCCCTTATCCAAATTCATGAACTCTAGGGATCGATCATCCCTTAATGTCTCAGTGTAGAAGTAATCATAGAAGGTCCTATAAAACTCTTCCCATTCCATATCCTAGTGATGTCTCGAATGTGTGAAAACATCCCACCATCTCTTGGTGTAATCATGTATCATGTGTGTAGCGAGCTTCAACCTCCTCTCTGGAGGCATCTATAGATACTCAAATATAGCAACCACGACCTCCAACCATGACTCTATAGCTTATAGTCCTCCGTCCACTGAAAAAGTGGGAGGATGCTACTGTTATAACTCAAGTTTCAACTCTATCATAGTCAGTGTAGGATGTGGTGCTCCTTGGAAAGTCTCCATCATCCTCATAAAGCCTTCACGAAACTGTGCATCAGCACCTAAATCAGGTATAACAGCTGGGGCCAAGATGGTCATGACGGGAGGATATGCTGGTAGTCCTTGATCTATCCTTTCCAGTGTCTGGTCATCACCCTGCACCTAGCGTACAACTAGATGACGTCTTGGTGGCATGACTCTGCAAGTTAAATCACACACCTAGGTACAAGAGTATCAAGGACAACAAATTATAAGTGCAAGAAAGTAATAGGAGAATAAATATTCAAGTTTTACAAAACAGGGTCACACGGCATGTATAACCCCTACATGGCGTGTTCCATTAAGATTTTAACATGGAGTGTACCTCTTCCAAACATGGTCATGTAACAATCATACACACAGCATTTTCCTCCTAAGACATGGTGTGTACTTGAATTTTCCCTCCGGCCCAGGTTCCTCTACACGGATAGAACTACACGGTTCTCTCCTAGGTAACACTACACAGCGTGTTCACCCTAGAAACAGCATGTACTAGTTCAGTTCCTTCTACCTGTGTCATTGGTCACATGGTAGAATTCATGGTTGACTCTACATGGAATGTACAAGCTAGAAACAGCATGTACAACCTAAGTTTCATCCACCCATTTCGTTTGTCACATGGCCAGATACATGGTTCTCTACACATGGTGTGTAAAATCTAGATACAACATGTTTTACCAAAAGTTTCCCAACTCCATGTCTCTTCTCACATAGTTAGTGACACAGTCAGGAACTACACGGCCTATAATCCCAGTACATGGTTTGTACTTAAGAAATTTCATTTCTTCTATAATAGAAGAACACATGGTGTGTGTTCATGACACCACACGCCATGTTGTCTAGGTTTTCAGATATTAATACTCTAAAACTTATTCAAAACCCTTAATAACATAGAATTATGTGCAAGGAATGAAAAATTATGACCCGTGAGATCCTATACTCTTGAGAATCAAAGTTTTTCATCCTTATTCTTGTCATATCATAAAAGAATTCAATTAAAGTTCAAACATGATCCACCAAATTCTGATCCAAGAGGGCCCATAACACCTCAGGGATCAAAGTTTGGCATCCATACAAATGAAACTTTACATGTTCCAATAAACTATAAAAATAGCAGGTATTCTATCACAACATCTATCACAACAGCATGTATATCAAGCACACCATCTATCACAACAGCATGCAATCAGTAATGCGCACTAAATGACATGACAAGAATACATGACATCTGACCTCTAGCAAGTGCCTATATGATGCATGAGATTTCATACCCTCATCTTATCTAATTTCAACATAAATAGAACCTCTCTAATATCAATGATAATAGCAAAAAATAGGTGATTCACCCAATAGTTAAATCTAATCAACTATAATAATTGCAATACCAGAAAAATAGCAATATTTGAGGTAACTTGTCTTTTCCATGTACATGGGTTAGCTACTCCCAGGAACATCTTATTAATAACAACCCATTCCTTCTTATCCCTATATATAAGCTCCAAATAGTAAGACAAATCATAAAATAAACTCTATTGATACCACTTTGTAACGTCTTGGATTCAGGTGCCGACCAAAGGTGCCCCGAACCCGGTTGGTCACATAACCTCAAGTGCATTTCCCCAAACACCAGATTCGTTTGACTAATAGTGAGGGCCAAGGTATGATAATGGGGAAAATATTCTATCATTGGAATTTTATACATAGAAGAATAACAAATAATAATCAGTAGAAGAAGCAATAATACCATATAATAGAAGTAAACAGCAGAAGATTGATAGTTTAAACAACTAAAGCATATATAAATAAATGATGCATGTCACATGTATCTAGGAAAGCATCCAAAAAATTCACAAGTCTAGAAATACAATAATGAAACACAAGTACATTAAACAGTAAAATCCAAAAACATCACAAGCCTCATCTTGGTCGCATGCTCTCTGGATCCAACAGTAATCAAGTACCTGATGAGGAAGGGCTCTAGCCCTTATCTACACCTGCAACCGTATAATCTATTTGGGCCCAAAAACATGACCCAAACAGGGTGTGAGGTGAATCGCAGTCGGAAACCACCAAAATATCCATTCCTAATAGTCATTGAATTTATATAGCAGGCAATATGCAGAAATGAATAAATAAACTAGGAAGTACTCAAAAGTAAACAATCCTAATGTTTTTCAATTACCTTAATTTTCAATTATAAATTATTAAAACCATTGAATAATGTAACCTCAAGATCAACCTGAAGCTATGTATCTCCCTGTATAATAGTAACAACATACTTCTCATAAGACCATCTAAAAAACCAAGTAAGACTCAGTCAAAGATTGTGCTTTGGCTTGGAAAACTCATCATAATTATACATTTATTCGCAACCGACCCTCTAGGAAATACCTCAAAATCTAAACCCTATGGTCCCACATATAATGGAGTAAAGATAATGACCTCCAGGGTAACTCTCATGGTCAATACCACCCATCTACATAGCATTGATAATTTATACACAACCTCCGGGTATCTCTCATGGTCAATACCCCCTGGGTCAACATAGTATAAATAATCATAAATGAAATCCAGGTAGCTCTCATGATCAATAACCCCGGGGTCAAAATCTACACCAAGGATATCATCGTCCTATGTAAATAAACATGGAAACCCCCGCAGTTTTTCTAGTCCAAGTCTCTCATGGTCAATTGGAAGATCATTGTGCATACAACATTCATTAAAGTTTTACTACAACATTATTCACCTTTAGCCGTGGGTTTTTAGCGGAGGTTTGTTGAACCACCGCTAAACATGTTTTTTTAACAACCATGACCCTTATCCCCCCCCCCCACGACTCTCCTGAATCCCCCGACACCCCACGACCCCCCAAGACCCTAGGCCCAACCCTGGAGACCCCCGCAATCCCTACAACCACGACGACCCCTACGACCCCCGGCGACCAGCGCGACCCCAGTGACCCTGAAACCCCATTGCAACCCTACAGACCCCAAAAATCCCTAGGATCCATCGACCCCAGTGACCCCCTCAACCCCAGTGACCCCTGTGACCCCAGGAACCCCCCCCCCCCAAATCCCTCAATGCGTCTCTCCACCTCTCACCACACCTTGCCTTCGATCGCTACTAGTCATTACCTTCACCACCCCTCTATGCAAGTCTTTATACCTTTGTGGTGTGGTTTTGGTATGATTTTAGGTTGGTTTGGTTGAATATTAGATCAATTAAAATGTGCAGTGTTTAATTGTAGTATCCATTACTCTAAAATAGCACAGAAATTGGAAGGATCTCCTACCAGTGCCATATTTTGTGCTAAATCTTGAAAAGAAGATAGCACGTGAACAGGGGTGTGTCAAATATACCATGTTACTGTGGTTTCACTTCAAAATAGCACTATAAATGGTGCCTGGTTGGAGTAGAATCACTATTCCATTTTATCATTTTCACACTAAAATAGCATGGTTGGAGATGGTCTTCATTATTTATTTTCAATATTGAAGGTTGTGGTATGATATTGCATTTATAGGTTCCCTTTTTGGTGCGGTTGTGGTTTTCCACAAGATTCTCAAAGTTTCCAAGCTTGTGGTATGTGATTCCATAATTTAATATTATTAAATAAATTTTTTATGTTTTATATGCTTGTTAATTGTGTTTTATGAATTATTTGAATGGAGCGTAATATGTTTTCAAAGTGGTTTGAGGTTCGTATGGGGTGAAAGATGATTTTGAAAATGAAATTGGTTAGGTTTCATGAGTTCCTTCTTTTTTATTATTTCTAAATGGGGTCCACAAATTGTGTAAATATGAGTAATTATAGTTGGATTATTGAGTATTGAATAAATGATATTGGGTTATATCATGATATTAGGTAATGATGTATTCTTCACTATGTTATTATAATTAAGTGTTAATGTGTACTCCACTATATTAGGGGAAACATGTAGTGATATCTGATCCTCAATGTTATGATTTACTGTAATTATTTATAAGTAACAATTTTATATCACACTCTTTAATGCCTATAGTATGATCAATGGATCATATTTATTATATTATGTTTCTATAACCTTTCACAATGGTATATATTTGGTCATTTGAGATTACATGTCCTTCTATCATGACATGTGATCACATCTCATGAATCCATGACATTTTTAATAAGTTATTTATTCCATGCTCATGTTTACCACATACTTATATGATCTAACCATTAATGATATATTGATAAGTTTTTG
This sequence comes from Viscum album, assembly GCA_963277665.1. Taxonomy (NCBI): domain Eukaryota; kingdom Viridiplantae; phylum Streptophyta; class Magnoliopsida; order Santalales; family Viscaceae; genus Viscum; species Viscum album. The sequence goes on from OY728129.1 coordinate 1,370,475,546, forward strand.
GGATTGAATATTTTATTTGAATTCCGTAAAACTATGGATTTAATGGTTTATCCCACTTTCTATAATTGAAACAAAATTAAATGGAAATTGAAAAGGTATATTGACAAAAATAAATTTCAGTGTTATTATACGATCTATTATGGGAAATTTAATATACATGGTTACATTTATCTTATGAATTTCATGTTTCCTTTGAGTTTGAAAAAACTAATACCTTACTCATAAGCCTTGGATTCATCTACCCTAGCCATTAATACTTTCACCTAGTGATTCCTGGAATGTTTTACATATTGGTTCCCCATGTATTTTCTAAAGTAGTGAGTGATGTTTAAGGTAGGAGTTTGTTTCCATTTCATATTCCTAAATTCTATTCACTTTTTATACAATTTATCAAGACCTTACCTTAGTAATATCAATGTTATGGCATCATCAATTTGTCCATATGTTTTTTTGTAGCATGACATACAAAAAACTATAGGTATGGGATCCTTGTTCTCCTCTTCTTTTATGGATCTTTTTAATTTGCATACTTTGGTTTTCTAGTGGGTGGGTTTATTATTTACCATATATATTTATACAGGAAAACCTTATTTAACATGTTTATATTTATTTCAACTAGTATATATGAATCTATTTCCCTATTTAGTAATAGTTATCTGTTTTAATTTTTTTAATATTTTGTAGGAACTTTTTGATATACATGTATAAAAGCTGGACCACATTACTGAGGAACACACCTTAGTAGGATAAGGGTTTGGAAGAGTTTTTTGATTTTGAAATTTCAAATCGATCCATTGAAGGGATAATAATATTTACATGTCCTAAATATAAATTTAGAATATGGTTGAAGATATATGAAGTTTATGAACATTTAATATTGAAGCAATTCCCTACTCAATATTTGTGTTGGATTTGGCATGAATAATCGAATGTTATAGAAAATTTTAGCACTGATGTCAATCCATAGAATGAGATCCCAACTTCATAGACAATGGAATATGAAATTCAGAACCTTATAAATGATATATTTGGCATTGAAAGACACTAACATCAACATCAAAATATATCAGAACAACCATATGAGGGTTCTACAAACACCAATGTGACAAGTGATGTTTTTTAGACTGTAGAAAAACCGAATCAAGATTGTAACATATCATTATATCCTCCTCTTGATCTTATGGAGACTAATTTAAGAGAAAAATTCACTAAGTAAAATGTGTTTTATGGTTTAGTTGACAATTGAAATCAAGAGTTGTATAGTGGATGTTTGAAATATTCAAAACATTCTTTTATGCTGAAGTTGTACCATATCAAATGCCTATATGGAATTAAAAATAAGGAAATGTCCAAGATATTGGAATTGTTGCGTGATGCATTTCTTGAAGAAAACCTTCCCAATTATTTTTATGATATGAAAAAATTTGTTAACGGACGTGGTCTGAATTATAAAAAAATACATGCATTTCCCAATGATTGTATGCTTTATTGGAGAGAGGATTTAAGTAGACAGGATTGTAAAAAATATTCTTCTTCTAGATAGAAGTCAATGGGTGATTTTAGAAATCAGAATCAACATACTACCATGAAGAAGAAGAAGAAAAGGAACACACCTACAAAGTTTTTGTGTTACTTTCCTTTAAATCTTTGATTGAAAAGATTATTCATGTCATCGAAAACCGCCGAACACATGAAGTAGAATTCTATATATAATAACAATGATGGGTTAATGTAACATCCATGTGATTCATAATCGTGGAAGACATGTGATTCATTACATCCGTATTTCTCAGATGATCCTAGGAATGTTTTATTTGGATTGGCTGCCGATAGATTCAGCCCATTTGGGACTTTGAGTACCAGTTATAGCATTTGCCCAGTTATTTTGATCCCTTACAATCTTCCTCTGTGGATATGTATACAACAAATTTATTTTATCTTTTAGATGATTATTCATAGAAAAAAATGCTTGGAAATGATATTTATGTATAAATTATACCTTTAATTGAATAATTACAGGAGTTATGGAGCAACGGTATTGAGACATATGATGCTTCTTCTAAAATAATGTTCAAAATGCATGCTACTCTAATGTGGACCATTAATGAATTCCTTGGACATTAGAATTTCTCTGGTTAGGAAACTTATATGGATTTGGATTGTCCTATTTTTAACATTGATTTTGAGCCCAAACTGCTACCTCACAGTAGAAAATGGTGCTTCTTGGGCAATCAAATGTTTCTCAATGAATCTCATATATTTCAGCTGAATAGATCAAAATTAAATGGTATCATTAATCATAAACCACCTCCATAGTTTTTAACCGGTTCTGAAATATTTTTACAACATGGATATGTTGAAACAGAATTTGGTAAAGAGAATCATTTTTATTATAGCGGGAAATGATTTTGAAGTGCCTCGTCAAGTGAAATAGGAATGCAACAATGGAAGAAAAAAATTATATTCTTCAAATTTTCGTATTGGGAATTTAATTTTTTGCGGAATAATCTTGATGTGATTCATATTGAGAAGAATGTTTGGGAAAATTTGATCTTCACATTTCTTAAAGAGCATGGAAAGTCTAAGGATCATCTCAATGCTCAGAAATAATTACAAGTAATGAACATAAAACGTGATCTTTGGATAGATGAGAATGAAAAGTATGCTCCAGCAATTTTTTCAATGAATAATAGGGATAAAGATACATTCCTTAGAATTTTAAATCATGTGAAGGTATCTGATGGGTATTCAAGTAATATATCAAGGTCTGTTGACTTAAATCATTATAGGTTACAAGGATTGAAAAGTCACGATTCATATATTTTGTAACAGCAGTTGCTACCATTGGCATTGCGTAAATTATTACCTGAAAAAGTTATTACTATTGTACTCTAATTCTGTACATTTTTTAGAAAACTATGTGAGAAATATCTGTATCCATTTGATCTTAACAACCTTCAGGATAGGTTTGTATTGACACTTTTTGCAATAGAGATGATCTTTCCTCTGTTCTTTTTTACTTTCGTGATGCATTTAACTATGCATTTGGCTGAGGAAGCTAAATTAAGAGGGACCGTACATTATTGATGGATGTATCAAATTGAGAGGTACTATAATTATATGTTTTTCAGTTAATTAAAAAATTATTGGCACTTAATTAAATGCATAATTATGTTTGTTTATTTTATTTCACATATATCATGGGAATTTTAAGTCATACGTGATAAATAAATATCAACCTGAAGGATTTGTTGCTGAATATTATTTGGAAGAGGATTTTCTTAACTTTTGTTCTAGATACTTAGATGATATTAAGACAAGATTTAATTGAGTTAGACGTGTTGAAAACACATCGACTTAATCTCAAATACATATTAAATCAAAAATATTTCTTTCTATTGGGAAATCAATTGGGAGGACCAAAAATGTTACACTGACAGAAATGGAATTATTACAGGCACATAAATATGTGCTACTAAATAGTGAATTTCAAATCCATTTATTGAATAGTTGAATATAAAAACAAAGAGACAAATGAGAGTCCAAACATGAAATGAGAAATATATAACAAATTATGTTAATAAAGATCTTTTATAATGTTTTTCATGACGTGTAAGTTCTTAAATATTGCAATAAATACTGATATTAGGTTGAGACATATATTTTGTAAATCTAATAATGTTTTCTTTTTATAATGTCATGAATACTAACACTCAAAAAGAGTTGTTAGAATATTTAATTTTCTTGCTCGAGGTCCTCTAAAACAAGTTTGAAAGTTCGATGTTTACAACATGAATGGATTTCAGTTTTGTACAATCGATTGAGAAGTGGGTTTGAAAACAAAAAATAGTGGTATATTTACATTTTCAGAAGCGGAATAATATAGAAATATGACTAATATTATTTAATTAAACTACCATGGTCATTTTTTTAGTTGTTTTATTCAAATGTGATTGTGTCGATATTATTAGAGGTGTTAAAAGAGATTCTTTGAAATTTATTTCTGTGAACTTATCTTGCTTTATGGATGTTGGTGATCATGAACTGCATGACTTGTATATCTTATCATTATAAGATAAAATGGTATATTATGTGAATGATGTTGTGGATGAAGGGTGGAGTGTTGTTTCTCATGTAAAAGAAATAGATTTGTATGATATGGGTGATGAGGTGGAAGATTTGACCTCTGACATTGAATCTCATAAGCAGAAAGATGAGGACTATCGGTCCATCATGATATTGAAAATATTATTCTATAAAGGATGGATGAATTGGATTAAGTAATGGAGCCTGAAACCAATATGATTGAAGGATAAAATGATTTTATGTATATTTATGCCTTCATTTAGAAACCAGTTATTTTATTAGTGCAGTTATTCATTCTCATTGTTATGTATTTTTTTTATTAGTATTGTGAATATGTTATCATTTATAAATTTTTCTGCAAAAATGTTTTGAAATATATGTTCAGAAGATAATTTTATTTGATTAAATTATAGGAATTCCAAGGAGGAAGAATCATACTATTTCATTGACCACACCGACATATGATGATCCATCTGTCTCCCTCCCTACGACATCTGAGCCACCATCTGCTTACCTCTCTACACCATCTCCGCATGCACCATCTCTTACACCATCTATGAACGCCCCTTAAGCATCTCATTTGTTGCCTCCCCCTTCAAGAGCCTCATCAGTGAGAGAGTAGTGTGCCACTTCTAATTCTTTCTGGGGATAATGGAGGGTGACTGTCATAGGTACAAATTTTAATATGAATAAATTTATTGCACTTTTTTATACTAACTGTTTGTTCATTGAAGATAGAAACAATGAAACTATGGAGAAAAATATAAAAATTTCATATGTATGTAATCTGACTGTATAGAAGATCGTTGTCCCATTTTATTCATATGGGGTCCCTTCGGATGATGCCGCAGGATTACTTGGCCAGATTTTGGGTCGGCTAGCCGCGAAGCCGGTTTACCTTCCTATTTCGTATGATGATTGAAGGTATATGCCTTCAAATTGGAAAAATAAAGTTTTTGATTCCCAAATAAAGGTAATTATAATACATTATTATATAATTTAATTTCATTATGTTATTAAATTAAAATATTTTCAAAATGAATTTATGTGTACAGATGCTTTTCCACTTTACGGTTGCTGATGTGCTAGCACGAAAGTGGAAATTAAAAAATCTAGGCAAGAAATAGAAAGACTTTAAATGGATATTGTGGATAAATCTAAATGATATATCATTTACCACCCAACATATGTTTGAAAAGATACCCAATGGGGAACTCAAAGAGCAATGGAAAGTTTTTTTCGGTAGACATCGTGATGAGAATCAAATGGTATTTAAATATATATTATTATATTAATCTCATTTTACATTTATACATATATATGAAGAGGAAATGAAATTGAATACATTACTATTAAAATTAAATTTTATTTATTTTAGGATCTCTCAAGGAATAATGCATCAAGTCGGGTAAAGCAAGTCATCCCTCACACTATGGGGTCAAAGAGTTTTTCTAGAAGCCGGTCGTATTTGATAATATTTTCATTAGTTTAAATATTTATAATAAAATATTATCTATTTAATATATTAAATTGATTCTTTTTATTTTTTTAATGCATTCATAGAGTTTAGGACACCCATTATCATGAACATATGTCTGGTTGAATGTTCACAAAAAATCTAATGGATGTTTTGTTAATGAGTCTTCCAAAGAAGTTGGGGTATGAACTCATTTTTCATTATAATAACTTATTATCAGTTGTCACTATGTTAATATATATTTCTTATAATATGATTTATATTTAATATATAGATAAAAATTAAAGAATTATGGGGTGAAAATCCAACGCAGTTTAACCCAGTCTCCAAGGATGACCCAATTTCTAAAGTTCATGGGAAGGAGCATCCTAGTCAAGTGCACGGTATGGATTTGGGACCCATACAATCTGAGGTATTTGGAAGGCCACTGGTGATTTCAGCTGTAAATACTCTTATTTGTAGTTAGTTCGTACCCTGAGATACTCATAGAGATATTGTTTCTCTATGAAACACAGTTCAGGAACAAGGGACTCAGATATCCGCTTTACAGAAATTTTTGATTGATTTATATCATAAGATGACAAGATCTTCCCCTAGTGGTATTTCATTGACTGGTGGTGAGTAGGTAAAAAAAAATTTAAAAATAATTTAGTTTTCAAACATTTCTTGGTTTTTGTTTAAATATAAATATACAACAATATTTAATTTTCAATATAATGTTTTTATAGGTGGTAGAAAGAAGTAGAGATGGAGGTGGAGAGGGTGATGAGTTGTGTTCATCATCAGAAAGTGATTAGTGGTATTATTGATATGTTGGAAAATTATTGTAACAGTTGGTTTTTATATGTATCATGTTTGTCATAGAGTTGTTAGTTAACATTTTCATAACCTAACATTTTCTTGATTTCTCATATTTCCTTTTATGTATTATGAACCCGGTCTTCCAAAGACACAAGGAATTTACGATCCTAATGTTGTATTAATGAATATTTATATTTATGAATAATATATGGATCAAAATAGGATAGTTATTGGATTCTTCAATATTGACCTGAGACCAGATGAAAATATTGGACCGCCTCTTCTGGATTTCTGACAGATATTTGTTTTGACCAAACTCTTCCAGATCAACTACAGCTTTTCCTTCATCTCTTGAATGAGACTTATCCCAAATAAGTACCACTCTCCCAACTCTGCATATCACAATGGAGATATATATGTATGTATATATAATTATTCAAAGGGAAGTATATTTATTGAAACCTAATAACTATTCTTATAGGAAAGTCTTACTAGGGGAAAATGATTTTCCCAAGATCCACCAAAATCAATCACACAAGCCTAAATCATATCCTCAAGAACCTAGATAACTCTCTTTGCTGATCCATCCATCTTTGGATGATAATACATACTCAATTTTATATAGGAACCCATCACCTCCTATGAACCTATACAGAACCTAGATGTGAACCTTAGGTCCCTATTAAAAAATCATAAAGGGAAATCCATAAAGTCTCACAATCTCTCAGACATACAAGTCTCTAAGGGGCCCCACATGTATCATTTTCTTGATAGGTAATAAAAGAATCAATTTTTAAGTTGATGAATGATCACCCAAATTGCATCCTCCCCACTAGTATTTGGTTGAAAATAAATAATGACGTCCAAAGAAATATCATCCCACTTACATATTGGAATGGGTGAAGGTTGAAACAAACCAGTGGGTCTCTAGTGTTCCATTGTAATTTTCATTAAACTGAGACACCATGAGACAAAATCTACAATTGGAAACCTCATCCACACCCACCAATGCATACATCTCATGTTGTGACACATCTAGGTAGCTCTAGGGTGTACATACCAATAAGATCAATGTCTATTTTCCATCAACTCTTACCTAAAAGAAAATGGAACAACTAACCTATTATGGAAGCACAAAGCTCCACTAGGAGACTAAAACCACACACTCAAGGTCTCCCTATCATAAAGGATTTTACTAATTCATTTGAACTTGGTGTTTTTCATCTATTATTGATAAACCCACTTATAAAATGATGAGTCATAATTTATCAAATCTAAGAACACCATTCCACCAATTTCTTCCACTCCCAATATCATCTTAGCAAACAAACTCATAAGATACCACTCCATAAATTATTACTTCACATATTATGTTAGTAATTTTATACTCAATGCATCAAAAACAACATTCCCTTTCCTAAGGGTCTATTCAATTTTAGAATAAAAATTGTGAAGATACACCACTCCTCCTTTCAATTACAAGTTCATATCACTCTAAGAAAAAATATTTTTCAGGTTCTTATGATTAGAATACACCAACACATTAGGTGTCATTTGATAAGATGGAATAGAAATAGATATCATACTAGGGAGAATATAAATAGTAAACTTGACCTCTCTCTATGGTGGTAAACTAGAAAAATCATCCTAAAAGAATTTGGGGTATGCACACACCATAGAAGGAAGTTAACATCCTAAACAAGGTTCATTGACATCAAGAAAAATATTTAACAACTATCATGATATTTTCCAAATATAAGGTACAACAAGACCCACCCTTCATGATCTAGCATCCCACTCACACTAAAAATCATGATTGACCCCATTGGAAAATAAAAACTGTATCAAATAAAGATAAAATTCTATGTGTTCCTTCATTAATGTTGATCATTTAATCTATTCCAAGTATCAGTTTGAATATGTCAAAATCAAGAACTAAAAATTCACACACCACCTTGAAGTCATCTATCATCACCTGACATGTGGGAAAATTGAAACCAAGTTTGGACCTCTTTTCCAATGGTATGGAAAGATAAAATAAGAATGATATAATTTCTAAAATTAATTCCAACAGGTAAACTAACTTTGGAAATATAAAGGAATGATTAGAACATGTATCAAAAAAATATAGAACCATAAAAGATGAAATAAACATTGTACCTCTAATAGTAGTTAGACCTTATTCCTATTCATATATCGCGTACTCTGCCATGTAAATCCATCTAGTATTATCCAAATAAAAATTCCCCTTAGACTAAGGATTAGACTCACCGCCCTTGGAATCATCGTTATGAACCTTTGAACCCTTGGTGAAAGTGGATCCTTCCTTACTAACCTGGGATATCCATTCACAAAAACACTTTATATGACCAAACTATCCACAAGGATGAAAATTATTAGGATCCTCCACACAATTAGGATTTTATGAACACACCTTCTACACTGTTATAAGAAAAATTTGTGCTACCCTGATGAAGCCCCTCAAAAAATCCTAAATGAAACTAATCCCCCTTGTGTATTATTTTCTGGCCAAAAATTACACCATGGGTAACAACCCCTCCAACTGAAGCTCCACCCAAACCTATCTTTCTAGATATATCTTCCTAATATAGACCTTATCTTTATCATACCACTATGAAGGGCAGAATACACATGGTAGTCAATATTTATTTAATATATGGACTCAATCCTAACTCAAACCATTTAGCCTTTAGCTACTCATTAGTGACTAGATATGGTGATGGGAATACTCAATAACGGTACACTTCCCCTTCTCTAAGGATTGAAACTACTGATAATTTCTAAACATAATTCCTCCGGGTAAAACTATTGGTTGAATATTTTCTTGAAAGAATTATAGGTAATTTCCTCGTGAAACTTAGCTTGCACAATGGAGTCCCACCATATCCTACCTAGTCCTTCGAGAATATACATGGACAAACCCACCATGAAGTCCTTATGAGTATTCATTAAATTGGGGATCATCTCAATCTGATCAAGTTATTCCTCAGATTCCTAGTTTTTCTTATCACCACAGAAGACGGGTGGATTAGTACATGTCCCTTATGAATTTATAATTGAAATGGAATGGTAACTCCCTCCATATAATTAGTTTATTCTTTTAGAAATATTATAGTGAAATATTTAAACCACAATTTGGTATCAAAAAATATCATATTTCTTTACCCTACAATATTTTTATCTCTATTATGTGTTTCCAAATTGAATAAGTGTGTGGATTTCAAAGTGATTTTTCTTATGAAAATGTAGGTTTCTTGTATTATTTTGGATATAGTAAGTATATGCATGAGAAATTGGTATGTTTTTTCTGGGAACTAGTACTAGGGCTGTAGAATCAGCGAATTGTTTTTATAAATCTACCATTAGCGGCAGTTTAAACCACCACTAAGTAAATTGATGATATTTAGAGGCATTTTTAATTGCCACTATAATTTGTTATCTTACTACCCGCGATGGTTAAAACAACCACTACATAAATTAATTTAGCGGTGATTAAAACCAATGCACTATAGTTTTCATTTTCCATTATCATTTTGAGGTGGTTGGTCTTGGGTTTAGCAGTGGTTTTCCTGGAGAAAAGGATTTTTTTGTCGTGTCAGTTTTAACTGCCTCAAAAAAAATCCTTTTGTCCCAGAAACCCACTGCTAAACCCACAACCAATTGTCGTGAAATGAAATCTCTAGGACGGTTACTAGAAATCTCTGCCAAATTGAATAAATTTTCATGTATTGTATGCTGACATACAATTTAGCAGTGTTTTTTGGAAACTGCCATAGAATCATATGGCGGTGATTTAAACTATGACCATATCCAAAAAAGTAGCCATTATGCGACAATTTTCCTATAGTGTCTCTACGTGCAATTAAAACTATTACATGGATCCACTTTGATCAAAACATAAAAACAGGCATCACAAATAACCAAACAACTCCATCCTAAACAACTCAAGGCATGGAAAACATGCTATATCTTATAAGAAACTTTGTCCAAATGACCCTAAATAGTCAAACATGGGAAACACACCCATTGGGTGTCCCATAAACAAGGTTATACAATCTTATTCATAGGAAACAACCCTTAATCAAACAACCAAACCATGGAAGGTATTAAACATGCTAAAAATCCAAAATATGCAATACCCCAATTTGGTTATTGAGCACATTAAGCATGTATAATTCAAAGATAGTCGTAGAAAGGCACAAACTACCTACCTCGATGTTCTATGAAGAACACACTTGAACGTTGTCCCTTGAATTGACCTAGAATGACGTAGATTTGTGGACATACAACACACTCGGTGGCATCTCAATCGGAGCTCAGATGGAGGAACGATAGGAGATTGAAGTTTCTCAGTCGTTCATCACTCTTCTATATGAGATGAGGGAAGAAGAATATTATTCTAGAGATTAGATGCAACCCCGCTCTGATTAATCAAATAAAAAGAAAATTGCATGGTGTGTTCATCTAATGTACACACAGTGTACTAGCCTCAATCGACTTCCACTTTAGGCGGTCTGTCTTGTCACCTACTTTTCCATGTACTCAGCCGTTACACGGCCAGTACACGGCATGTACTCAGGAGTACACAGCGTGTACATAGAAAATTTCTATTTTGTTTTCTCAAAAATAGCCTGAAATAAAGATCCAAACCTAAAATGAAGATTTGGGTTCTTACATGAGATTACTTCTTACATTTCAAAACTGGCGTATTAATCATTTTCGTAAATTATGAAGACCATCATATAACATTTTTGTGGTTTTTAGTGAGAAACACTTTTTGAACTAAAATGTCGATTTTTATCTAATAACATACATTTTGAGTCATACTAGTCATATAATGCATCGGGTTGAGGTTAGGTTGATTCCTACTCATCAAAAATGACTTTGTATAATTTTTATAAAGTATAAAATCAATCATAATGTTTTTTCATAGTTTTTAGTATGTCACTTTTTCTTTTTACTAAAATTAAGGTAAATTTAAATAAAAAGACACACTTTGTGTTATACAGGTCACACCGAGAATCGGATTGAGGTGGGGTTGATTCTTACATGTCAAAAAAAGACTAACGAATTGTTTTCATGACGTTTCAAAAAAATAAAAATGTTTTTTATTTATTTTTACAATGTCCCTCTTTATTTTTACTAAAATGTCATTTAAGACTAGAAACACACATTTTGATTCATATCAATCACATCATGGATCGGTTTCATGTGAAACTACTTCCTACACATCTCAACAAACTTATGAATTATTTTACTAAACTATAAAGACAATTTGAGAGATTTTTGTTGGTTTTCAGTGAGGGAAACAATTTTTTTAACTAAACTGATAATTTTAAACTAATGACGAGCACTTTGAGTCATGATGATCGCATCGTGCATCAGTTTGAGTTGTGGTTTATTCTTACTTGTCAAAATTGACTTATGGATCAATATAATAAATTATCCAAAAAATATAAATATTTTCCTCTTCTCTCAATATGTCACTCGTTCTTTTTACTATAATTAATGTCAAATTTAAATGAAAATACATATTTGGAGTCATACTGGTCACACCGTGCAGAATATTTTGGTGTGGTTAATTCCAACATGTTACTAAATACTTATGTATTATTTTAATAAATTATAAAAATAATATTAATGTTTTTTCTTTATTTTATGTATGTTTCTTGTTATTTTCACTAAAATTAAGGTCAATTTTAAATAAAAAGACACACATGGAGTCATATCGGTCACACCGTGCATCAGATTGTGGTGTGACTAATTCCTACACATCAAAATGACTTATAGATCATTTTTATAAAGTATAAAAAAATATTATTATGTTTCTTGGTTTTCAGTATGTTAGTTTTCTTTTTTAATGAAATCAATACCAATTTAAGATAAAAAAATACAGGTAGAGTCATACAGGTCACACCATGTATTGGATTGAGGCGTAGATGATTCTTATACGTCCCAAATGAGAAGCTTAAAATGATCCACACAAATTCTAGAAAAATAATCCAACTATATAAGAAATAATTTCTAATGTGATTAATACTAAATAAAATAAATTAAACATAAATAAGAAATAATATATTACATCTATGGATAATTATTTTTCTGTATAAACATAAAGATTAACTTTGTGATTGAGCATACATAACATCGTTTCTATACCTATAAAGCTAGTGGATAGGAATTGAAGGAATGTGATAAATTCCAACACTAAAGGGGTGAAATATTTTTAAGGTAGATGAAGTCTGTGGAATTTTTTGTGAGGAAATGCATGAAATATAGATATAAATATTCTAAAATAAGAAAACTCTATAAGTAATAATGAAAATTAAATCATTATCTCATTTTATAATTTATTTTAAAATAGATAATTTATATCGTAACATCACCTTTACATCTTCCCAAAGGGTTTCCTTTGTTATAGAATGTTCTTCCACAATATTATTATCATCAGCATGTGTTGAAGACATTGTCTTCATGAGTAGTAAAATAATTAATTTAAATTATGTTAATAACATGTAGAATCAATAATATTATAATGAAAAGAATATTATATTAAAAAAAACTTTAACCTTCTCATTGAACCCACTTTTTTTAAAGGTAGTAGGAGCTCACATTTTTATAATGGATGTATACATTGTTGAACCATTTAATTATCTTCATTATTTTAGATTCACCCTAAAATTCTAATCTCACACAAGTTCATTTATTTATGATATATGAGATAATTAATAAAATAATTATCATACATAAATAATGAGTAAATTAACATAAAAATGTAAATAAAATGATGAGAAAATCAACTGAAAAAGATGTACGAATTCAAATATTCATAATATATATGTACATTCTTCCTTTAGGTATGGTTATCATTAATTTCTAAACATATCTATTTATTATTTTGTATATGAGAATTTTCTACATTCATAGTAGCACAAGAAAAATATAAATACACAAATAATTAATAAATATTTTACATGAAATAGTAATTATCTTAAAAAATACCTCTTTAGGGATGAAAGTTTTTTGATGGTATATGATATCTTTCCTAAATTTACAAACATAATAACCACAATATTTTCTATTTGTTTGTTTTTGAAACTAAAAAAAATTCAGAAAAAAAGTTATTTGATTTGATATGAGTTTGGATAGTGAAATATTATTATATATAACCTCATACTTGTCCATTAGTAGAACTTTCTAGGCTCCTTGTGTGCATGGACTGTCTTCATTTCATGAATTTCAGGATATTTAAACACCACCCTATCATTACATAATTATAATTAAAACATAATATAAAATATATAAATTTATTTTTATTTCTAAAATTTTGGATTTAGTTTATTAAAAAATTTCAAACATTATATTGTGTGTTCAGTTTGTTGGGTATCCATGTAGTGAATCCATAAAAAAATATTTTGAGTATCCAAATTGAACGTAATGAGAATCAAATGTTTCCTAAAATAAAAAAAAGTAATAAGTAATTAATGAATTGAAAATATATTTTATATTATTAAATTATATGGTTTTACCCCAACATCTTTGGTATTAAGAATAGTTTTTTGTCCATAAGTTTTCTTTCAAACGATTTGGTCAATTTTTCTATTATTTCGCTCATTTTTTATTCTATTTATTTTTTTTCTCTAGAAGTGGATTCATGAATATTGAGTCCATATTTCTGTTCATGGGGAAATCCCTTCAATTATAATTCATAAATACACCTATAAAAATATGAAATTTATTTATTCATAATTAACACAGTATATCAACTATTGGAAAAAATCTTGAAAACACGTCACATGTATACATTTACAACTGTGAATCCTATCCATTCATAATTGTGGATTTAATTTACACTATCAAGACCAATGTATTGTATAATTGAATATCCATACATTTTTTCATCAAAATCATCTATGTGAGTACTATCACTTTGTGACTTTGTATCTGCATAAACCTTTAGTGTCAGTACTTCAGATATTTTGATTCTTGGAGGGATGTTAGGCCTTGATGGTGTCGATGTTGTTGGTGAGGTTATACGGTTCTCGTTCCGTTTTGAAGTAACGAGTCCTTTTCGAGGGCTTCGTATTTCCGGGGACGTGACGATGATGAGGAGTGGAGTGATTCCGGCAGCGTTCCTCGAGGATGAACACGGACCGAGGCGATGCCTTGTATGGTTTTTGAAGGATGGATTCTGGTTTTTGTTTTCTAATTCTAAATTTGTGTTTTGATGTTTTGGGGTGATTTTTGTGCCTAGATTTGGTTCTCTCCGGCGTTGTTGGTTTTGTGGCGGTGATGATGAATGGTGGTGTTCTGCGGAGGAGGTTCCGGCGACGACGCTTCTGATGGTCTCGTCGGCGACCCGCAATTATGGATATGCTCTGCTGATGTTACTGACGGTGATGATGGTGTTGGGGGCGCGGCTCGAGGAGCCCGATCATGGATCCACGTCTCGAGGTGCTTCGCTGACCATGTTTTTGAATTTTGATTCAATCACGAATTTCATCTGCGTGGTTTTTTGGATTTTGTGTTTCGGTAATGACGTGTATGGTTTCCGCTCACCCAAAAAAGCGGTTTTCAAAATCAAATAAAAAAGAATTTTCAGTCAGTCAGTACTTCAGATATTGAAATCACTAATAAATAGGGGTCTTTTAGTGATAAAGAGTGTTTTAAAAATGGGACCCCCCCCCCAACAGCGTAGAGGACAAAAATAATTTTTTAGCACTGTTATAGACCTTTTTTCATGCTGTTGAAAATCATATATGTAGTAGTGATATAAAAAATTGTCCCATTGAATCTTATTATATATTTATATATCTTTACTATATATCCTAAATAATATCCAACTATATCTCCATGTTGATAGGCAGACACATCTACGTACATTATGACCAAATCCTCCAAAAAGATCCTAAAAAATATCACAAAATAGGGAAAAATTGAACTCATATATATATTATAGAAACCAACACTATGGTTTTGTCATGTCATACACTATGTAAAACAACTACCTTCTTCACTTTATTTATATAACAATATAATGGTTGTAATAGTGTAATTAAATCACTCAAAAACCCAATATTCCTTCAACCATGTACATCAGCCAACATGATCATTTCTCATCCTTCTTACCTCACACTAAATATTATTTTAAACCACATCATTAAAGTCTATTGATAGGTCCATCCTTTTTTAAGATAAAATGTAAAATCACTATGGTTATTATATTCAACCATTTCCTGTAACCCTTTCACTCCTCACACATACACAATATATTACCCAAAAAATGACTATATGGTTCCTAGATTTGAATATTGATTGTAAATGTGAGTGAAAAAATCTCTTTCCATGTCCTAACAGATCACTTTTTTATCTTTCAACTAGCATAAATAATTTTATATTCTTGAAAAGTAAAATATATATAGGGAAAAAATCTTATGTATGCACAATTCCCCCTAAAAAACCTTGAATATCATCCCCTACATTGTAATTTTCCATATTTATCTGCACACCCACACTCCATCCTCTCCACTAAATCATCATATAATTTATTTTTGTGTTTCTCAATTCATTTTGATCCTATTCTGAGTTTCACTATAATATTGTTACAATAATTTCCTTAGGTGTTTTTTATAGTGATTAAAGTTTCCAATCCAGGGTAATTATTTCTTCAACATTGGTTTTTTTTTCATCATAAAAAATTTGACCTAGATCTCTCAGGGAAGGTCACATCATACATGGTGTTTTAACATCATTGTAGGTGTTCAGGTGTCACAAAAAATAATTAAAATTATGACAACATCATCATTTCACTTCATTGTCATGTGCCTCATGATTTTCAAAAAAATTTTTGCCTCTCAAACCCCACCTTGGGGTTCCCTTTCATTTAGAATCCTATTATTAATCTTCTATGCTCCAAAACGATATTTTAGTTCTCTCTTGGTATCTTCCCATGATATGACCTCTACTTCAGTTCCAAACTATACAATTAATTATAAAACTACTGGATTCCCTATGATATAGTGTTCCTTATTTCCTTATCCAAAATAAGGCCCCCTTTCCCCCCCCCCAAAATATATTTTTTCAATTATATTTATTTAATTTTTTTTTAAATCCACAAAATTTTCTTAAAGGTATTTTCATCAATTAATTACATTAAAAAAAATGAAAATTAGGCAAACAAATTATAAAATAATAATAATAATACTCTAAAAATAATTCATGATTTTTAACTAAAAAAACCCAAACTCACTTAAGAACTTCATTATCATCAAGTATAAAATCTCCCCATCTCACAAAGAAAATGGATCATAACAAAGTTTCAAACTAAAGATAACAAAATATAATAATTATCAATAAATAATAGAATTTCAAGCATCACATAATAAATATATTTCCAATTCCTTTTTTTTAAGAAAACCAACCAACCATGCATTTTACATTCCCTCTTGAAATGAAAATATTTTTTTACTTCCATTCACATTTTTCAGTTTACTATTTACATGCATTCCACTTGTTATTTACCTTATTGAAAAACTATTTCTCAACACACAAAGTAAATTTGAATTTAGTTATACTCACACATTTAGTACATGTATCCTACCCATAGGAATGAATATTAAATCAATCTAATCCTCGTAAATAAAATATTCAACATTAATTAATTGGGATTCCATAAAAGGATCAAATGAATCTAAGGTTGAGTTTTTTTATGAAATTAATGTGAAAAATCATTTGGGTATAAAAGTAGGTTAAATTAAAAATTAAATTACCTGATAAATAATAAAAAACTCAGTACAAAATCCTCCTTTAAAAATAACATCACCTAACACTTCTCTTCCCCATATCATAGGCTCATAAATCTTGATAATAAATTTAATTAAGTATAATATCCATTTCCAATAATAATTCTTTATTCAAGATCATATTCATTTAATTCTCTCTTTTTTATTTTTTATAGGTTGGGTAATAAATCATTATGAAAGTTAATTTATGAACCTTTCCCCCATAAAAAATGATAAAACCTCACATCATCAAATTTTAAATACAAAACATCCCCTTAAAACTATGGAAAACCATTTTCCCCACACTAATCCAATTGAAAAATAATGAAAAATACCAAGTGTAGGGTAAAAAGGATTAATATAATTGTAATGTAGCTTCCCTGTTAAGGTCAATTATGAATTCTATGGGTATAAAATAAATATCAAATGACAAGGTGGATCTCAAATGTATAAAGGGATAAAATAAAAAAACATCAATCATTTTAAATAGCCTTCATTCTTTCATGTCTTAGACAATATATCAGTGTAAGTTATTGTATTCAATATGTCCCAACTATCATTCAAGAAATATGGTATATAAAAGAGTGTAAAAAATGGAATAAAACCTTCTCAAGAATGGTAAACATAAAATATAAAAATATAACTCTTAGAATGAATAATAATAACAAATCAATCAACATAAAAATAAAAAATCAATGTAGAAAAAATGTTATAATAATTTAATCTACATGTATCAATTAATCTCCGCAAATCACAATTCATAAAATCAATACTCCCATTCATATCATGATGCATCCATACATAATCTTACTCAATAAATATTATAAAAAAATGATATTTAAAACATGGTATTATGTAATTCTTATAAAAATATGTCATCATAGATCAAAAATATTTAAAATTGTCTAAGTGTGGAATATAAATTCCCTTAACTCGTATGAAAAAATATAGGGAATGTAAAATAAATAAACAATCAATGAAATAATCTATTACCCAATGAATAACTCTCTCTTTTTACTTTCCATCATCTTCTAATCTTGTTTCTTCCCTCATCATGTACCCACAAAATTAATACAAGAGGATAAAAGAAAAAGGGCTATTCCATTTCAGCTCAAAAAATATCCCAAAATAAAGTTTATAAACATTAATTCCTTAAAATATATGAAAAAAATAGGTTGTCACATAAATATAATTTTTATTAATATATTTAATATCGTAACAACTTCTTTGTATACCATAATAAGAGTGTGGAAAGAAGTCACCAAGTTCATATTTAACAGTTGAAGTTTCTGCTCATCTGGCATATAACTTCTCTTCCTCTTTAATGAAACTAGCTTGACACTTTATAGAGGTGAAGACCATAATTTTCAAAATCATAATGAATTGAAAAAACTATAAGGCTGTGAAAACCTATTAAAACTCCATCTCACTAACGTTTTATTGATTATGTTATTCAAAAAATTAAATTTTCTGAGCATTCATTACCTCTACTTCTCTATAATCTTTTTATTCTATTTATCCTTCTTCCTCATATTCCTCCTCAAGTTTGGAAATTATTATGGTGTTTTCCCTGTATCTTATCTTATATTTAGATTAATTATTTAGATTCACATTTAATTTAATCTTAAACTTAGAATCTTCTTTGGATTTCTACTTAAGTTTTACCTCAAATTTGTCTTCTTATTTTTCCACCTCATTTGATTCCTACCCATTATTTTCCATTCTATCTAAGTATATACACACTTTTTTTAATATTTTTTTATATAAATAGAATAATTCTTCATCATCACTTGGTAATTATTTTAGGACACATTATCCTTTAATTTGTATAATAGTGAATATTCTTGACTATCAATCAATAAACCTAGGTGCAATCCCTTGTAACGGAGCTAAAAACACTTTTGACCCATAGTGTATCATTACTTCCTATGAGTTACCAATTTTATGAATTTATAAACACGTCACAAAATCACTAACATTTACTAAAGTGTAGTGTAAGATATATGATTACCTATATCGAACCAACATAGATATGAACTCATAGTATTAGAAAATCTAACTCAAAAGTCATGAAAAACAACTATAAATCAAAATGGTTTCAATTATTAAATTTAATGAAATATTGGTGATGATTGTATCTGGATATTTCAAATATATTTTTTACACATCTAATGCTCATGAACATAGTGTTTTACACATCTAATTCTCATAAATAATTATAAAAACTATTAATTTCAAAAAAATAATCCCTCAATCAAAAGGAAATGGTTATGCTTGAGAGATGAAGAAATATAATAAGAAAATGTGAATAAAAAAACACAACATTAAATACCATTAAAAATAATGATACTTTAAATAATATATCGCCAATTATTAAAAATTACACAACACAAATAATACCCCCTTATCTTATCCATTATATGGGGACATGAAACCCAAAACCCCAAAATTGATCATCCCTAATAGAAGTCAAACTCTAGTAGTAGTTGATCCCCTATGAATTTTCATTTTCAAGTTTGTATCATTGGAATATATTTATAATAAATAAACTCCACTTCAATCTTGTTATCTTTCCCCCTAATATATTAATTATCTATCCCAATTTAAACCTATATCTAAATAAATGTATATAGGCATCCATATCTACATGAAATATATAAAAAAATTATATTAAATTGGATGTGTTCACCCATGAATAATTTCATACCTACCATCACAATACCAAAATAGTCTAGCACATAAAAATAATCAAGGCACTATAAACCCACACTATCGATTAAAGTTAAAAAAATACTTTTGAAAAGTAATTTTGATACCAAGTGATATGATCAAATAAAAAAATTCACAAATTTCACACTTGTATTACATCTCATAATAATCTCATAAAACTCAAGGAACCATTTATTTATGTGTCTTTGATGTCCATTAACATGTGAAATATATTTTGAAAAACATATGAACATATCCCCATCATTTAACCATACTAGACTCACTTATAGACTTATCATAGGTTTCACTCATATTCATAACCTAGGGAATTAAAACATTAGAAAGGTTTGTGGTAAAATTCATTGTAATGGAAAATTTATCAACATTTTTTCATGGATTAGATTATAAGAATATAAGAAAACATGGGTTGGGGAGAAATTACTTATTGAAAAGAACATAGAAAACCAAATTTCTCCATAAATAATGATATAAGGACATCAAATCCCAAATGAAAAAAATATATAACATGGAAAAAGAGTGTGGAATCATTATATTATAAACATGATCTATAAAGCATAATCTTATGCATATGACATAGAAACACAATAATACATTAAAACATAGTATAAAAATTACCATTAGCACAAACATTATCATATAAGGCTTATAACACTATAAAAAACAAAATGTATAAGCTTCATGTTGTGAAAAAAATAAAATTTACATGCTTCCTACTGTAAAGAAACAAAATTTTGAAACTTAACATCCTTATGTCGTGAAATATAAATCATTCAAAAATTCATTAGAGGGTGATATAGGACCCAATTTTCAATTATCCATAATAATTTGTTCCACTTCAAATCAATCATTAAATTATAAAAATAACGGATAGAATAATGGGTTTCACCACATTTTCATATAGTGTCACCAACATTTATCTCAATAACATAAATATTCGATACCCAAAATACAATTACTAGAAAATAGTATTTAAAAAGATCATTTATATGGTGGTTTATGAAAAATAACATTCAATGATATAATACCATTAGAGATAAAGAAACAATTGGAAAGTAAATAATAAAAGAGTTTTTAGAAAATCTTTTTATCTTTAATGTAAAATATGAAGTTATTGATACCTTTAAAAATTTAAGTAAAAACATTTTAAAAAAATGTTACTTTTAAAAGGAACTTTAAGTATTGTAGCCTCAAAAAATATTTTAAGGTTTCAAAAAGATTAAGTGAAACGCATTGAAAAATTTTATTTTTAAAAATAATATTCAATAATTGATCTAAGAAAATATATAAGGGTTCTTAAAAATTAATTTGGAGTGGATTATAAAACATTTATTTTTAATGGATGGAAAATCTTTTCAATATTTTGAAATACCCAGGTTGAAACCCCACAATTTAAAAAGACTAAAAAGACATAATTTTTAAAATAGGTGAAGGGAAATATGAATATCACATGAGATAACCAAATATTGGATTTCAAAATATAAAGGAGAATTCTGGTGGGAAAGTAAAATATAGAAAAGGATTGGAAACCATTATAAAGGGGATGTGAAATATTCTCAACAATGATATAATTTTTACGGGGAGATATTAATTGAGGTGGAATATTTGAATCAAAAGTTTAATTTCCCTGGAGTAAAATAGAATATACCATAAAATAAATTATTTTGGTAGAATTTACCATTCCTCAAGGAAATAAGTTCAAGAATATACCTTATAACTCAATTAAGTAAGTTTAGATAACAAAAACCCTCATGGTAATTCTAATGTAATAATTAAATAAAATAAGAAGGATACCCTGAAAATGGAGATTAAATAATCATGAAATGAAATATATTAATTATTCTTGACAGAAATGAGGTATTTATTACAATACATGACTGAAATAAAGCTGTTTAATATCAAACATGTCTCAAGGATTTGAAAATGAGACAAAGAAACACTTATATAATTTCTGACTTCCACAAAAGTGCTCAAATCACCTATATAGAAAAAATAACTATCCTAATAACCTATTTTAGAACATTATTCCTTTCTAAAACTATTTATAAACTAAATTTTTAATTATTATTTATAGGTATATTAGTTATTTATTGTCTTTTATTTGATATTAAGTATGAGTTGTATTAATTTTTTTGAAATAGTTTCATAATAGCAGTGTTATTATGAATTATTATCCAAATTTTAAACATATTTTATAATAAAAGGTACTTACATTTTTTTTATTATATATTATAAATTTATAATTTCATTCTATGAGAGTTTTAGTTATGTTTCTTTTGTAAAAATTAACGACAATCATGTTTCGATGATTTTTAATAAACTAACGATGTTATATTAATAAATGAGTTTAATATTAAAGTTTCCATTAAATAAAAAAATAAAATAAATATTTATTTTTTATATAATATATCATTAGTAATTATGTTCTAATAGTCATCTATGATATTATTTTATTTCATTTTTCAAGTTGGTGGTTTGACCGACCCAAACATGAACATACCAAAATTTATAGATTAATATGGCTACTCAAGTAATTTTTTTGGAATAATGTAATTAATAAATAATACAATAACATTATATATATATATATTTAATTTTTTTAGTCATATGTTTTTATATTTCAATGAATAATAAAGAAACTATATGAAAAATGGGATGTGTTACTCTGTGGATATTGTTGCTCACACAACACACAATTAACATTATAATTTCTCAACTAATGAGAGAGAAATGAGGTGGATTATAATTATTAACTTAAAAACCAAAATTATATTATATTTTTCACTTAAATTCCTAAATTAAAAACTTATAACTGGTGAATCTATGTTGTTTTAATAAAATGGAAGACATCGCTTCTTGGAGATGGTAGTCCGCACAAACACACGATTAACATTATTTTGTTTTTCTAAGTGGATAAAAAGGAATAAATAATGGATATTAAATTAATATAATAGTACCTCAATATAAAAATTATACTGGTGTTATTATGTTACTATGAATATGGTTGGTATGGAAGACAAATATTAAGAAGAAAAGGATAAGGGTTAAGTAATACCCATGTTAATATATTGAACTTTCTCTGGAAATACTCCTTGGAAATGAAGGGATTAGGATAACTAATTTATACATGTGGATTATGAAATTGAGATATTTTTTAGGAATATAAAAATATATTTTCTTCCAGAATAAATTATATATAGTATGAGTGGAATGAAGTGGTGGAAGTATTCACTCTTTATAAATGAATAAAAGGAAGCTTTTGTAAACACCCATTATTTTTCAAAAATGTAAAGATAATATTCAAGGTCCAAAGGCCCCAAAATGAGAAATAATGTATTTTTTGTAGGATAAGGTTGTAAAATAAAATTTAACTCATTTTAAAACATGTTTTAAACATGTTTCAAGTCATTTACCATTAGAGTTTTATATTTTTCAATTTTTATTTTCACCTAGGTAACCAGTTTTTAACTATGTTATATGGGTTTTACTAAAAATATAGAACATACACTATTACATAATATTCATGATATACAGATAAATTTAACCAATTTTTAATCCAATTAAATTTTTAAATAATATAAAATTATCTTTTAAAATTAAATATTTAATATACAAAAAAAAATATTTTGTTGAATTTTTTTTTCATTAACTATTATTAATATAATTTAGTATTGATTACTATATTAATTAGTGATAAAATATGTATATATAGGATAAAAATTTATATTAAATTCATTTACAAAATTTTAATAAAAAATTTCATTAGAGATAACAGTTTCACTATTATCATGGTCATTAACTTTAATCTTAGTAATCATGATTTTCTGCCCAAAAACAAAAATGAAATTATTACATAATATTATCATTATAATATAAAATATTAAATCCATTTTGATACATTCAATGTCAAATAGTGATGAAAATAAATATTTTAATATAAGTGAATTAAAATAGTTTTTAGAGTAAAATATTACTTAGGTTTTCAAAATCTTAGAAATGGGTTCAATAAATTCAATATAGTATTTTTAAATGATTTATTTTACATTATAAATATAAATTTTTATCTATAATCTATTTTAAAAAATAATAATTCATTATTTTATTATGATTATGTGATATACCAAACTTGGCTGCCACTCAAAGGTTCCCTAAGCCCGGTGGGCCACATGGCCTCAAGCACATCTCCCCAAACACCAGAGGCTACTAACTAGCTATGAGGTTCATGGTTGTGTTACTAGACAGACTATTCCCTCATTACCAGAGTATCACAATGGTATAATCAATAGATAAATGGTGGAAGTTGTAAAATAGTGAATAAGCATTAGAAATAGACACGAATCACTAAGAACGTGATAATAATTTAAT
This sequence comes from Viscum album, assembly GCA_963277665.1. Taxonomy (NCBI): domain Eukaryota; kingdom Viridiplantae; phylum Streptophyta; class Magnoliopsida; order Santalales; family Viscaceae; genus Viscum; species Viscum album. The sequence continues at coordinate 1,370,499,804 of OY728129.1, forward strand.
ATCGTAAACTAAAATAAATAAATAAGGATTATAATGTATTTCATGTATCGATAAAGAAGGAAAACATGGATATAAGAAGCAAGAATCATGTCACCACCCCTCCCCACAAAGTGTACCCCTCCTGGGATAGTAATGTGACAAGGGAGATAATGACCCCCGAGTCTTCCCTCCAATAGGCCCCGGGTTGGCGACTAGCACCAAGGGTATAGTAAAAACATATATGGGAGGGATTTCCCTTTAAGAGAACACACGGTAAAGAGAGAGATAATACATACACCAACAAACTCCATCTCGGACTAAAATATAAAAGAAAACCCAAGTACACATATGTAATTCCATGTAAAACTACTACAATCGAAATGGAAAACTAAAATTACCAAAAGAAAGTAAAACGGTAGTGACCACAAATCCTAAATAGATCCTACAAAACCCCCAATCTATTAGTAACCATCCTAATCTCCAAATTGATCCATGTTGTTAGGTACCGGGATGGGCAGTGGAAGCTGATGGTCCAGTAATTTAAACATTTTCACATCATCGGAGCAATGTAACAACATCGACTCTGGTGATCTTATCTCAGTATGGTCTGAGGATGATGTGTGGATTTGACATACCACAAAAATAAATCAAACATGTAACTTGTTTAGATCTGACGTGTGCAAGTCTATCACAGGATACTGGAGATCATTGCTCGAAGACTCCGCCGTCGAAGCCCTCTAGATCATCCACATATGCCTCTTAAATATGCTTGTGTGTTGTTCTTTTGAATTCAGGTGCTAGCATGGTACACCAACGAGATCTTCAATGCAACAGTGATCACCGGAAGGCACGAGTATTAGATCTAAGAAATATGAGCTTGAAGATCTTCCTTTCTAGAGAGAATCTATCTCTATAATCTAGGAGGAGATAGAGGTTCTAAATTCTGACACATGAATAGTAACATGGGGTGAGCCTCTCTGTTACTTATATAGGGAATATCTCAAATACCTAGTATGGGTTCCCAGACCCTGTGTAATAGATATTCACAGTATAAGTTTTGTAAATATTTATTTATAAAAAAATTAAATTATTCCATAAAAAATATTTATAATTTTATCACTAACTACAATATATATTAAATATATATTGCATGATAAATGCGATTCTATAACTTGACTGACTTCTCCTGGAAATATTAAACGAACCTTGGATATTTAAATCCATTAAAATAATATTTTATCTTTATATTTACTTAATCACTCTTAAATACATGTTATAAATAAATTCAACAAATTATTCCAAACATGAATAATTAAAGAATTTATTTGTTACTTGGTAATCCATAGAACTTGGATAATACTCGGACCCCTTGGCAGGGCCCACCAAGTTCTATATTCTTATTCCAAGAATAGGGAATATTCTCAAAGAACTATAGCGTGTGACCCTCTAGGACCTTATCTCAATAGAATTGAATAATATTCACTGACCAAGAGCGGGGTCCAACAACCCAACTAGGCCCCTATAGTATAAGGTAAAGTCAAAGCAATGACTACCTTCCTACAAACATGGTATGTTTAATATAATCTCTTCGTCATTGATATCTCAATAAAGTAGAATGCACACTAGTGTCATTATCCTTTATCTTTCTCTATATTATTTTTTGATATGTCTATATGGCCATACCTTCCATGACCATGGCTATGGATTTAATGAAGGTGAAACCATCCTAATCAACCAGGCCCGAGATATCTCTTCCTCAACTTAAAAGTGACAAATCATAGCTTGATCATTCAATCAATGTCATTACACCAATGACATACCCAACACAAACTACCTTTCCATGACTTCATTGTCATGGTTTTCACCTTTCATCAAAGTACGCAATTAAATGACATACATTGATAATGATCTCAAGTCTGGAGACCATTACACATGTTCGTAGATCGGAATGACCAATGACACCTGAAACATGTGGTGTTCCTATTATACAAGTCAGCCCTCATGATCTCAACTACTATAGATCATCAAGTGTGAACTTCGGGAGAAGTATCAATGCTTATGAGCCCCAAGAACCTGATGGTCACTCGTCATCTATGTCCTTTCTAAATGATGTAACTGGGCCATATGACATTAATTTAAGATTACTGTCATGGAATCTCAGGGTTGTCATTATAGCCTGGTATCTTCTATAATTGTTTGATATGACATGTAATCTAAGGAAATTTCCATAAACAAGGTGGATGCAGAACTATCTACACTAATATGGAAGGATAAACACATGTATATTTAACAAACTTCATACACGTAGTGGTAATCAAATTACAATACAAGTTGGGTATAGGGAACCCACTTTCAACACTCCCACTTTCACTAGAGCCAACTGCTAACAAGTCTCAATCTGCTAGCTCTCACATGAGAATCATGCTTCTGCTGAGAAATAGATTTATTTAGGGGGTATGCCACATTATCCTATGTGGCTACTCTTCAAACTTAAACTTTACACCTTTGAGTAAAATCCCTCAAGAGATGAAATTTTTGAAGAATATTATTTGTCCTTTGGTGAGGAGGCTCAGTAGGAACTGGGGGTTCCATCACATATAACTTCCTTTCTTGGCATTGTACTATGTGCAAGCGCCTATAACACTCCTGGATGTAATTACTGGTTAGGATATTTTCTTTATCTGTAATTGATCGCAGTGATAAAGTACTTGTGGTGTTGGTGATTTCCTTTTTTAATCTATATCAGATAAACATTAGTAGTTATTACTTTGTCTCAATTACCTTTTGAAATTTATAATTAATAGATTATTGTATCATTTTAATGTCTCCCACTGTAATTTATTCATTTATTTAACAATATTCACATTTTTCATATTCCTAGTAATTCTAGAAAATCATTCTAATCTACCAAATTCAAGGGGCTCAATATTGTGAGTAGATGAGCTACCCGTTGAGTATTTTCCACCTATAGTAGGATCATAGACACATCCATCCTCGAGAAGATAAACACGGGATGAACGTGGCATAACCCCGGTGTCTTAATCTATTTTTTAAGAAGGGTAAGCAAGACCATTTTCCTCAAGAAGTGGGGAAATTAAAGAAAAAAACAAAAAAATAGTTTCAACAACAACTGCTTTCACATCAACGGGTAATCCCAGCTTCTACTCATTACATCATATCTAGTGTCCTCCCTGATACCCATATGCATAAACCAATGCATCTCACCACTCTAGACATTAACTTCTACCATAAAATTGGGCCTACTATCCCCCACATACCAAAATAGCCCTCCAGGATCAGCCATCCTAGGATCACGTCACATCCAGCCTCCCTTCCCCCACAACCACAAGTATGGTATCCAAATCACATAACAAGAAACATGAAAAAACATTGAAAGAGGCTATAGGACCTAAAAAGACATCCATAATTCACACACAATGAGATTTAATGGTTCTAAAGAACAAGGCACTCATCCATTACAAGCAAGTGGGCAGCTCAAGCCTGATAAAGGAATTAACTTTATCACACAATCGGTTCTTATTCCATATTTAATTAACCAATTCATTATTCATAGGTTACAACTATGGGCAACCTAATTAACAAAATATCACCAAATTAATTAAACAATTAATTTATCATGCCTTTAAATATTTTATCAACAATAATCAACATGCTTTAGGTTCATCAACAAATTACATTAAAAATGCTCACTTGCATCAATTTTATTATCATCAAATTAAAAAAAACAACTTGATTACTTAAACATGACTCTTTATATTTTATCCAATTAATTATCAATTAATTCTAGATTTTTTTTTATTTACCAATTTCCATCAAGAACAACATGTTAAATCAATCAAACCATAGATATCACATTGTCTAGAAAATAAAGGGGAAAATTGTTATCACAGTATAAAGAAACAACATATGATCGATACCAATTCCTTTAATCTGGGTCATATAATTCTTATGTCAATTTAATTGTGAACCAAAGGTCTAAATCATGCTACCTCTAACATTTCACATAAATATATATAGAATCATTGAATCCCCTACCAAAAAATTTCATTGATGTTATTCGCATGAGAATTGATCAAATAAACAGATCATGATCACCTCTCCTACAACAACTACATCCACCCGAGAATGCCTCAACACAACCAGACCAACCAACCACCAAGAAAACTCTATTAGAAACATAGAGATCATGCACCATCACATGGAAAAGAGAAAAGGGAGGAAACTTATTGAATAAACCTCATGAATAAAGGTAGATCATATGTTGGATGGAAGACAGATCGATATAGATCGTAGGAGGGAGTTAGTGATCGTTCCTTGACAGAGGAATCCCTAAAATGATGAAGAGAGGGTTTTCAGGTCACCTTGGGTCGAGGGAGAGTTCCTACAACTATAGGTTTGAAAAAACCTGAGAATCTAGAAAAATAATTAAAACATACAGTGTCAGGGTATTACACGACGTGTAATCCCCTTTCACATAATATAATTCTTTGAGGTCAAGTTCCGCCAAAAAATGTGTCGCCTCAAATCATTATTTTATTTTTCAAAAACCAAAACATTTCATGCTGTGAATCCCTCTTTGATTCTGTGTAAAATTATGCATATCATGAAGCTTTCCAAGAAAACCCTTGAAACAGGATATCACGTCGTGTAATGTCATTGCACAACGTGTAATCCCCTCCTTCCATATTTTACTTAACCGAACCTCTCCAAAATTCTTCTGATCCACCATTGAGCACTTTGATCTTCGAAAAAACATAAAGGGTCAATCCACAAAGATACATTACCTTACATCAGATATGTATCAAAACATTCTCATCCTCGAGAATCCAAAACCAACCCATAGAGGAAACATAAAGAGGTAATCTAAACTGCCACCCCGTGAGATACCTCTCAAATATTTCACCACCACAGGAGGTTACCACACCACTAGAGGAACAAGAAAAAATCCAGGAAACACCAACAACCATATCCTAAGCATTCTTCCAAGGGAGATACCTCTCAAAAGAGATAAATCCACAATAAGCAATAATAAAAATCCATATCATGATAGAAAGGGTCTAAAAACACCAAAGGAACAATGTTACAAGAGAATATCTATACATAAAACATCTCATGGTACTGAGCATATCTTCCACTCATGTTCTCAAGTACTCTCATCTCTTCCACCTTGCGACCACAAGACACAAACCAATGGGATAGCATGCCCGTGCAATACCTTCTCCAAGCGGTCCTGGATCTCTATAGGCCACTCCTCAAAGGTTGTACCACCATCAACATCGATCTCTCTACAATTGATGATGTGAGAGACATCATAAAGATAAAAATGGAGCTGCAACACGTGGAAAACATCATGTATCTGGCTTAGATGTGGGGGGAAGTGTTTCTTGATAATCCACGACTCCAAAACAAGAAAACACCTTGAAAGTCCCAAAAAATCGGGGAGAAATCTTACTCCCATGACCAAAACTTCGCTACCCATGATGGGGAGTCACTTTTAAAAACACATGATCTCCAAATTAAAACTAAAAAGGTCTCTTCCAATGATTGGTATTGGATTTTTGACAATAATGTGTTGCCTTCATCTTCACACAAATTACTTGAACCATCTATGTCGTATTCTATACTAGTTTTGGCCCAATAAATGCAGACTCTTGGACCCCATTCCAACATAACAGAGAATAGAATGATCGGCCATACAAGGATTCAAATGGTGTCATGTCGATGGTGGAGTGAAAACTATTTTTGTAAGTGAACTCTACCAAGGTTAAGTGCCTCATCCATGAACCTCCAAAATCCAAGACACAAGAGTGCACCATATCTTCATGATTCTGGATGGTCTTCTCTGTCTGACCATCCATTTGCAGATGAAAATTTGTGATAAGGCATAGCTAAGAACCAAATGCATGTTGGAGAACTCTCCAAACCCTAGAGTTAAAATGAGGATCTTGATTGGAAATGATCGTCCTAGGGAATCAGTGGAGTCTCACCACCTCCTTCAGAAACTACCTCGAAAAAACCTCCACAAATCTCAACTCCTTGATCACTATAAATTGGGTTGATTTCTTCAAATGGTCTAATACTACCCATTTACCATCATAACCTCTCTGATATTGAGGTAAACCAATAATAATGTCTATATATATTTCCTCCCAATTCCACTGAGGAATGTCTAACAGCTGGAGAAAACCATTGGAAACACAGTCCTTGACCTTCACCTTCTGGAAGACCAATCATCAAGACACAAACTTTGCAACTACACGCATCAACCCAGCCACCAAAACTGACCTATCAAGGCTCAGTACATAATTTTCACACTAGGATGTACCACTAGGGGTGAACTATGGAACTCTATGAGAACCATCTTACACATCACAAAAGGAACAAATATCCTTCCCTGAAACAACACCCATTTTTATTCATCCTCTAACCAACCATCAAGGGCCTCACCACAAACAACTTTGTCTCTCCAGAAATATACTTCAAGATTCCCAAACCGGGATACCTCCACCTATTTCTCTAGATATGACTGCACTATTTTATGAAAACATAACCTTTTCCCCCAACTTCTCCTATATCCTGATGTAATACTAAAATCTCTTATATTACTCTACAAGAAATACCTGATTCATGCACAGCATCACTACATGACTTATTACTCAACACATAAACCACAACATTTTTCATCCATACTGATTCTTTAGCTACCTCAAAAGTTGCGATATACTCGGACTCCGCTGTAGAATCTGCCACCACACTTTTATTTGAGCTCTTCCAACTCACTGCACCTCCATTCAAACTGAAGATGTATCCAGTCTGCAACTTCATGTCATCTTGATCAGTCTGGAAACTAGCATCTACATGTCTTCTGATGACTAGTTCCTCATCTCCTCTATAAACTAGGAACATATCCTTAGTACGCCTCATATACTTAAGGATAGTCTTGACTGCCACCCAATGGCGGTCTCCTGGATCATCTTGATATCTGCCTACCGCACTTAATGTATAAGCAACATCTAGCCTCATACATAGCATAGCATACATGACTAATCCAATCGCAGATACGTAAGGGATACTTTCCATTTTATTTCTTTCCTCATGTGTCTGAGGACACATTTTCTTGGAAAGATGAATGCCATGTGACACTGGCAACAATCCCCTCTTGGACTATTCCATACTGAATCTCTTCGGTATCTTGTCAATATATGTACTTTGACTCAGGCCCAACATTCTCTTAGATCTATCATGATGGATCTTGATCCAAAAAATATATGTTGCCTCTCCCAAGTCTTTCATGGAGAAGTATTTATGCAACCATGCCTTAACTGACTATAAGATAGGTACTTTGTTTCCAATTAGTAATATGTCCTCAACATATACTATTAGGAAAACGACTGCACTTCCACTAAACCTTTTTTAGATACAAGGCTCACATTCATTCTTAACAAAGCCAAATTTCGTTATAGCTTCATCAAAATGAATGTTCCATGACCTTGATGTTAACTTTAATCCATAAATGGATTTATGCAACTTTCATACCATGTTGGCATCCTTTGGAGTCACAAACCCTTCAGGTTGTGTCATGTAGACATCTTCCTAGAGGTTCCCATTAAGGAATTCTGTTTTGACATCCATTTGACAAATTTCAAATTCATGGTAAGCCGCAATGGCCAATAAGATTCTGATAGATTTCAGCATCACAACCGGTGAAAAGGTTTAATCATAGTCAATTCCTTGATGCTGTCTAAAACCTTTTGCAACCAGTCATGCCTTATAGGTGCTGACTTGCCCCTCTATTTCCAGTTTCTTCTTGAATACCCATTTATTACCAATAGGATTTACATCAACTGGAGGATATACCAAAATATAGACTTGGTTTTGGTACATGGAATCCATTTCAGAATTCATGGATTCTTGCCACTTGGAAATGTTTGTGCCTTAAAATTCTACCTTGTAGGTAAGAGGATCATCATTGTCAACCAATAATGAGTCACCATCCTCGGTGATAAGAAAACCATATCATTCTGGTTCTCTCACCTCTCTCATACTCCTATGCAGTTCTTGTGTCTCTGGAACAGATTTTTCTTCCACTGGGCTTTGTGGAATCTGTTCGTGTACCAACTCTTGTATATCTTGAGCCTCGACTTCATTGAAGTCTATCTCACTCCCACTATCTCTTTTGGAGATGTGATCCCTCTCAAGGAATATGGCGTGTCTTGCCACTGTAACCTTTTTGTCTGAGGGGTTGTATAGGTAATATCCCCTTGTTTCCTTGGGATATCCTATAAAGATACACGTTGTGCCTTGGGGTGCAAGTTTTTTACTTGAATAGGTTTTAACAAATACTTCGCTACCTCACACATGTAAATTTGATAACATGGATTTGCGTCCACTCCATAACTCTTATGGAATACCATTTATCGATTTAGTTGGTACTTGGTTTAGTATGTGTGCTGCTGTTTGTAATGCATATCCCCAAAAGGATAATGGAAGACTCGCATGACTCATCATTGATCTCACCATGTCCAACAGGGTGTGGTTCCTCCTTTCACTTAAACCATTCCACTAAGGTGTATAAGGAGGAGTGAGTTGAGATAGAATCCCAAACTCCCGTAACAAATCAATGAAGTCATAATTAAGATATTCTCCTCCTATTTCTGAGTGGATTTTCTTAATCTTCTTACCAAGATGGTTCTCAACTTTATTCTTGTATTCTTTGAACCGATAAAAAGAATCTGACTTATACCTCATTAAGTAAATATATCTATATCTACTAAAATCATCAGTAAAAGTTATGAAGTATGAGAACCCACCCCTTGCTTCAACTAGAAATGGTCCACACACATCTGTGTGAACTAATTCTAGAAGCTCTTTAGCCCTTTCACCTTTCCCACTAAATGGAGCTTTGGTCATTTTGCCTTGTAGACACGCATGACATACACCAAGTGGTTTTAGTTCGAAAGAATCTAAATACCCATCTTGATGTAATTTTTTCAAACGTTTCTCATTTACATGACCTATCCGGTGATGCCAAATTTGGGTGTGGTACGAGTCATGTGAATTGACTTTGTCATCGATTTCCATTACTTGGTTTGTGTAGTCTAACACATAAAAGTCGTTATATAAATGTTCCCTATCAAAACAAATGATATCTTTATAAAAGTAGCAACATTCATTTCCAAACATGAACATGAATTTATAAGTATCTAATATGGATACTGAAATAATGTTTTTAGTAACAGAAGGCACATAATAACAACCCTTTAACACTAAGATCATTCCAGTTGGCAATTTGAGGTGGTAGTCCCTGACATCTACAGCAGCAAGTCGGGCTCTGTTGGCTGCTCATAGATCTACCTCCCCACGATCAATCTTCTTGAATCTACTTGGTTCATGTATTTGGATACAGATGTGAGCACCACAAGCAGTATCTAATACCCAATTAGTAGAAACAGGCAGATTGCATTCGATAACAAACGCACCTAAAGCTTCCCCTTGCTTCCTTGGATGGGTGCAGTTTTTCTTCCAGTGGACCTTCTTTCCACATGAGAAACAAACAACATCTTGTTCCCTTGCCTCCCCTTTGATCTTCCTTTTCTTGGAAGGCCTTGAAGAATATTTGGGCTTAAATCTCTTCACCTTCCCTTTATTTTTATTCAACACGAGGACAGAAGGCTTTTCACGCTTTATGTCATTGTCCACTTGGCGAATAAGGATAAGAAGATCAGACAGAGACTTCTCAATGTTGTTCATGTTGAAGTTCACAACAAAGTTTGAGAAGCTCTGGGGGAGTGATGCGAGAATGAGATCGGTACCCAGTTCTTCTGAGAGTTTAAACCCTAGAACCTCTAAACCCTCAATGTAGCCAATGAGCTTGACTACATGATGCCCAGTTGGGGCATCCTCTCCAAGATTTCTCTAGAATAGAGCCTTGGAGATCTCAAACATTTCTTGTCTTGCTCTCTCCTGGTATAGACCACGGAGGTGCTCGAGCATGTTGTAGGCGTCCAAGTCTTCATGAGACTTCATGAGCTCACTAGACATTGATGACAGCATCAAGCATTGAACATCGAGTTCATCGCTCAAATTTTTATCATAGACTAGAAAATCTTTATCACTCGCCCCTTGGGAAGGCGGATCAGGAAGTGAGGACTCCAGCACGTCAAACTTTCGTCCATGGTGTAGGATAACCCAAAGGCACCTAAACCATTCCTGAAAGTTACTACCGGTGAGGATATTGTCTTTATCCATAATTGATCGCAGAGAAAATGTGGTTGATGAGTTTTTCATTTCGATTCTACAAATTAAAAGAGCAGATTTATCAGTACTTTCTTGATTACATTTTATGAGAAATAATAAAAAATTTATTAAGTCTTCCACTATTTTATCAAGTCCCAATGGCCCTCACCATTGAACTCGGAATTTCTAGTTTCATTGACATTCTAGTGGAAAGGATCCATATTACCCTTCACATAACCCCAACAAGGGTTGGTCAAGCTATTTGAAGGTATTTAGGTAGGTAGGTCTTTTCCAACTGTGAGCTTACAGTTCCTTGATCTGTTGAGTGGACTCCCCAATCCTGAAATCCTGACTTGGATTTCCTCCACTCTTGCCTCCAATATTACACCAAGTCTAGAAAGGGTTACTCCTCTTGATGTAATATGGTTAAGTCTACCTGAAACCTTTCATAAGGGCTTCCTTTATAAAAGTAAGTGTCCCAACAAGGGTTGGTCAAACACATAGTTTTATTAAGTCTTTCCCTTAATCAAGTAACGGAAGGCTTGGTCTGACTTAATATGGTATTGAGGGATTTTAATCTTTATGTGTAGTTTCGCATTATCACATGCTTGTTAATATTAAGTGATGATTTCTTAAGTGATTAACCATGTTCCGATAATGTTTACGCATAGTCCGGATTTTATTTTATTCCATCTTTGCATGCTTATTTATTTCATTAATTATGAGATCGCGACAACACATACATAATAAATAAACCATGCAATCAGACAGAAATAAAATAAGATGGTATGATCATGAGATTCTATTGGTTAGCTTATATAGCGGTTTGATAAGCTAACACTGACCTAGGGAAAATACCTTGAACTGATGGTTCGTGTTTTGCAGCTCCCACCTGTCCATATTTGTATCTTCTTGGGTTGGTTTCGCCACAGCTTCGGGTTTTGAACCGTCTCCTATGGCTTGGGAGATCCTCCATTACATGGGTTTACATTAAAGAAATCATCGGCACGCAGGCCCTACATTTTATTGGAAGAAGGATCGCAGGCCAACAAATTTAAATAAATTTAAATGAAACCATACATACATACAAAGGGTCTTTGGTCTAGCTCATGATCATCCATAGCATGCAATGACATTTACGCATATTTATAATTCAAATTCTTTTAACCGTTCTATTTATTCAAGATAATTCACGCTTGAATTCAATTAATTATGATCTTATAATTAATCAATTCTTTATCTTAAATTCCTTTCTGAATTATCTTGATATTTTTCTCATCCATATTCCTTGTATAGGTCTTTGTACTTTTGGAGGAAACCTGGTGAAATTTCTGGAAAGTACACGGCGTGTAGTTTATATTTACATGGCGTGTATTTCTTTTCACCTTTTATCCAAAGTACACGCCGGGGGCTTTGGCGTGTTCTCTGTACTTTGGAAATTTTAGAGTACATGGCGTGTACTTCCTTGTTATGCGGTAACCGGCCTGGCGATTCCGTGTACGTGGTACGCGGCTTCTCCTTTGTACACAGTTTCACTTGGGCTGGATCATACTACACGGTGTGTTGCTCCAACATACACACTGTGTATTCCAGTTCCCATGCGCCGTTTAATTCTGGTCAACACTGGGTGTTAAATACTTAGGTGTAATCAATTCACACGGTGTGGTTTGGTGGACCAGTACCGGTTCGTTGAACCTAAGTACACGGCGTGTAGTTTTCATTACACGTCGTGTATTCCCATGTTGTACAGACAGAAATAGCGGCTCCTCTGGATGAGATCCTAGTTTTTATTTTAATCAAAATTAAAATTAAAAGGTTGTTTCTGTGATATGAATCGAGAAACGAAGGAGGAAGAACAGATCTCGTTTATTCAGATTTATAGAACGATTTATTTCGAATTGAATCAAATATAAATGTGTAAATTATCAACGAAAATTAAATAACTATAATCATCATTGTATCTCCCTCTGATTCCATTTGAAGATTCCGGGCGCAGTGGAAGCTCGTGGGTGGATGTGCCCACTTGGATTTTTGTCATTAACAATGATCAATCCGGGATCAATACGACGATAAACGCTAGTCTCCACGGATCAATTCACAGAAATGGACAAAGAAAAGGAAAGTCCCAGAACCACAAAGTAGGATCGTTACATGTTGATTATAATTAATCTAATCAATTTAAAAGAAATACCTTTAGGGTGTTCTTTCTTCATTGATGTTCTTGATCACGTTCCGATGTGATTTGCCATTGCGTCGCAGAAGCCAAGTGTAGACTTCCTCTAGCGGTGATCCACACGTTTACCTCATATCTTGGGACATCGCCCAAGGAGTCTCTGGGTGCTAGCATGGAGAAACCTTTACTTGCATTGTCCGCCTTAGATCGTCTTGATCCGATGGAGGAGGATCTCTCTCGGTCTTGAGAGCGTTCTTGGAGGAAGAGGTTCTTTCGATCTTGAAAGAATTCTTCAGATTTGTTGTGCACAACGATTCTCTTGTGTGTTGGAAAAGAATTGGGGTTGTGAGGATATTTATAATCAGGTTTGATGTTGTAGAGTTATGAAAATAAATAAATGTGTTACGTGTTTTATTTATTTCATTGGCTCTTATTTAAAACTCTCATGTCGAATAATTAATTCCTTGACATGCGCCCACGCTGATTATAATAAATATCATTTAAAACAATATTATATCCTCAAAATCCCGACTGGAAAAACTACACGACGTGTATTAATAAATACACGGCATGTACTTATTTTTCATTGAAAAATACACGGCGTGTACATTCAATGTACACAGCGTGTATTTCTTGTTTTCATTTATTCATTTCCTTTCCATAAAGAAAACTACACGGTGTGTAATTATTAATACGCGGCGTGTACTTGTTTTCCATGAAAAACTACACGGCGTGTAATCTTTAATACACGGCGTGTATATCTTGTTTTTCATTTTCTTCCTCCTCCATCATTAAAACGATTTAGGCTTCCTTGAATAATTATTAAACCACGTACGAGAATAATCTTTATTCTACTTGAGATACTTGAATACACTTAGTGTGTGACCCTCTAGGCCTCTTTCTCGTTTGCATTAGGCGGGCTTGCCTAAAATCCAAGATTACTGTCTAGCAACGGGTCAAGGAACCCAAGAGAAAGAAGTTGACGTCGCATTGACGTATCACCTCATACGAACGCTTATTGTGTAATTTAATCCCTTTGTCTCGATATCTCATTAAGCAGGTTTCATGGCAGTGTCATAAACCTATATGTTTGATCCGTCGTTCTTTGACTTCCTGAAATAAACTCGCCGTTTACACCATGGTCATGGAATTTAATGCGACAGTTCTATTTCAATCAAAGGGCCGAGATATCAACTTTCATAAATGGAAGGGACAAATCTTTCCTCGACTTATCCATTAACAACATGTCACTCGTGACGCACCCAACGTACCCTACTTCCCGCCAACTGTCTGTGTGACGGTTTTCGTCAGTAAATCTAAGTGCATGAGTCATGACCTGAGTTAATGATAATCTTCCAGTCTAAGGACCATTACTCACACTCGTAGATAGCAATATCTGATGACACCAAGACATGCGGAATTGTTACAGGTTTGTTTGTTCTCATAATCTCTCATCTTGGAGATTACCAAGTGCGAACTCCATAAGAGAGAGTCTCGTCTTCTTACGAGTACTCACAGATGACGGTCTGTATACTATGTGTCCGATCATAGTATGTCATCCAACCGTAGAACTTTATTTAAGAATATTGTTATAGTATTTCAAGGTCCTCATCATAGCTGGGATCTTCTATGACCTTATCAATGCAACAAATATTCCAGGACATTATTATATTATAGTCATGCAGAACAATGAACAATATATAATAAGTGAACATTAATGTAATCAAAGTACAAAACAGTTGGTTCTCAGGACACCAACCCTTACATAGGACATGTCTTTTGTTGGTTGTGTCCCTCTTTTTAATTAATCAAACATGAATCTTGAATCTACTTTGATTTCTTGGCAATTTCCAATCTTCTCAGGAGCCCAAAAAGTTTATTAATTATTGATTATAGATCTTTGTTGGTCATTCTAATGGAAACATAAGTCAAATCCAAATAACAATAGAGGTTCATTCATCAATTATGTTTATCATGCTTCTCTCCCACCGTTCTTCATCCATTCTTCATCATTAATTATTTGGGACGGTTGTTCGATAAATATCCAAAAATAACACGTTGCGTAATCAATATTTAGTGAAATTATTTTGTTTTCCTGGGAATTCAGGTTTGGGATCGAGCTTCGGCCGGTGGTGCAGCATCAACGGTTGTGGTTTGGGTTCAACGATGAGGCAGCGCTGGTGGCGTCTGGGACGGCGCAACATGGTGATGAGCCAACGCGGAAGGAGGCAGAGGCCGGGAGTCGGTGGCATCCCAGGCGGCGGTGTGAGGCAGCCCAAGCGGTGGAGGCCGGCTATCCAGGCGGAGGTGTGTGGCGGCCCAGGCGGTGGTGGCAGGCTGTCCAGGTGGATATGTGGCAGCTCGCGGAAGAAGCTATGGGGCGGTGTAGGCGTCGCGACATTCGATTGTGAAGCGTGTTTTACTACTGGGCGTAGGGCTGCACAAGAGGCGGTGATTAGGGTTTCAGTTGGAAAAATTGTAAGAGGTTGAGGATAATAGGAGAGAGAGTAATAACAAATGGATAAAATAAAATAATGAAAGGTAAATTGTGAAAAGGGGGTGCATGTCCAGCGTGAAAAGGAAGGGGACAATGCGTGTCTCCCCCATAACATTTGATGAAGAGAAAAAAAATAAAGAAATAAATAATTACAATAATAAAATATTATTATTATTATTATTATGGTGGTCAAATATTAATTTGGTCATAAATTCTTACTCATTGATTTTTCATATGCAGCCGCATGACCCAAGCTTTGAAATGGTTGATTCAAGAATAATGTTGAATATTAAATTCGGGTTCGTGGTTCGGGTTCATGAAACACCCAATAATAATAATAATAATAATTTGTGGAATCTTCCATTTGTTGTAATTATTTCATATGACGTCGTATTAGCAAGCCCTTAGTGGTATTGCGGCCAGAAAATTAAGGTGGGCTTTTCAGGACCAATTTTATATATTTAATTCGGACTTAACGCTTGGACCCATGGGATTCTATTTGAGCGTGATGTGGTGAAATGAGACATTTTCATAAAGTGTCTGATTGAGGTAAATGAATAGCCTATCTCGAGTTTTTTCCTGTGAGGATTGCGGTGGTGCACTCCATTAATTTTATTTTGGGATCAAGATATTGGCCCCAAGAGGCATTATTCGTGCACACTGCCATGAAATGTAGCTTCTTTATTGGTACTACCACAAAACGGGGCAAGGGAAGCGCTACCCCTTTATCAGCGCTAAAAAAATGCTATTAAAATTGACCCTTTATCAGCGTTTTTTTTAGCGCTGATAAGGGGGCCTCCTTTATAAGCGCTTTTTTAGTAGCGCTGATAAAGGAGGTTTTATCAGCGCGCATTTTCCTAGCACTGATAAAAGTTTATATTTCAAAAAAAATCATTAAAAAATAATATATTGATATATAAGTATATTTATATTGATATAAATATAATAAATATTTTTTTAAATATGTTTTATATCGATTTGATATGTCGTAGACCCAAAATGGACACCCTGGAGCAGAAATTATGGTCGTTTGTAGGGATTAAAGACCTTTTCATACCTTGAAGAATATGAGAAGGTGTTACAATGGTCACCATAGTGTAGGTCTGGTCGTAAGATTCGATTTGATTTGTGGTTGAGGCAAAACGAACACCCGAAGCAGAAGTTATGGCAAAACGAACCCCCGGAGCAAAACTTTTGACCGTTCAAAGGGTTTTTGGCCTTTTTTGAACCTCAAAAAACATGAGAAGGGGTTTCGGTGATCACCGGAGGGTGTAACTTTTCGCAAGCTTAAATTTGATAAGTGGTAGAGCCAAAATGGACACTCAGAGCAGAAGTTATTGTCGTTTGAAATTTTGCAAATCTCGTATCTCCTAAAAACCTAAGAAACCAACAACTCGCTAAAATAGGCATAACTTTTGCCCCAATTGTCCGTTTGAGCGCCGCAACCAATCAAATCAAAGCTCTCAAAACAAGTGATGACCACATCCAGTCGAAACCGTTAGAATATCAGAGGAACGAAAGATATATCAGTTATAGCACTAAAAAAAAGTCAAACTTCAAATGGCCATAACTTTCACTTCGGGTGTCCGTTTGGGATCTAACACATATAAAATTGAAGGCAGTGAAGAGATCTACACAGAAGGTTGATTGAGACACAGTATTAGTCATGTTTGAGACCCGAAAATCTAAAAAAACCATCAGAAGGCCTCCAAAACTCAGTTTCCGTGTCCGAACCCCTGTCAAATTTTTATTAATACGGTCATAACTTCTGATCTGTGTGTCTGTTCGACCTCCAGAACCTTTGTTATCGTATTTCGTTCCATGAGCTTCAGTTTGACTATTCACGGAGCTGAAACGGAAACTTGGAGAAGAAGTTATGTCTTTTTCAGTGACTGCGTTTTGTTTTGTTTTTCGAGATCCTATTTCTAGCACTTTTGTATATACATATTAATATATAATATTTGTAAATATATATAAATATGTATAATTATACCTACAGATATATATATAACATATATTTTTGTGTGTGTGTGTTGTTTATATGTATGTTTGTATTTATTTATTTATTTATTTATAAAAACACACATAAGAAAACATATTTTATAAATGTATTTAAAACTAATCTTATAAATATATATTAATATAAAAATAAATATACGGATAAAAAATTATAACTAAATATATATTAATATACGGATATATATAGATATTAATATAATTAAATATATGTATATATTAATATGCCTAAATATATATATAAATAAATAGATATATTAATAAATGAAAAGCAAAGCAATATGATGGAGTGGTAAAGGCTTACGCGCGCGGGCAAGAGGTCTCGAGTTCGAATCCTGGGGGAGGCAGGTCAAGCACCCAGGTTTGGGGAATTACCTAGTGGTGTTAAAGGTGGGTGGGGCTGGGTGGAGCTTACCTGGGGCGTGCGTGGGCTACCATGGTGGTGGGCACTGTTAAAGGGGGGCTTCAAGCGCTGTTGAAGCCCCCCAAAATTGCAAAAATATTTTTTTTTATTTTTTTAATATTTTTTCAACTTTTATCAACGCTTTTTAAATGCACTGATAAAAGGGGCCTTTATCAGTGCTTTTCAAAACGCTGATAAAAGGGACCCCCCTTTATCCTCGCCTCGATTAACAATGCGTTTTTAGCGCTGTTAATCGACTTTTCTAGTGATGATAAAAGTCATATTTTTAGTAGTGTGGGTGTCCAATTTGAGTGAATGAATATTCAATCCTATTAACCTTTCTACACTACGGGAAAAATGGTTAATAGCGACGAGGTATTTGCGACGGGAATTATTCCCGTCGCAAATACCTTTCGCAAAGGAGTATTTGCGACGAGCAACTATTCCCGTCGCAAATAATCTGTTATTTGCGACGGGTTTTTTTACCCGTCGTAAATAGTTTGGCGCGAAATGCACGCCAAACCGCGCGAAGTTTATTTGCGATGAGGTTCTATCCCCGTCGCAAATACCCAGGCGGCAGGGGTTATTTGCGACGGGTCCCGTCGCAAATAACCGTTTTTAATACCGCCCATAATTAAATGCGGTCAGGGTTATTTGCGACGGGGCTGCAGTCTCGTCCCAAATACCCCGGCGGCAGGGGTTATTTGCGACGGGGCTCGTCGCAAATAACCGTTTTAATGCCGCCCATGATTAAATGCGGTCAGGG
The DNA here is from genome assembly GCA_963277665.1 of Viscum album. Classification (NCBI taxonomy): domain Eukaryota; kingdom Viridiplantae; phylum Streptophyta; class Magnoliopsida; order Santalales; family Viscaceae; genus Viscum; species Viscum album. The sequence goes on from OY728129.1 coordinate 1,370,517,895, forward strand.
TTATTTGCGACGGGTCCCGTCGCAAATATCGTTATTTGCGACGGGTTTTCCGTCGCAAAAAAGTCTGGCGCAATTAATCTATCCTATAAATACTGCCAACCATTACAATTTTCCCACTCTCAACTCTCAACCGTTCTAATTTTTCCACTCTGAATCTTTTACGACTTTCAGTTATATTTTTTTTTCCGACTTCGAGGATTCAGTTGGTGGTGTTCTACAATTACAGCGGCTCGACATTGACATCAAGGTTAAGGTTTTTATCTGAATTTTAATTTAATATTTATTTAGTTTAAATTTTTAGAATGTTTTTTTCTGATTTCTAATTAGAAATAATTATGAATAAGTATTAATAATTAACAGTAATTAGAGACAATTAAACACTAATTAATTTAAAATAGTTAGCTGTAATTACAATTAATTAGCAGTAATTATGAAAAATTAAAATTAATTTGAATTAATTAATAATAATTAGAAATAATTAACATTAACTAGTAATAATTTATAATAATTACCACTAATTAGTAATAATTACTAATAATTAGTAATAATTACTAATAATTCCCAATATTCAATAATTGCCAATATTTGTCAATATTTTTTCCAATAATTACCAATATTTACCAATAATTGCAAATAATTGTCAATATGTACCAATAATTAGGAATAATTACCACTAATTAAGAATAATTACCAATAATTAGGAATAATTACCAATAATTAGGAATAATTACCAATAATTAGGAATAATTACCAATAATTAGGAATAATTACCAATAATTAGGAATAATTACCGATAATTCGTAATAGTTACCAATAATTAGGAATAATTACAAATAATTACCAATAATTACCAATAATTAGTCATAATTCGTAATGATTACCAATAATTAGTAATAATTACCAATAATTACCAATAATTACCAATAATTAGTAATAATTTCCAATAATTAGTAATAATTACCAATAATTAGTAATAAATAGTAATAAATAGTAATAATTAGTAATAATTACCAATAATTAGGAATAATTCGTAATAATTACCAATAATTAGTAATAATTAGTAATAATTACCAATAATTAGCAATAATTAGTAATAATTAGTAATAATTAGTAATAATTACCAATAATTAGTAATAATTACCAATAATTACCAATAATTAGTAATAATTACCAATAATTATCCATAATTAGTAATAATTACCAATAATTACCAATAATTAGTAATAATTAGTAATAATTATCACTAATTACCAATAATTAGTAATAATTAGTAATAATTACCAATAATTAGTAATAATTACTAATAATTACCAATAATTAGTAATAATTAGTAATAATTAGTAATAATTATCAATAATTAGTAATAATTACCAATAATTAGTAATAATTACCAATAATTAGTAATAATTAGTAATAATTAGTAATAATTAGTAATAATTAGAAATAAATAGTAATAATTAGTAATAATTAGTAATAATTACCAATAATTATCAATAATTAGTAATAATTACCAATAATTACCAATAATTAGTAATAATTACCAATAATTAGTAATAATTACCAATAATTACCAATAATTAGGAATAATTAGTAATAATTACCAATAATTACCAATAATTAGTAATAATTAGTAATAATTGCCAATAATTAGCAATAATTAGTAACAATTACCAATAGTTAGTAATAATTACCAATAATTACCAATAATTAGTAATAATTACCAATAATTATCCATAATTAGTAATAATTACCAATAATTACCAATAATTAGTAATAATTAGTAATAATTATCACTAATTACCAATAATTAGTAATAATTAGTAATAATTACCAATAATTAGTAATAATTAGAAATAATTACCAATAATTAGTAATAATTAATAATAATTACCAATAATTAGTAATAATTAGTAATAATTACCAATAGTTTGTAATAATTAGTAATAATTACCAATAATTACCAATAATTAGTAATAATTAGTAATAATTAGTAATAATTATCAATAATTAGTAATAATTACCAATAATTAGTAATAATTACCAATAATTAGTAATAATTAGTAATAATTACTAATAATTAGTAATAATTAGTAATAATTAGTAATAATTAGTAATAACTAGTAATAATTACCAATAATTACCAATAATTAGTAATAATTACCTATAATTACCAATAATTAGTAATAATTACCAATAATTACCAATAATTAGTAATAATTACCAATAATTAGTAATAATTACCAATAATTACCATAAATTAGAAATAATTACCAATAGTTACCATTAATTAGTAATAATTACCAATAATTACCAATAATTACTAATAATTGGTAATAATTACCAATAATTACCAATAATTACCAGTAATTAGTAATAATTACCAATAATTAGTAATAATTACCAATAATTAGTAATAATTACTTATAATTACCAGTAATTGCCAATAATTATTAATAATTAGTAATAATTAGTAATAATTAGTAATAATTAGTAATAATTAGTAATAATTACCAATAATTATTAATAATTACCAATAATTACCAATAATTACAAATAGTTAATAATAATTAGTAATAATTAGTAATAATTAGTAATAATTAGTAATAATTAGTAATAATTAGTAATAGTTAGTAATAATTAGTAATAATTACCAAAAATTAGTAATAATTAACAATAATTACCAATAACTAGTAATAATTACTAATAATTACCAATAATTACCAATAATTACCAATAATTATTAATAATTAGTAATAATTTGTAATAATTAGTAATAATTAGTAATAATTAGTAATAATTAGTAAGAATTACCAATAATTAGTAATAATTTTCAATAATTACCAATAGTTAGTAATAATTACCAATAATTGCCAATAATTACCAATAATTAGTAATAATTAGTAATAATTACCAATAATTAGTAATAATTACCAATAATTAGTAATAATTCGTAATAATTAGGAATAATTACCAATAATTAGGAATAATTAGTAATAATTAGTAATAATTAGTAATAATTACCAATAATTGCCAATAGTGTCAATATTTACTAATAATTCTCAATACTTGTCAATATTTACCAATAATTAGGAATATTTACCAATAATTAGGAATAATTACTAATAATTAGGAATAATTAGGAATATTTACCAATAATTAGGAATAATTACCAATAATTAGGAATAATTACCATTAATTAGGAATAATTACTAATAATTAGGAATAATTACCAATAATTAGGAATAATTACCAATAATTAGGAATAATTACCAATAATTACCAATAATTACCAATAATTACCAATAATTACCAATAATTAGGAATAATTACCAATAATTAATAATAATTACCAATAATTAACAATAATTACCAATAATTAGGAATAATTACCAATAATTAGGAATAATTACCAATAATTAGGAATAATTAGCAATAATTACTAATAATTACCAATAATTAGTTATAATTACCAATAATTACCAATAATTACCAATATTTACCAATATTTACCAATATTTACCAATATTTACCAATATTTACCAATATTTACCAATAATTACCAATATTTACCAATAATTAGGAATAATTACCAATAATTAGGAATAATTACCAATAATTAGGAATAATAAAATTATTACATTATTAGTATATTTTATTATTAATATTAAAATAATATAATTTTCTATATTATATACAATTCTTTTTTCATCTGTGTGTTTTCTGTCTCCACATGTAATATTTGCATTCTTTTTAAAAATTATCAACCTACTCACCAATGGAGAGGTGAAAGTGAATGCAAATATTACATGTGGAGACAGAATGTTAAACACATAGATGAAAGGAGAATTGTATATAATATAGAAAATTATATTATTTTAATATTAATAATAAAATATACTAATAATGTAATAATATTATTATTATATAATTAATATTTATGAAAAAATAATATTAGTATTATTAAAATAATAAAAAATTTATATAATATTAAAATTATCAATATTTGTAACAGGTTTTGCTTTATTCTCAACATATTCAATTCTTAAAGGGTCAATTTTTAGGTCTATCTCAATAAAAAGTTTGCGTCAGTCGTGTCTGATGTAAACTCTATAATTATCCTTGCTTGAGTGTTTTTTCTAATAAATTATTCAAAACCAGTAATGCTTTTATATTTTATAGAAAAATATGGAACAACGAGGTCGTCAAAAATCATTATTAGATGACCGCATATAGACAAATCAACGTAGAAATCCAAACGGTTCTGGTTTAAATCCAGTATATATAGAGGGTGTGGAGACTTTTTTATCATTTGCGGCATCAAATCCAGAATTTGTTTCAGAAGGCAAAATAAAATGCCCTTGTAGAAAATGTGCATTGAGAACGTTTGACACGTTTGACAAAGTGGGGGGACATCTCTTGCGTTTTGGTTTTCAACCAGATTATGTTTTTTGGTATCAACACGGTGAACGCAGTTCCAGAGTAGGTGATACCAACTTGATTCTGAATCCATCGCGGTTTCAAGATTTAGTACATGATGTTGCAGGTTCATCTGTTCAACATACAGAAACTCCGGCTGATATAGCTTCAAATCCTGAGTTGGCACCGTCTGAATTTTATGAGTTGTTGAGGTCTGCTGAGGATGCATTATATCCTGGCTGCAAGATGAGAAAATTAGAAGCAGTTGCAAAATTTATGGCTATCAAATCAGATAACGGAATGTCAAACACCTGTTTTGACCAGATATTTTCTTTGCTTAAAACACTGTTACCCGAAGGAAATGTTTTTCCTGCAAATTACTATGAGAGTAAGAGGCTGGTTCAAAATTTGGGACTTACTTGTCAGAAGATTCATGCATGTTCAAATGACTGCATTTTATATTCTGGGGAAAATGAGTCGTTGGATAGTTGTCCCACATGTGGGAAACTGAGATATAAAGAAGGGCAACATGGGAAGTCTGGTTTGATTCCTGTAAAACAGTTGAGATATTTTCCACTTACATCCAGACTTCAGCTTTTATTCATGTCTAAGAATACAACAACAATGATGTCATGGCATAAAGCGAATATTTCAACCGATAAAAGCTTGAATCATCCAGCCGATGGTGATTCATGGAAACATTTTGATAGAGTGCATCCATCCTTTTCTTTAGAAGCTAGAAATGTTCAACTGGGCCTTTCCACTAATGGTTTCTGTACATTCGGATCTTATGGAAGTCAATATTCATGTTGGCCTGTTTTTTTAACTCCGTACAATTTACCTCCATGGATGTTGATGAAGGAGCCATATATCTTTTTGACTTTACTAATTCTAGGACATCCGAAGAAGAATATTGATGTTTATTTGAAATCATTGATTGATGAATTAAGTTTATTGAGGAGTACTGGTGTCAGTACATATGATGTTGCTACGAAACATAATTTCATACTGAGAGCAGCATTGATGTGGACAATTAGTGATTTCCCAGCTTATGGGATGTTATCTGGCTGGAGTACACATGGTCAGAAATCATGTCCTTACTGTATGGGAGAGAACAAAACATTTATGCTCATTCATGGAAAGAAACCTTGTTATTTTGACTGTCATCGCAGGTTTCTTCCAGATGATCATCCTTTTCACATAAACAGATCTCATTTCAGAAAAGGAACAATTGAAAGGGATGGACCTCCAAAAATTCTATCAGGTTCGGAGTTAAAATCAGTTGTATTTTCATTACCTCCCATCACTTTTGGTCCCACAATAAACCAACAGAAAATTTCTGGTTTTGGGAAAGAACACAATTGGATTAAACATAGAATATTTTGGGATTTTCCATATTGGTCTGATTTGTTGGTCCGCCACATGTTGGATGTCATGCATATTGAGAAGAACTATTTTGATAATTTGTTTCATACAGTTTTGGATATGTCAGGAAAGAGCAAAGACAATGTAAATTCACGTTTAGATCTTGCCCAAATTTGCAGGCGTCCAGAAATGGAACTGTTTGAGAATGTTAGAACAGAAAGGTTACTGAAACCAAAAGCAGCTTATACACTGTCTAAAGAAAACCATTTATTATTTTGTCAGTGGATTGCAGATTTGAGACTTCTAGATGGCTGTGCTTCCAATTTGGGTAGATGTGTAAAGAATTATCATATTACTGGATTAAAAAGTCATGATTGTCATGTTATAATGGAAAGACTTCTACCCATTGGATTAAGAGGTCTGTTGAATTCTGTGATTTGGGATTCCATAACAGACATGTCTCATTTTTTTTGGGACATTTGTGCGGCTACAGTAGATTATGATGCTCTATGAAAACTTGAAGAAGATGTTGTTGTAATTATATGTAAACTGGAAAAAATATTTCCGCCGTCTTTCTTCGACTCAATGGAACATTTGATGTTACATTTTCCATATGAAGCCAAATGTGGAGGTCCAATACAGTTTCGATGGATGTACCCATTTGAAAGATGCATGAAAAAATTGAAAAGAAAAGTACATAACAAAGCATCTGTTGAAGGATCTATTGCAAAAGCTTATTTACAAGAGGAAATATCTTTTTTCTGCTCCCATTATTTTGAATATGAGTATCCTTCAAAACACAACCGAATGGGACGGAACGAGAGGAATATTGATGAAATCGACAATCAATTATCTGTTTTCAACCAGCCAGAGCTTGGTTTTGGTGGAGTTTATGAACGCTGGCTTTCGGATGATGAACATCACAGAGCTCATACGTATGTTCTGCTCAACTGTGAAGAGATGACATCAGTTGTACTGTAAGTGTTTATATCACTTATTCTATCATTTATGTTAAGTAAATAACTTTGTTTTTTATAGGTTGTATGATAATCATATCAAGAAACAAATTCCACAAATTACAGCAGCTGCTCTCGAAGAACGCCGACATAAAAATTTCTCTCAGTGGTTTCAAAAACTGGTAACATAAATTCTTTATCTTTTAGCACTCATTCAATGTATAGTTTACTATATTGATAATTATTTCACAAATGTTCAGGTGTCTCGACATGCTGATAAAATTGACAAATGGCTGTGTATATTGAGTAACCCACCTTCCAAACTTGTTAAAAATTATAATGCATATGTGGTGAATGGATTTCGATTTCACACACATGCATATGGGGAATCAAAAAAACAATGAACAGTGGAGTTAGCTTGAGTGGATCTCATCATCGAGAAAATGAAGTTGACTTTTATGGCATACTTGATGAAATCATTGAACTCTGTTATCTTGGACAATATTACATAACCATGTTCAAATGTCGGTGGTTGGATACAAAGAGAGGCGTGTGTGTTCATCCGACTCATGGAATCATCGATATTAAATGTAAAAGTGTTCTCGCAGTAAATGAACCATTCTTATTGGCTCAATAGGCACATCAAGTTTATTACGAAAAGTACCGTGCTATATCAAGAGACTTGACTGATTGGTGGAGTATAATAAAAATCAAAATTCGTGACAATCAGTTTAGTCAAAGTGAATGTGCATTCACTGATGTGCAAAGAATTGAAGTTTTTCAAGAGAGTACTCAAAATAAATCTTTTTTACAAAGAGAAATGAGTATCAATGACGACACCCCACATTTAAGAGTCGGTGATGATGATTATGTTAATGATGTCACATATGAATTTGAAATGGTAAGAGATGAAGAAAATGGAACTCGAATGGATATCGATGATGTTGAGGAGGAATATGAAGATGACATTGACATATATTAAGATGATGATGAAGATAAACACTGATAGAATTCCATGGTAGTTATATACAATCATAACTAATATATATGTATATATAATAGTAATTATCAATTATTTTCTAACAACATTAACATTTTCTGTTTCAGATGGATGACGACGCATTTCGTGAGTTGGCAGATGCTGACCTGCCTTTCGATGCGGATGAGTTGCTGGAAGATGACCCTCAGCCTGCAGACGCTTCAGGGAGTACGCGGAGGGGGCGCGGTCTTGCACGATTGATGATTCCTGACCCCGTCTCCGAGCGACGTCCACGTCTTGGGTTTGATACACGCACACGGAGGTGTGATAACCTGTGGATTTGACTAAGATTTCATTAATCTATTCACATAATAAATGTTTATTATTTTTACAGTTTTCCGTATATAGCAGTCGGACAGGGCATCGCTATTTTGTGCAACTATTTCTCTCAGCCTTGGACCACATGGGAGCAGATTCCCATTGATGTGCAGCAGGCCATGTTCGGCCATTGGTTGGTACGTACGTAAATAAATAATTTTTATTTTGAAAATTATTTCATTTATAACTTGATATTTTGATTTATTTGTAGGATTTATGGTATCCGATCGAGGATACCATGCGTGACGCCATCCACGAGGCATGGGAGGTGGCAATGCATGATCGCTTTCGTCAGTTTTTTCACAATTTAAGAAAAGCTGCCACGAAGAAGCAGGAGTGTCCGATTTTGACAAGTTATGTAGAGCACACCGACCAGAGTACATTTCATCCCAAGTATGGGATGGATTATGTGCGCACTGGTTGAGTGATGCCTTTCAGAGGAGATCATCGGTGGGGAGGCAGAATCAGGGGAGACAGGAGGTGACTCATCGATCTAGGAGTCGTACTTTCAGTACTCATAGACAACATCTGGTACGTACATTATTTATAAATATTTTATATAACTATAAATATTAACAGTTTATTTTTTATTCTTATAGGCTGTTGAGCACCCCGATATTACGGAATACGACGTATATCGGAGGATGTATAGTGATCCTACTACTGGGGAGCTCAGAGGTGATCATCAGCGTTACATCGTGGTCAGTATTATTTGTTTTCAAGTTTAAAAATTAACTGCATATAATATATTCACAATTTTAATTTTAAATTGCAACTACAGGAGTCATATGAGGCCGCAACGTCACAGACCCGGCCTGAGAGTCAGGCCGAGTCATCAGATCAGACCACTGGCCGTCAGTTTGATGAGGCGGCATGGATGTAGGCCACCCAGTATGCCTTCGAGAAGGGCCAGGTAGTTGGTATCAACTCTCAACTGACTCCCGGAGATTATTATGGCAGTGCTGTGATGTCAGCGTCTAGCTCGAGAGGAGCTCATGTATCTTCTTCTGCTACACAATATGATGATTAGTTGTGATCTCAGACTGCACTGATAGAGAGTCTCCGACAGGAGCAGGAGCAGATGCGTCAGCAGCAGCAGCAACATGAGGAGGAGCGTCGACGCCAGCAGCAGCTGTACGAGGAGCAGATGAGTCGGTGACAGCAACAGCAGCAGGAGCAGATGAAGTACATGCGCCGACTCACTCATGCTTTAGGGATGAAGTTTCCTCCACCAGCATCTGCAGATCCCCCCTCCCCCTCCCCCCTCCTTCAGATTAGAGTTTGTTTTTATGTTATAAAGTTTGTTAAATCAAAATATGAATTTTTTTTCTATTCGTAGTTTCTGTCTCATTATAAAATATTAATAATATTATATTTTTAAATAACAATATTAATATGAATAATAATATTATTTATATTTTATAATATTAAATTATATATATATATTAAAATTTTATAATATTATAATTTAATTATATTTTTTTGTAATATTTGAATTATTTTAATATTTGAATGTAAAATAATTCTATTATTTTTATATTAATTAAAATAACTTATTAATATTTTTTTTATTTATGAATTATAATTCTAATATTATTATATTAATTAAAATCATTTATTAATATTTTATTATTTTTTATTTTTGAATTATAATTCTATTATTATTATATTAATTAAAATAATTTATTAATAATTTATTATTTTTATTTGTGAATTATAATTCTATTATTATATTAATTAAAACCATTTATTAATATTTTATTATTTTTTATTTTTGTATTATTATATTAATTAAAATAATTTATTAATAATTTATTATTTTTATTTGTGAATTATAATTCTATTATTATATTAATTAAAATCATTTATTAATATTTTTTTATTTTTGAATTATAATTGGATTATTATTATATTAATTAAAATAATTTATTAATAATTTATTTATTTTTTATTTTTTTATAGTATTTGCGACGGGCCCATCACAATTACTATTTTAAAAAGTTTTTACAAATATACGGACTAATATTTGCGACGGGAAGGATCGCCGTCACAACTAATACTTTTAGCGACGGGCCCGTCACAAATAATTGTTGTTGCGATGCCGTTTTCCGCAATAGGCTATTTGCGACGGACCCCCGTCGCAAAAGCCTATTAGCGACGGGATCCTGACACAAATGCCCCGTCGAAAATGCCATTATTTCTAGTAGTACTACATGGATCACAAAGGTATGATATTTTTTGTTATTTGGGGCCATTTGAAGAGGTATGTTAGTGAAATTACATTTTTTACCTTCAGACCAATGATGAGAATCATGCGCTTGTCAGCCTTTTGGAAAGATATTCCATGTACTTTGGGAGTACACTAGCATGCCTAGGGGTACATTTGTATAGTTTAGTACCTGAGTATGGCTAAGTACACACCCATATTATGAGGCGGGTTCACATGTAGTGTGGGCCAGATACACATCATTTACCTCATTATAAATTTTCTACATATCACATCTTCTTCTTTTAGACTCATATTTTGGCCCGGGAGTAGCCTGTCCTAAGTTTTTTTCACGTATAATGCGATGGTTCCCTCTACAGTGGATTTTGAGATATGATTAAGATGTTTTGGGTGTGATAATTATTCTAGGCATTGCTCGATGACAGTTGTGATCAAGTTGAATCACTAGAGACTTCTTCTAGAGTGGAACACCCCATCAGCATGGGTGTGGGTCCTCTACAGTTATTTCTGAGTGGAACCCCCAACCAGGTAGGACGCCAATCCTCACTGACTTAGAGTGGAACCCCCATGTGACACCAAGGCGTGGGTCCTAGACCATTAGAGTGGACCCCCCCATCATCATAGGTGCAAGTCCTCTAACTTCTGAGTGGAACCCCACCCCTATTGGATAGGGCGTGGGTCCTCGACAACCAGGTTGCAACCCCCTGTTGTACTAGAACGTGGGTCCCCTTGACACTAGATTGGAACACCCCATTAGCATGCGTGTGGTCCCTCTATGACTACTATCAGAGTGGAACCACCCTGACACACTAGGTAATAGGTCCTCTACTTTGAGTTTTTACCCACCTAACTGTGAGGCATAGTGACGAGACATGGTTTGACGTACCTTTCGACTATTGAGAAAGAGCGACATTTCCCCCCTCGAGGCCTATCCTTATGATGTGACCAAAAATCATGTGGGAATGTCAGTGCCACCCAAAGCGGATAGTATAATGGTGTGGTGATTGAGTCACTTTGAATTTTGTGTTCTGTGAAAATGCATGATATATATATATATATCTTCCTTCATTACTTAGTCCTTGGGGTTTTGTTAGTCTCCGTCCAGGAGAATAGAAGACCTACAGGGTATGTCACGTGATTTTTATGCCTTGCTTCTCGTGGTTGGATGAGTATACTCTCCCACTATAGGTAGCGAAGACTTGTCATGAAGTTAATATTCTCACCATTTTGAGATACTTGTGTATGGATGAGTTTTATTTCATTCTCTTGTTTTCTTGAGCTGTACTCTTTTACCATACCTTGTTCTCTCTACAACTTTCCTCTTAAGTGTATCTCTTACTAATCCCCCTTTATCCTCTTAGGGGTGTTCTACTTAGTATGTATATACTCACCCCTATATGGGATTTTCCCTACACATGATCTATATTTTGTAGACAATGGACTGGTTTGTCATGACTTTAGAGCAGCTTAGGGATACGAGATGATTGGACTGTGTATGGTGGTCATAGTTTTGGATTTAGGAGTTGGGATCTCCCTGCTATTTTACTTTTCCAGTTTTTTCAGGTTGGGAAATATTTTTGGTTGGGAATGTATTTTCCCCCCTTTACTTTCAGTTTACACTATTGTACTCTTGTACTATATAGATCTTGATGCATTCTTGGTTTATATTATAACAGTGTTGCATCTTTTATTTCTTTCCCACTGAACCTTTTCATTGAGTTGGATGTGTGTGTGTGTGTGTAGGTTTTTATGAAAATGTCTCCCTGAGTTTTGTGTATTATTCAGAGCTTTTCACTTCCCTCTGGCCTATGGAGATGGGTTTGGGGTAGTTTTGACTTGAGCCTCATCTTGGGTCAGGCCATGACAGATTGCTATCAAAGGTGTTTCGACCCTTGTGACGTTTTTTGTATGTTTCCCTAAAATGGTTTTTGGTTGGGTTTATGGAAATAATGACAAAGTATCTCGATTTCGGTTCTCAGGTTAGGGAGTCCAATGATGTTGTGGGTGGCCGACGTATCCATTCACTAGGACTTTGACTACCTGCTTGCCAACTCAACATGCCAAGACATTTTTTGTAGGGATTAATGGTGAATTAATCATATAGGATTGAGTGTTTGACTATTGTTCTTGATTCAGCTCCTCATTGTTGTTATCAATATATATATATATGCTCATCTGACCACAATACTCCTTGATAGCTTTCAGGATGCCTCCATGATGACAACCAGCTAAGATACCAGCTTCAATTCGTAACAAAGACCCTATTAGTGATGAGGAATCAGTTCAAGGTCCATCATTTGATCCCCTTCCTCCAGGTGGGCAAGCAACTACACATCCAAATGTTGATAGGAAGATCATCCTAGAAGATCAGGATGAGGATGTGGGGAGGCTGAGCATACTCTGTGAGTTCATATTTTAGATACCGTTGGGGATCTATGGTGAGCAAGATCCCCATGAATTAGATAATTGGTTAGATTTGGTGGTCTACATCTTTAGTTTTGTTCGACCCCGACATATCATATAGTGACTTTAGTAACCAGTCTTTTCCATGGACCATCTGGCTGTTGGTGGAGCCTAGTTAATCGGTTGCATGATTAGTTGATTCTCTCTTTGGACGACTTCTATTAGATGTTTCAGGAGGAGTACTAACCTTTTTTTCATGTATAATGTGATGGTTCCCTCCATAGTGGATTTTGAGATATGATGGAGATTTTTTGGGTATGATGCTTATTCTAGGCGTCGCTTGATGACAGCTGTGATCGGGTCGAATCACTAGAGACTTCTTCTAGAGTGGAACACCCCATCAGCATGGGTGTGGGGCCATTACAGTTATTTTTGAGTGGAACCCCCAACCAGGTAGGATGTCAATCCTCACTGACTTAGAGTGGAACCCCCCATGTGATACCAAGGTGTGGGTCCTAGACCATTAGAGTGGACCCCCCCCCATCATAATGGGTTCAAGTCCTCTACCTTCTGAGTGGAACCCCACCCGCTATTGGATAGGGCATGGGTCCTCGACAACCAGGTTGCAACCCCCTGTTGTACTAGGATGCGGGTCCCCTTGACACTGGAGTGGAACACCTCATTAGCATGGGTGTGGGTCCTCTATGACTACTATCAGAGTGGAACCACCCTGACGCACTAGGGAATAGGTCCTCTGCTTTGAGTTTTTACCCACCTGACTGTGTGGCATAGTGACGAGACATGGTTTGACGTACCTTTGAGTGGAACACCCCATTAGCATGGGCGTGGGTCCTCTATGACTACTATCATAGTGTAACCACCCTAACCACTAGGGAACATGTCCTCTACTTTGATTTTTTACCCATCTTACTGTGCGGCATAATGACGAGACATGGTTTGACATACCTTTCAACTCATGAGAAAGAGATACATTTCCCCCCTCGAGGCTTGTCCTTATGATGTGACCTAAAATCATGTGGGAATTTCAGTGCCGCCCAAAGAGGATAGTATAAATGTGTGGTGATTGAGTCCCTTTGAATTTTGTGTTTGGGGAAAACACATGATATATATATATATATATATATATATATATATATATATATTCCTTCATTACACAGTCCTTGGGGTTTTTTTAGTCTCCTTCCAAGAGAAGAGAAGACATGCGGGGTATATCACGTGCTTTCCATGCCTTTCTTCTCATGGTTGGATGAGTATACTCTCCCACTATAGGTAGCAAAGACTCTTTGTGAAGTTAATATTCTCACCATTTTGAGATACTTGTGTATGGATGAGTTTTCTTTCATTCTCTTGTTTGCTTGAGTTGTACTCTTTTACCGCACCTTGTTCTCTCTACTGCTTTCCTCTTAAGTGTGTCTCTTACAACTCCCCCTTCACCCTCTTAGGGGTGTTCAACTCAGTATGTATATACTCACCCCTACACGGGATTCAACCTACACATGATCTATCTTTTTTAGATGAGGGACAGGTTGGTCATGACATCAGAGCAGCTTAGGGATATGGGATACTTGGACCGTGTATGGCGGTCATGGATTAGGATTCAGGAGTTAAGATCTCTCAGCTATTTTCCATTTTTAGTTTTTTCATGTTGGGAAATATTTTTGGTTGGGCATGTATTTTTCTCCCTTTACTTTTAGTTTACACTACTGTACTCTTGTACTATCTAGAGGTTGATGCATTCTTGGTTTATATTATAATAGTTTTACATCTTTTATTTCTTTCCCACTGAAATTTTTCATTGAGTTGGTTGTGTGTGTGTGTGTACAGGTTTTTATGAAAATTTATCCCTGAGTTTAGTGTATTATTCAGAGCTTGTCACCACCCCCTACCCTATGGATATGGGCTTGGGGTAGTTTCGAATCGAGGCTTAGCTTGGGCCAGGCCATGACAGATTGGTATCAAAGGTGTTTTGACCCTTGGGATGTTGTTTGTACGTTTCCCTAAAAAGTTTTTTGGTTTAGTTTAAGGAAATAATGTCAAAGTATCTCAAGTTCGGTTCTTAGGTTAGGGAGTCCAATGATGGTGTGGTCGACCGACGTATCAATTTACTAGGACCTTGACTACCTTCTTGTCAACTCAACTTTCCAAGGCATTTTTTGTAGGGATTAATGGTGAATTCATCATATAGGATTGAGTGTTTGACTATCGTTCTTGATTCAACTCCCCATTTTTATTATCAATATACATATATATATATACACACATATTCTCATCTGACCACAGTACTCCTTGATAACTTTCAGGATGACTCTACAATGACATCCAACTAGGATACCAACTCCAATTCACGAAAAAGACCCTATTAGTGATGAGGACTCAGTTCAAGGTCCATCACGCGATCCCCTTCCTCCAGGTGGGCATGCAGCTACACCTCCAAATGTTGATAGGAAGATCATCCTAGTAGAGTAGGATGAGGATGTGGGGAGGCTGATCACACTTTGTGAGTTCATATTTCAGAGACCGATGATGATCCATGGTGAGAAAGATCCCCATGAAGTAGAGAATTGGCTATATTCAGTGGTCTACATCTTCAATTTTGTTCGACCACGACAGATCAAATAGTGACTTTAGTAACCAGTCTTTTCCATGGACCATCTGGCTATTGGTGGAGCCTGGTTAATCAGTTGCATGATGAGTTGATTCTCTCTTGGGATGAATTATATCAGATGTTTTGTGAGTAGTACTAACCATTTTTCATACACTTAATTCATATTCTGGAGCTTTAGTGGTGAGGGATGATAATGGCTGAGTATGCGACTAGGTTCACAAACCTTATTCGCCACTCTCTCAACATGATCAGTGATGGATACTTCCAAGCATTGAAGTTTGAGTAGGAACTCCATAGATAGATCCAAACAAGAATAGTGACCTTTTTTATCCCCACCTATGTCGGGGTGTTGGAGAGGGCACTTGTGACAGAGAGATTTCTGTTAGAGGGATACCAGTTAGCTGGAACTGGTAGTGGGTGTTATGGAGATAATTCGTATGCAGTAGCTTGCAGGATCCAGTTGGTAGGATCTCAGCATAGGAAAACCTTTCATGATTAGGCTTATGTACATGGTTTTACGGTGAAAAGGTAGAATATAGGACCAAGACAGACCAAGGAGGGACGATTTTATTCTTTTGATGAAAGAGTTCGCATAATGTGAGACTGGACTACTAGACGTGCAGAGCATCCAAGAAGATAGTTGATGGACTGCCAAGGTAGAGAAAACATCATGACAAAGGATCTCTAATTTGTGGATAGGGTGGTCCCCTGGGAGGTGGATCTAGAATAGGAGCATGAGGATCTATGGGTGGTGGATGTCTCTATAAGATCCTTACACCACCACAAGGCAGGCCACAACAGGTTTAGGGAACTAGTGGCTGGGGCTGCAGACAGCTGTAGGATTTGGATGTCCATGATCTTACAACACATGAGATGATAAAAGTAACACTCTGTGTCTCTTCTACCTTCTATAGTATAAATTTTTAGACATTGTGTGAGGTACTCTTTTCTTTCCACTCCCTGCTCAAGATTTAATCTAGGGTGACGTGAGGTGTTGATGTAACACTGTGTCAGTTTTTTTCAACGTAGCTTCAAATGAAGAAGAAAGAGGGAACCTTCTCCCACTGAGACACATTTTTGTGATGAAAAAAAAACTTGATGTTGAGTCAATGTCATGCAAAGAGGATAGTATTGAGGTTTGTTGAATGATCCCCTTTGACATGTGCATTCGAGGTAGGATTGTATGATGGAGTGTTAGAGCATATCCTAGCATTGTCATTAGAGTTTTCCTACTTGAAACTTTTTTCTTGGGATGTCACTAGTGGGTGTGGTGAAGTTTATGGGTTGAGGTTACTCCTCTTCCAAGAGAGTCGAAGACACACGAGGTTTGCCACATGATTTTTGTGTATATCTTCTCATGGTTGTATGAGTCTACTCACCTTCCTTGTTCGTTGGTACCCTTGCATGCTCGACATCAACCTTGTTACAATTCCAGACAGTGATCAAATAAAGGTCGATACAATTGAGACCCCATGAATAGAACTAAATGACTCCCAACCTAGAGATAACAGTGATAGTATTCACCCTAAGAATGTGGAGACACTACCTTCTGAGAGAGCACATTGTGGTTTACTCAGACCACTAGAGTCTCATGTATGTCTTCACAAAAGAGACCTAAACCTGATATATTGGTTCTAGTTGTAATTATTGCAGGATTATAACTTCGAGATAGTTTATAATTGAGAGAAGGTTCACGTTGTAGAATATTCCCTTATCAATAAATCTCAAGCTCTCTTAGTGTAGGAAGCTTCAGAGTAGTTAGATTCCCTGCAGCTGATCTTGGTGGATTAAGAGGGTACAATTTTTTTTCATATGATGGTGTTGACTCCTTTACTTCTCTAGCATGTGAGAAACTCTCAGCTTGGATACATCGACTATGAGATATTTCATGACCATATATCCTTAGGAGTTTGACTCGATGAATTTTTTTGAAGAAGAGAATCACGTCATTTAGGGGAGAATGGTGATTCTAGTCACATTATGAGAAGAGGTGATGAGGGAGTTTAACAGTTCAACTTTGGTCATACATCTTGGTGCAGGGAGGATGTATGGAAAATCCAGATGCGGGCTCAGTATCTCCACCTTTATACATAGTTGTTATTTTTGGGGACAAATATATTTGGAGAAGCGAATAATGT